>JARQZK010005064.1:985000-1045000 GCA_030704885.1 Cynegetis impunctata
TTATAGCCAGATAACTCGATGAGAGTCTCTTCTTCAGCAGAAGTAAATTTCGATAGAGCACTCGTGTTGAATGGATTTTCAATCCGTGCAAATCTATCGAAATTTTCATTCCTCAAACCAGAAAATGAGTTGTGATAAATGCGCTTCATATATGATTTTCATATCTTGAGGAAGATTAAGTAGGTATATAATCTGTGAAATCATCTTCCTTTGATTTTCTTCTCCATAACTCGAGTTTTTCCATGACAATTGATATTTTGTCCGTTTATTTCAAAAGGTGTGTATGCTCACCTTGCAGAGAGAGAGAGATTATGCCAATTCTAGTTTTGCTTATATGCCTTCCGAAAGATCTTCAAGAATATTTCAGTTTTATGGACCTCGATGTGCAGGGCCGGATTAACCATTAGGCAGAGTATGCAACTCGCACCAAGAAAAAAAATTTCATCAAATTAAAATTTTATTTGAAAATTTATATGAAATTCCTCAACAATATTCTTGCTTTCTTTCGACGCATGTTGTCAATTTATGAAATACTTCATACATACAGAACCATCTAGTATCGAGTAGTAGAACTAATAAACTGTCTTCGTTCAACAATGTCTCAGAATCATTTGAATTCATTGTCGATAATGGCCATTGAAAATAATGTATTAGAAAGAGTCAACTTCCAAGACGTTTTAAACGATTTTGTTTCACAAAAGTTAGAAAAGTTAATAATTCAACTTACTGTACTGTACAAAACCAATAAATATCTTGGAAGTTGACTTTTACCAATTTGTATTTAACAAGACTGTTTTCTTTCGTATATTGTATTTTATTGCGTTAAACAAAATCAAATTGAAAATAACCGCGTCCCGTCTCATTTCTCTTTCCTAACCCATCATGTAACCTGGATCATCATTCATCACTCATCTATAACCTATCCATTAAGACCATTTCAATAAAGCTAACGAGTCAGTTAAGGTGATGCTGCAGCCAGATCTACTGAAAAATCAGTAGATCTACTGATTTTAGGTTTCGTCTACTGATCTACTGATTCCATCCTTAAATCTACTGAAAATACCTATGCTGAGTGACATATGAAACCAAGCATATACTTTTGTTCAATGTTGCTGGTTTCTGACAGAGAAAGATCGAATTTTGAATCGAATCATAGAATCATCATTTGGTGCATTGATCGTCACCTAGCGCTTAAGTCACGAAACTACAGTATATAGAAATATAGATAGATCATTACAAGTTTTATTCTCCACTATCAGATGGCGCTTCAGTCAACATTATTTCTCTCAGCTCTGTGCTGTGATTCCCCCGACCGTATCGTCCGTGTCCATTGACCTTATAATTTAGAAAATAGGTCAATGTCCGTATCTGACCCTGACGTAATAGTCCTTATAGGGATTCGCAACGTAAACATATTTATATCTGATTTATATTCTACATTCTACGCATTTATTGATTTTGAGTTCAGCTAGAAAATAATAATTGATATCAAGAGAAATATTGAATATTGAATAGTTGGTGTCTCGAGTTCAGGCAGTTTGGTGTGAAGTTCTTTTTCATCTGGAAATTTTGAGCGGCAACGGCAATAATAATAAAATGAGGTAAGTTTGATTTCTCATAATTGGTTAGAAAACAAAAAAACGTTATTCCTTCTTAGGACTGAAAATTATGCAGAATCTGATAAGTCTGGAAATGAGGGGCCTTTCAGTAGAAAAAAAGTTAAATATTCACAAAAATTCAATAAAATGTGGCTAAATTACCCCGATTTTAAAGGTTGGTTGGAACAAGGGGAAGAAAATAGCTCGTATTGTAAAGCTTGCAAAAAAAATATTTCAATTGGAACAACAGGAAAGCAAGCTCTTGTAAGGCATAATAACAGTGAAAGCCATCTCCGAACCCATAGAATAATATATTTCTATGCTCCTACCCAATTCTACTGATTTTTCGTGGCAACATCTACTGAACGTTGAATCCGTCATCTGGGAACACTGGCTGCAGCATCAAGTAAAAGTAACTATGTTGTTGCAATATCACATAAGACTTTGAAGTAACTGGATACCTGGAGTCGATCATATGGAAGTTACTTACATCCCTTTATCAACTTGAAAAGAACTGGAGCCCGGACAGGGTTGTTGCCTAGGGTCCCGGACAGGGTTAATCCGGCCCTGTCGACGTGTCTCGCCCCATGATACCATACGTTCCAAGAGGCTTGGCAACATGAAAGAATATTCTGCGCACACGAGTTAATCTTACACAGTATTAAGTAAAAATAAACCACCCCATAAATTCAGATATTTTCATCTTCTTAGAAACATTTGTCTTATGAGTTAAGGTAAATGTTTGGCGACGCCCATGTGAATTGATCACGGCATCCCAGGGCGCCGTGGCTCACAGTTTGGGAACCTCCGGTATAATATAACAAGTTCATCATTATTAGAGAAAAAGTCTATCACTTAATATTTTGTGTAATGTCTAATGTAACCAATTAACATATCGAAACCACTTTACTGGATATCCATTTTAAACAATGATAAGTACTTTAGACTGAAAATTATATTAATAGCTTCTACAGGGACAGTATGATTTATAGTTTTTAGGTAGTAATAATTGTATCCGGGTAATTAAAATTTATATATTCAATACACGATTGATAATTATTGATAAACTAAATCAAATTATATTGCTCGAATAAGTACCTTATATAACTTTTGTTTTTTCAGGTATACTGAGTTTGTTAGAATAACAAATTAGAATATTAAAATATGACAATTTTGCACATATTTATACAAGGGAAAATGCACTATTTTTGTCATGTTGTTGTTTTGAATACATACATTTTAATATTCAGTTTTTATTATGTATTCACTATTCATAACGTAATGAAAAATTCAGGTATTCAAAATCGGTTTTAATGTACGAATTGGAAACGAAAATTGTTGTTTTTTATGGATTAACAATAAGTACTTCGAGTAGTTGTAATGGTGTAATTCGGGAGAATAAATGGGGGGAATTTGCCACTCGAAAATTGTTCATTACAGTATTTTAGCACTCTAAAATTTTGAAGTAAAATTATCAATAATTTGAGAGCAATTGTAAAATTCCTCAAGCACGCATTTTTACCCCGAGGCGAAGCTAAAGGGGTTATAGTCTCACGAAAAAAAGTTGGTATCTGGCCCGATTTTAAAAATTCCAACGGATATCGATAAAACACATATGATTTCATTAGGGAATTTGAATTACCACTTTTTCCCAACCAAGAATAAAAAAATATAGCGTTTTTACCCCAAGGTGAAGCTAAATTCTCACTACAAAAAGTTGGGATCTGGTCCGATTTTAAAAATTTCAACGGATATCGATAAAATACATATGATTTCATCAGACAAGTTTTGTTCCCAATTTTTTCCCAACGAAGAATAAAAAATAATAGCGTTTTTTAGATAGGCATTACGACATGCGCATGCGCCAAGGTCGATATGTACGAAGTCCTACAAAACATGCGTCGAAGTGCTCTGTGTGCCACGGTAACCAAGCGACGTTGATAGCTAAAACTTGATTCTGCGTCTGTGTCTGCTTCCCATCCATAGAGATATCTTATCAATTTGATTCATAATTTGCAGCAAAATGAGCCGGGATAGGATATTCAAATTCGACAGTCAAACAATGAATTTTTTTGCTAAATTTTCACGAATTTTATTCGTAATATCGACTTATTAATACATTTATTGCAATTTTCCTTCATTTCATCCGTAAAATCGACTTTCATTGTTATTTAATTTATTTAATACATTCAAAAAATATTGACGACATGCACATGCGCCGAGGGGTTTTATCATTCCTAGTGCTACGCAGTAGGGTGTCCTTCATTTTTAGATATATTATTATTGGAACCTTATTTAGCTCAGAAAAATAAAATGTTTATTGCAACTTTCATATTAAAATGTTAAATGTTAATAGATGATGTTGGCAATCATATTCATATTGTGGTGATAAACACCTGAAAGAGCTCAAAAAATAACAATTTAATAATCATTTCGGGACCCTCGAACACCCCTTACAAATGGGGGCATTTTATACCCCAAAACCATATCATCTCAGTTAAAAACCTGAAATTACGCCCATGAGTAGTTCGAATTCAAGGATCTCTTATGATTATATCCTCTGATTGGGTCGATTTTATCGGAACTTATCATGAACTTTGATTGAACGTTTCGTGAAAATCGTCATACATCAATTTAGTTTCAAGGAATCAAGTAAATTACGATGTATTTCGTGTTTTACATTTGATTGTCAAATGAGAATTCGATGTTTCGAATAGTTGTTATACCTATTTGCGAATTAACGTGTACCTATGTATAAAAATTACAGAGTGATATGAATCTCGTTAAACGCAGAGCAAAAAGCCAGAATGGTAACAACATTTTTAACTCAAGTTCAGAATATTTTCTTTGCAATACCTAGTTTCAGAGAGAACTGCTTGGGGAGCAAACCTCAGGTTGGCTAAAGTTGGACTCAAAGGTGCTGCATACGGTACATGGGACTCAACCCTTACCGGAAGTGCACACCTTGCTGACCTCCCAACTGACGAAATTACCAGGAAATTTAGTTTCAAGAAATTATTTCGAACGGAACTAAATACCAAGAAGGAATGGAGCATAGAATCCATTCGAGCACTGGAGAAGAATACCATAATATGGTATACGGACGGGTCTAAAACTCCCGAAGGAACTGGAGCAGGAGTCGTTGGGCCTCGTACAAAATACTCAGAACCCATGGGCCAGTTCCCTAGTATTTTTCAAGCGGAAATTCACGCCATAGAAAGGTGCATTCAGTTCAACCTCGATAGGAAATACCGGAACAAGGAAATTGCGATCCTCTCCGATAGCCAAGCAGCCATCAAAGCGTTGAGCTCCTATACCATCAACTCAAAGATGGTTTGTGAATGCCTAGACAAAGTAAACGATCTGGGCAGGAACAACAAAGTGATCCTCCTCTGGGTGCCGGGGCACGTCGGAGTGAAGGGTAATGAACAAGCAGACACCCTGGCACGAAAGGGTGCATCAACGCCACTAATCGGGCCAGAGCCTATCTGCGGATTTGGAAAATCTTACTTCCAAGAAGAACTCAATAAAGCTGAAGAAGCAATGAGAGCAACATACTGGCAAAGACTTCCAGGACTGAGACAGGCCAAAGATCTTCTCGGAAAGTTCAACCGAGCAAGATCGAAGACACTGATTAACCTCAGCAAAACTAGTCTAAAGACAATCACAGGATTTCTTACGGGGCATTGCAGACTCAAAGAACATCTAAGGAAGCTAGGTTTAGAGGGGGACAGCACCTGCAGATTCTACAAGGAACGTCCAGAAACACCTCACCATATACTGATGGGGTACTATGCTGTGCACCATGAATGACTGAACACACTGGGATCATACCAGCTGACTGTAGAAGAAATACCACGAATAGACCCCCTTAAAATCCTCAAATTCCTGAAGGTATTGAGGCTTGAGGGGCTGCTGTAAAACGAGAACACATCGAGAAGCAGAAGAAGATGGGGCACAATAGGTCTAATAATGTCGCAGCGCATCGGTCACCATCCAAACCTACCAAATCCAATACCAATAGTTTCAGAGAAAAAAGAAAACTCTCTAATCTGCCCTGTGTGGTCTCCACAGCTTCTGTGGAGTTCATTTGAAATACGATATTTTGAATGAAATAATTGATTTTCTAATATTCATTACAGTTTACTATCAAAGCGTGATTCTTCAGTACGCTATGCACTACGCGAATTTATTTATTTTTCAATAAAAGATATAATTTTTTTGGTTCTTCAAAACGGGATGCACTTTCCGAGTGGAATACATCCATAACAACGGAGCTTTGCTGTTCTCAAGTTTCCTTTTATTTTAAAGAAATAGGCCAGTCAGTTGAGATAATCAATTGACAAAAATTACAAAAATTTTCAAACTTTTGGAATTATCGGGAAAGAGATAAAAAGAAACTATGAAATTTTGCAACCTTTTCCGAAGTCCGGAAAATTGTTTAAATAGCAATAACATTGAATTTTGCTGTATGTTTGTGAAAAAAATTCCAAAAGTTCTGCAAACTTGGAGTAGTGTTGAATATATTATTTCATGTCGCGTATATCAAATTTGCAACCAATTTAAGGATACGGAACATTTTTTTATTCGAAATTAACGGTTTTCTTTGATAAACCGACCGAAAAAAATTCCAAAAGTTCTGCAACCTTGACAGATGCTTCGGCAAAATATACCGAACAGTTGTATAAATTTGCAACCGCTCACGTTGACCGGAACATGTTTATTTATAATTTTTTTAATTCGTGGTCATTTTTTCGGGAAAAATGATCTCGAAATAATCACAAAAGTTTTGAAACTTGGTTGCAAATTTAAAGAATATTTATTCTGATCCATTTCCAAATTTGCAATGTTGTACGAGGTCCGGACATATGCAATTTGCAAAAATATGATTTTTGGATTTTTATAGTTTTGCAAATTGCATAAAGTTCCGGACCTCGTACAAGGTTGCAAATTTGCAAGTGCATTGGAATAGATGTTTTCTAAATTTGTAACCAAGTTTGGAAACATTTGTAATTATTTCGAGACCATCTTGCTCGGAAAAACTACCACGAATTAAAAAAATTATAAATAAACATGTTCCGGTCAACGTAAAAGGTTGCAAATCTATACAACGGTTCGGTATATTTTTCCGAAGATTCCATCAAGTTTGCAGAAGTTTTGGAATTTTTTTGGTCATTTTATCAAAGAAAAACGTTAATTTTGAATTAAAAAAATGTTCCGTACCCTTAAATTGGTTGCAAATTTGATACGTGATATGAAATAATATATTTTATCTACTCCAGTGAGTTAAGAAGCTCTTACCGCACGCATTTTGAGTGAGTTAAGAGCTTCTTAACTCACGCATTTTTATTACCGCACTCTTTCTTTAGATGACTGCCAAAATAAAATAAAAAGTTTGTAAAACATTTATTTTGCAATACCTACTAAATACAAGTTTAATAAACTACCTATTCTATTAATAAATTATAAAAACATGAACTTATTTGTTATAAATGTTAATGACACAGTTGACACAATCTTTTGAAACTTGACTTTAAAGTGACATCAATATTATTTAATATCAAATTGACATTGCCATGCATGGTGTTTCAGGTACTTATTTGAAGAAAGGTATTAAGCTAAAATTAATTATAATAAAAATGAATCGTATAAAAATGAGTATCCCGGTTAGGAGTAGATAAAATATTGTACAATACACGCGAGTTAACCCCATTAAGACACTTGTGTGGTTACACAACTCGTGCTATGCACTCGTTGTGCAACTTTCACACGCGTATCTTAATGAAGCTGTTAACTCACTTGTTTCGCAAATAACTATAATACTACTCCAAGTTTGCAGAACTTTTGTAATTTTTTTCACAAGCATAAGAAAAAATTCAATATTATTGCAATTTCAACAATGTTCCGGTCTTCGGAAAAGGTTGCAAAATGAGATTTGTTCCTTTCCCTACGTAGCATTCACTTGACCAAAGTTTAAAAACTTTTGGAATTATTGTTAATTTTCCGATTTTCAATGTCTAAACTGACTGGCTTAAAAATTTTATTCATAAACTTAATACAGCCTGCTCTTGAAATGCCTTATTGGTGGTAGAACCCAGACGGACGGGATTCCCCCTACGTCTGTTGTTTCCCAATTCTACCCTAAACAGTAATATGTAGAATATCGAATACCTACTCTCCTATTTTGCGTAATCTTCGTTACTGTTGGAACATTTCCTATTGACCAAAATCAAATATAAGTTTCTTAAGCCACGAGTTTGCTATTGTGCGAGGTTTCCTGGAATTAATAATCGGGTTTATAATTATCCCCATACCATAAGCTTTCTCAACAAGAGTAAGAATATGAATTTCAATCATCACGAACTGAAGCGTTAATCTAATTACTATCATTATTGTTGATGGTAGTAAACAATAAGACTTCGTTATATGATTAGATTGCAGAACGTAACATAGTTAATTAATATTTTACACAAAAGAGAGAGAGAGAGAGAGGGTGAGCAGGAGGAATAATGGGGTAATTCAATTAGAAGGCCAGAGTATACAATAATAAGTGTTCATACTTCCGAGTACTGGTTTAAGAAATTTATGTATATCTTTATTAAGTCTAAAATTTATTCAAAGATGAATGGGAACACTACAGTGTCTGAATTATTGTAACCAGCTGCACTTGGAAGATTATTTGATTTATTACGATATTCCAAAGAATTGATTCCCAATCCTTTTGCTCTATTTTATTTCCCTTAGCATAATATATATATATATATATATATATATATATATATATATATATATATATATAAATATATATATATAATCTCTTGATAATTATTAGCAATAACAGGCTGGTTGAATCTTAAAAAAACTCGATTTTATTAAAAAGTTGACGTTTCACTACGACATTTGTAGTTTATCAAAACTTTTTGAAAAAATTGAAATCTCCTTGACATTTATTGATTTGAAAAAATTTGAATAGACAAAGACTGCTTTGTCTCGCAAAAATTTTTTTCCGAATATGGTTGTTCTTTGTTATTTATTACGTGCTATTCAGTTTAATATCAACATTCAAAATTGTTATCATTAGATGGCAAGGGAAACCACAGAAACCTTCACCTACGTAATGTTCGAAAATAAAAATAATAGCGTACTATTTATCTAACAACAAAGAAATTAGTCGCAGGAAAATATTAAAAAAGTAGAGCAGAATTATCGGTACAGAACGTTTATATGGAAGCAGCCGTTGACACGTGTTTCGGACTCTTTGATCCTCATCAGAACGGCGTAGCAAAGCATTGGATTGAAAATTTGGAGATGAAAATAGTACAACAAATAGAAACCTCTGCTACGGAAGACAATCACACCTTTGTGGACTATTGTTTGAACTCTCCGGTTTGGGAGATTTGGTCAAACTCTGCCACGGAGGCGATTAATGCCATCCGCGAGATCTCAGAACGAGTAAATAAACAATAATAAAGAAATTAGTCGCGGGAAAATATTGAATAAGTAGAGCAAAATTATCTGTATAGCCCGTTTATATAGAAGTAGCCGTTTTTAATGAAACTTTTATTTAGAATTAAAAATTTTTTAAAAAAGGTATTCACAATCTAGAACAATGTTTGAAACTCTCAGCTTGAGTTTGGGATCATTGCCATATTTTCAGCTTGCAATATTTAATTATTTATTCGAATTGTTGTTGCCTGTGATCTATTTTTAATCTCTTGATAATTATTAGCAATAACAGGCTGGTTGAATCTTAAAAAACTCGATTTTATTAAAAAGTTGACGTTTCACTACGACATTTGTAGTTTATCAAAACTTTTGAAAAAATTGAAATCTCCTTGACATTTATTGATTTGAAAAAATTTGAATAGATAAAGACTGCTTTGTCTCGCTAAAATTTTTTTCCGAATGTGGTTGTTCTTTGTTATTTATTACGTGCTATTCAGTTTAATATCAACATTCAAAATTGTTATCATTAGATGGCAAGGGAAACCACAGAAACCTTCACCTACGTAATGTTCGAAAATAAAAATAATAGCGTACTATTTATCTAACAACAAAGAAATTAGTCGCAGGAAAATATTAAAAAAGTAGAGCAGAATTATCGGTATAGAACGTTTATATGGAAGCAGCCGTTGACACGTGTTTCGGACTCTTTGATCCTCATCAGAACGGCGTAGCAAAGCATTGGATTGAAAATTTGGAGATGAAAATAGTACAACAAATAGAAACCTCTGCTACGGAAGACAATCACACCTTTGTGGACTATTGTTTGAACTCTCCGGTTTGGGAGATTTGGTCAAACTCTGCCACGGAGGCGATTAATGCCATCCGCGAGATCTCAGAACGAGTAAATAAACAATAATAAAGAAATTAGTCGCGGGAAAATATTGAATAAGTAGAGCAAAATTATCGGTATAGCCCGTTTATATGGAAGTAGCCGTTTTTAATGAAATTTTTATTTAGAATTTCAAATCTTTTAAAAAGGTACTCACAATCTAGAACAATGTTTGAAACTCTCAGCTTAAGTTTAGGATCATTGCCATATTTTCAGCTTGCAATATTTAATTATTTATTCGAATTGTTGTTGCCTGTGATCTAGTTTTAATCTCTTGATAATTATTAGCAATAACAGGCTGGTTGAATCTTAAAAAACTCGATTTTATTAAAAAGTTGACGTTTCACTACGACATTTGTAGTTTATCAAAACTTTTGAAAAAATTGAAATCTCCTTGACATTTATTGATTTGAAAAAATTTGAATAGATAAAGACTGCTTTGTCTCGCTAAAATTTTTTTCCGAATGTGGTTGTTCTTTGTTATTTATTACGTGCTATTCAGTTTAATATCAACATTCAAAATTGTTATCATTAGATGGCAAGGGAAACCACAGAAACCTTTACCTACGTAATGTTCGAAAATAAAAATAATAGGGTACTAATTATCTAACAACAAAGAAATTAGTCGCAGGAAAATATTAAAAAAGTAGAGCAGAATTATCGGTATAGAACGTTTATATGGAAGCAGCCGTTGACACGTGTTTTTTTGTTGTTTTTATTTGTTGTACTATTTTCATCTCCAAATTTTCAATCCAATGCTTTGCTACGCCGTTCTGATGAGGACCAAAGAGTCCGAAACACGTGTCAACGGCTGCTTCCATATAAACGTTCTATACCGATAATTCTGCTCTACTTTTTTAATATTTTCCTGCGACTAATTTCTTTGTTGTTAGATAAATAGTACCCTATTATTTTTATTTTCGAACATTACGTAGGTAAAGGTTTCTGTGGTTTCCCTTGCCATCTAATGATAACAATTTTGAATGTTGATATTAGACTGAATAGCACGTAATAAATAACAAAGAACAACCACATTCGGAAAAAAATTTTAGCGAGACAAAGCAGTCTTTGTTCTATTCAAATTTTTTCAAATCAATAAATGTCAAGGAGATTTCAATTTTTTCAAAAGTTTTGATAAACTACAAATGTCGTAGTGAAACGTCAACTTTTTAATAAAATCGAGTTTTTTAAGATTCAACCAGCCTGTTATTGCTAATAATTATCAAGAGATTAAAAATAGATCACAGGCAACAACAATTCGAATAAATATATATATATATATATATATATATATATATATATATATATATATATATATATATATATATATATATATATATATATATATACCGGGTGTCCACGGAAGGTGGTTCGCCCCTATAACTATTTAGTTATCAGAGATACTGAAATAAAATTTAGAGGATCTGTTTGATGCATAAAACTGCATTTTTCGATAAGTAACTCAACTTCATGCAACTTCTGGTTTCACCGGAAGTGACATAAACTTTCGATTTTTAAATGAGACACCGGTTATATTTTCAGTTTTTATGTCTCCATATGACATTTAGAATACAACCATGTATCATTTGTTACTTTTTGTAACCTTTTTTTTATTTTTTTTTCGAAATAAATTTTCATTCTAGAGGGCTATGGATGCGTTCAAATAACTAATTTCGGTCCTAAAATGTATGTTAAAATAAAACTTCACTGTTTTCGATCAAAATGTTTCAGCTATGTGAAGTTTAATTTTAAAACTTTTATTACAATTTTTTCAAATGGCAACATGGTGGCTCGTCGGGTTAAAAAAAAAGATAATTTTATTACGATTAATTTGATATCGCACTCTAGGTATTAGGTTGAAAGAAAACTTTCGATAAAAACCTGAAATCCCATTACCTTAGAACTTTCTTTAAATGAAGAATCTTATTGAGATTAAAATAACATTTGAAATCATCGAGTAGCCTGTGACCAACACAACTGAAACAAAGCCACGCCCACAAATCTACGTCCCTGGACGGCAAACAGGGCCATTTTAGGATCGAAATTATTTATTTGAACGCATCTATAACCCTCTACAAAAAAAACTTATTTCGAAAAAAAATTGAACAACGGTTAAAAAAAGTAGCAAATGATACATGGTTGTATTTTTAATGTCATATGGAGACAAAAAAACTGAAAATATACCAGGTGTCCCATTTAAAAATCGAAAGTTTATGTCACTGCATGAAGTTGAGTTACTTGTCAAAGAACGCAGTTTTATGCATTAAACAGATCCTGTAAATTTCATTTCATTATCTCCGAAAAGAAAAAAGTTATAGGGGCGAGCCAGCTATATATATATATATATATATATATATATATATATATATAATATATATATATATATATATATATATATATATATATATATAATTATATATATATATTATATATATCATATATATATATATATATATATATATATATATATATATATATATATATATATATATATATATATATATATATATATATATATATATATATATATATATATATATATAATATATATATATATAGTATAAAAGGATATCGACCGTACGGTATGAAATAGTAAGGAGGTTTATTGGGTGTGCGGTCTGTTATATATAAAAGAAAACTCTACTTTTCCTAGCTACTCAATATTTTTGTCAAACTTTATTGACATCATCAGGAGTCTACTGTCACACCCAATAAACCTCCTTACTATATATACATACATACATATATATATATATATATATATATATATATATATATATATATATATATATATATATATATATATATATATATATATATATATATATATATATATATATATATATATATATATATATAACTAGGTCCATGAGGAGCATATTCCAAAATTATTTTGGAATATACAGGGTGACGCAAAAAAAGGTACATATCAAAGTTATATTTTTTCTTATGGAACACCCTATATTCTTTTATATTTTTAGATACTTTAGACCAAACAAAGGTAGGTTACTGTTATATTCCCTATACCTAAAACTGACCGTTTCTGAGTAATTTCGATAAATAAAAAATACAGACCATAAGTAAACAATAATGTTTGCACCCTGTAACATGTAACCAGCTGCTCGTTACTGAATTCACTGTTGAGCTGGAAGGTTAAAGTTAACTTCCACATAAAAGTTTAATTTCAATATTGTACAGAGTGGTGAAAACAATTGCATCAAAGTTTGGGCACATTTTTTTTGGAATAACTTCTTAAAGTTGAATGGAACATCCTGTATACGATGACATATTTCGACGCAGAATTAGATTCCTTTTAAAAGTATATCAGGTATCCCTATACCTATCTCTCATGATTTTTATGCAGAAGACGTTTTTATATTCTACTTATGAGTAATTTCTTTATCTTAAAAATGGAACATCCTGTATTCCAATGAAAAACTAAAAATATTTTTGAACTCATTTTATTGAAAAATTAACAATTATTCTTTTAACAAATGCTCAAAGAGGTGCCTATTATTCTCGATGCATAAGCGAACTCTTTCTTAAAATGAGTGCTGAACCCTTAATAATATGCATGTTTTGCGGTATGGAACAGTGTTGCCAGAATATTTTTTTCTCGAATCGCCTTGCCAGAGCGCGCGTGTAGCCCCGAGATAGCCCCATGATGGCGCACAGGTAGTTAAGGCGGGAAGTTTAAATAAATTCTTCTGTTGAAACTGATTGTTGCTGTAAAAGTTCTTTTTTTTTTCTTTATAAAAATGATTTGTTGATTAAATATTTCTGAAAAAAAATATAGCCGAATCGGCTACCTGTAGCCAGCGGATAAAATATTATCGCCGCTCGATAAGGGAGATAGCCCCATTGGCGCTTTATAGCCCCATCTGGCAACACTGGTATGGAATGAAACGATCGTCTTATTCGAAATTTCAGTTTATACTTGTGCCTGCACTTTGCTTGAGATACACCGTATTCGCGAAAATTTAATCTCGTTCTTTTAGCGAATCTACGAGTTCCTTAATAAACAGATTTTAAAAATGCTTTTCAATTACAATACTTGATGTTCCATTTTAAGATAAAGAAATTAGTCATAAGTAGAATAAAAAAACGTCCTTTGCGGAAAAATAATAAGAGATAGGTATAGGGAACCCTGATATAGTTTTAAAGGGAATCTAATTCTGCGTAGAAAAAACTTTAAGAAGTTATTCCTTGAAAAAAAGCGCCCAAACTTTGATGCAATTTTTTCACCACTATTGAAATATATTGAAATAAACCTTTTATATGGAAGTTAACTTTAACCTATCAGCTAAGCAGTGAATTCAGTTACGAACAGCTTGTTACATGTTAACAATTGTTTAATTATGGTCTGTATTTTTTAATTTCTCAAAATTACAGGAAATATAACTGTAACTTAGGTACCTTTATTTGGTCTATAGTATCCAAAAATATAAAAAATATAGGGTGTTCCATAATAAAAATATAACTTTGATATGTACCTTCTTTTTGGGTCACGCAGTATATTTCAAAATAATTTTGGAATATGCTCCTCACAGACCCACATATGACTGTGCTAATTTTTTTTCCCTATTTTTTTCATTTCCCATAGAAACACCAAGGCGAATGGGGTGGGCCACTCTGTATGTATGTATATATATATATATATATATATATATATATATATATATATATATATATATATATATATATTTATATATAGATATATATGTATGAAAAGCTTGGTACACTGAATGAACCGAGTAAAAGATGTGAAAAATCTCGACGTTTCGGCTCCTTCTACGAAGCCATCTTCAAGAGAATTAGAAGGGAAATAATTCAGAATCGTGTCCTCAATCTGCCTACTCCACGAATCGAATTAGGAGGAATCGGAAACAATACGATTGCGTGGTCTCAACCTGCTTACTCCACTAACCGTACTGCTTCCTGTCAACTCTGAAGTCTCAACCTGCCTACTCTTCAGAGTCAACTCTGAAGTTGACTTCTGAACATATATATATATTTATATATATATATATATATATATATATATATATATATATATATAAATATAAATAAATATAAATATATATTTTTATATATATATATATATATATATATATATATATATATATCACAATAATACTTTAAAAAATATAACACTGCCATTGCAATTTCGGTCACTAGACCATCATCGGGCAGATTGAGTTAAGAATTAAGAAAATTAACTCAATCTGTCCGATGATGGTCTAGTGACCGAAATTGCATTTTTCAAAGTATTTTTGTGATAATAAACTTATAAATTCAAATTTAGTTTTTGTTCATTATATATATATATATATATATATATATATATATGAATATATATATATATATATATATATATATATATATATATATATATATATATATATATATAATATATATATATATATAATATATATATATATATATATATATATATATATATATATATATATATATATAACTTGGGCCGATACTCAATGAAAATCCTCCATAATATTGTAAATAAAACATCATACTTTCTGATTTTCACTATATTTTGTTAACATGACAATTGTTTCGCCAATACACAGTGGCTTCTTCAGATGTATAATACATACTGAAAATTTTCGAAAAAATACGACTAAAAAGTACAAATGAATTTCATAGAATTCAGATGATGAATGAGGTTCATGGAAAGACATTTCTTAAAATGATGTTGGAATATTCCTTGAAATCGAATACCTATCTGAGAATTCACTGCCTGAATGTTTTCTTTTCCGAAGCAGCATTAGAAGAGTGCTTCTATATAGCTTTGGTAGGTAGAGAATAACAATCTCATCACATCATAATTTTTTGCGAATGACAGCCACTCAGAAATTCGATTCGATTATGTGGTATGACATACACATTTCTGGCTACGGAGCCGGTCTGAGAAAACGTAAAAAATCTGTTGTAGTGACGGAGTAATGGATTTTTTTTTATTTTTCACTTGTATATTATTTGTAGATTTTAACTTAGATACGGTTGCTATAAATACACCCATTATGCCCTAGGGCGTTATGAGCGGGCAAAATGGATCATACCGCCCGCTAATTGTACGAGGAGAAATGAAGCAACTTCCATTGATTGAATCCTTCATAATCCTTGTCGTATACGTCTTTGGATTTCTCCGGCAATGAATTATTCGCAGTTTTGGCTGCGTTTTCTATGATATTCTTGGGTAAATTCATTTTCATTTCCATTATTTCTATAAGACTATACAAATAAAGCACCAATGACATTAACTATATATGATGACAAAAATATTCACAAATGTCAAAATATCAACGAATGACATGCCTACTATGAGAAGGAAAATGGATAGTAGCAATGAACCGATTTTAAAATCGATTTTTCATTATAACAAATCAATTTTTTCGTGAAAAATAAAATCTTTTATGCACCACGTGCGTTACTAGATCCTTACGCTTAGATATCTATATACACTTGGTACATACATAACTATTATAAACGCATATGGACGTATGGAAGAATTTTCCTATCCAGTTCATAAGTATTGAAAACCATTTTGAAAATTTGAAAATTTCGTACATTCTTATTTGTGGATAATAAGACAAAGAAATATCAGTAACAAATGAGCATTCCTTTCTGAAAATGGAAAAATATTTAAGAAATTCCAAGATATACTATATATATACGATGGAATTAAAAATTAACACGAAAAAGTTTTAACGCAGTTTCAGGATTCATACAGTATGTATAATACATCTGAAGAAGCCACTGTGTATTGGCGAAACAATTGTCATATTAACAAAATATAGTGAAAATCAAAAACTAAGTTTTATTTACAATAATATATATATATATATATATATATATATATATATATATGTGAAAAACTTGGTTCTCGGGATGAACCGCGTAAAAGATTTGAAAAATTTGAGGCAGGTTGAGACTTCAGAGTTGACAGGAAGTAGTACGGTTGGTGGAGTAGGCAGGTTGAGACCACGCAGTCGTATTATTTCCGATTCCTCCTAATTCGATTCGTGGAGTAGGCAGATTGAGGCCAAGTATCTGAATTAGTTTCCCTTCTAATTCTCCTGAAGATGGCGTCGCAAAAGGAGCCGAAACGTCGAGATTTTTCAAATCTTTTACGCGGTTCATCCCGAGAACCAAGTTTTTCAAATACTTCCGACCGCGGAAATCTCTCTGAACATATATATATATATATATATATATATATATATATATATGTATATATATGTATATATATATTATATATATATATATATATATATATATATATATATATATATATATATATATATATATATATAATATATATATATATATATATATATATATATATATATATATATATATATATATATATATATATATATATATATTTATATACTTCCTATGCCAATCTATATTACGGAATATTTGAAAAAGAGGAGCTTCTAATCCGAAAAATTACAGATCAAAATGATAAAATTCTGAACTACAAATCATACTTCATATGTATGCCGAATTTAATAAATTAACAACACAAAAGTGAGCTTACGTTTTATTATAAAATTAACGTCATTTATGCTATAGAACTCACAAAAAATAATAAACTATTTAGGAAATAATTGTATACAAACAAATAATCAAATACTATGAATGAAAATCAATTTATGAAGCATCAAAATATTCATCAATTTTGAAATGTGAAATGAGAGACCAAATCTTTGTCCCTTATCTTCTCAAAAGTAAAGGTTATTTTTTCAACATTTTTCATATTGGCTTGTCGTTTGATACGGGTACCAGAAGTAGTCTTTTCTTGTAATTTTGCTTGATACGTTTGTGAATAACATACATTTAACAGTGATAGGCATGTCGGATTACAGGGGGCGCCGGATTAGGCAGGGTACAGATTACCGGGGGTTCACTGTATATATATATATATATATATATATATATATATATATATATATATATATATATATATATATATAAAACAAACAAACAGTTTACATTTAGCATCTGAAAAATGTGAAGTTTTACCGAAATTTGCGTCATGTGTATTTTATTTAATAAACGATAAATTGTTTTTATTAACCATTGTTTTAATATGTTTATTAATTTACATCATTTATCTGCCCAATACAACCAGAATTAGTCTATCATTCCTGTCTGTAACATCTAGTGTGCTGATCACTAAAACAACAAAAGAATGAGAATAAAGTGGAGTAACGACCTCTGTTATCTAGAATCATATGATCCTTTGATTTTCTGAAAGAATCATCGTTTCAAACAATACAAATTCCAAAAGATTTTTGAATTTTTTGTCACGTATCATTTCCAAGCCAACTCATCTATTATGTTATTACGGAAGATGGTTCAAAGTTCACTTTCGTTCCCATCATAAGATAAGATTGAACAATAAGTAGGAAATTAGACAATTCTGCAATTTAACTTCCAAGTTACTCGTATTTATGAATGCTCGACCCTGAAATCTATAATAATACTTCACAGCATTCATGTTAGTAAATAATAATATAACGTAGGTAGGTACTTTTGTGGTGGCTTTTCTTGTAACCTCTCAAAGAACAGAAAGTTAAATTAATGGTTTATGTATCATGAATATAGTGAATTTATTAGATTTGATATCATTCTGTTCGTTTTTTAAGATTTGGAATTCTAATGGCAAAGAGGTATTTCCAAATACTTAGTAGCCTAATGAGTCTCAATATGATTGTCATAGTAATTAATCACGTATGTTATAATTTCTAGTTGAATGAGTTTTCCTCGAAAATCAACAGGTTTTCAAATACGTTTTATACTTCATGGAACACAATTTTAAGTTTTTTTTAAATTTATATATATATATATACATATAATATATATATATATATATATATATATATATATATATATAATATATATATATATATATATATATATATATATATATATATATATATATATATATATATAACGGGTGATTCATTTAGAGGTATTTTTTTTTTAATAACAAAAAATGAATAAAAACAATTTTATTTTATAATCTTTATTATCAAACAAAAGAACCATTCCTTACAATTAGTTGTTAAAGATAATTTCTTTCAAATGTTGTCCGCGACTACGGTTAACAACGTCCATTCTGTAATTCCAATTTTCAATGACGCGTATGAGTATTTCGAGTGGTATTTGGCCAATGACTCGAGTAATATTGGCCTCCAATGCCTCAATCGTAGCCGGCTTATCCACGTAGACTTTGGACTTCACATAGCCCCAAAGGAAAAAGTCAAGAGGTGTGATGTCACATGATCTAGCCGGAAAATTCACTGGTCCAAAGCGTGAAATGAGCTGTTCGTCGAATCGCTCTCGCAGTAAAGCCATGGTTTCACGGGCTGTATGGCAAGTGGCGCCATCTTGTTGGAACCAAATTTTGTCGAGACCACGGGCTTCAATTTCTGGTATCAAATAGTCTGTTATCATGGCGCGATAACGGTCACCATTCACAGTAATGTTCCGGCCGGCCTCTGTTTTGAAGAAATATGGACCGATTATTCCACCGGCCCATAAACCACACCAAACAGTTGTTTTTTCTGGGTTTAGTGGTAGCTCTTGAACCTCTTCGGGTTGTTCATCACCCCAAATACGGGCATTTTGTTTATTCACGAACCCATTAAGCCAAAAATGAGCCTCATCGGTGAACAATATTTTTGTCGAAAACAGTGGATCTTCTGCAAGCTTGTCAAGAGCCCAGCGACTAAAACGGAAACGATTCGGAAGGTCAGCCGGCTTCAGTTCTTGCACTAATTGAATTTTGTAAGCTTTTAAAGAAAGATCCTTACGTAAAATACGCCAAGTTGTTGAATATGACAGGCCAAGTTGTTGAGAACGGCGACGAATTGACAATTCACGGTCTTCGTGTACACTCTCCGCTACCGCCCCTATATTTGCTCCACTACGTGCTGGATTAGGTCGAGTATTATTCAGTAATGAAAATTGGGTCTCAAACTTATTGATAGTAGAGCGAATTGTGCGTTCGGTAGGCCGATTATGTGGACCATAAGATGCTCTAAGCGCCCGAAACACATTCCTCGTAGAACGTCCATTTTCGTAAAACAGTTGAACAATTTGTAGACGCTGTGTTGGGCTAAGTCTTTCCATTATGAATTGTCAAACACTACTGAACAATAATGTTACTTCAGTTGACACGAGGCATGCGCAATCTGCAATTAAATCCCCACCACAAAAAGTACCTCTAAATGAATCACCCTTTATATATATATATATATATATATATATATATATATATATATATATATATATATATATATATCAGTGGCGTAGATAGGGGGGAGATCAAGGGGATCAAAAAAATTTAGAAAGAGAAGAAGTACGAGGAGTTTTTGGTTGAATTCTCAGTTCGTGAATAAAATTTTCCATTTAATCCATTTGAGTTCTTTTAAACACGTTTTTTGATCCTAGTGATCGATTAAACTTCCAGTTTACATTCGAGAAGCGTAACTTCTACTCATAGAAGATTTTCAATCGATATTTAATATTTCCAATATTTGTTAATGTAGAGTATCAAAATATGAGCTTCTTAAAAAAAGGAATAAATCTTGGCTTTGATTGTCAATTTATTTACTCCTTAATATTTTGAAGTTAATAAAAATTGTCGAGTCAGTAAAAGTTTCGAGTGATGGTGTTCAATCCATTTCTGGACTTCTACATCATGGATCTTGAAAGAAGAATTTTCGGGACTTTTCAAGCAAAATTTATACGAAATTTACAAAGCAGCTGATAAATTCATCAAAACTGACGAGTTTTATCAAAAATTTCATACTGCCACACCTGCTGTACTCGTTGAGTTGAAAATGTGGAAAAAATATTAAATTCGTAGATTCGATGTTGGGCCTAAAAATTCATTAAAAGAGCTGGATGATTGCCTAGAATTTTTTTTTCCGAATATCAATATTAGCTACGTTGCCGGTATCGACGGTATAAAAACGATTCGAAGGAGCACGATAAGAGAAGTGAGTCTGAAATGAGCCTTCTGACTATATAAAATTCATTGCATATTGAAAACTCATGTTTGTCTCATTTTTTGTTATTGAATGGGTTGGCTCCTCTGGCAATTTATCATGAAATTGGAATCACAGCTGACGAAGTCATAAATGATTTGTCAAAAAAACGCCGAAATCTCGCTATTCTGCTCTAATTTTCCAAAAAATATTTTCAGAAATGTATATCCTATTTAATATAATTCAATTTTTCACTAATTTTTAATTATTTTTTTCCAATTGAATTTATTAAAATTTTTTACAATTTGATTCAATTTCTCTACTTATTTTGTTATACATGAAAGATTATTTTTATCAACAAAAATAGATCTTTAGTGATACTGAGTCATATCCCCTCCCCCCATCGCAACAAGCTATATACGCCACTGATATATATATATATATATATATATATATATATATATATATATATATATATATATATATATATATATATATATATATATATATATTCGAATATATATATATATATATATTCGAATTCGTCAACTTTTTAATAAAATCGAGTTTTTTTAAGATTCAACAAGCCTGTTATTGCTAATAATTATCAAGAGATTATATAGATATATATATATATATATATATATATATATATATATATATATATATATCAGAGAAAGATTCCGGGGTTCAATCCGATTTCGGAAGTTTTGTTGGCGCTGAGAAGCACAGTTTGTTTCACGACGTTCCCAAAATCTCGAAACGTCGTGAAACAAACGGTGCTTCTCAGCGCCAACAAAACTTCCGAAATCCGGATTGAACACCGGAATCTTTCTCTGATTCATTCCACCATCCGAGAAAGCATACGATATAACATATATATATATATATATATATATATATATATATATATATATATATATATATATATATATATATATATATATATAGTTAGTTTATTAATTCTGACCGGAGGATCTACGCTATAATTCAAAAAATAACCGAGTTATGAATTTTTGAAGAAACTTCATTTTGGCTGGTTTTTTCCGATTTTCTCTTAAACTAAGGGTCTGGTCGAGTCGTCCGACCTCTCATTTTCTTCATTTTTTCATTTTCTACAATTAGTCTACTAACAACATCTGTGATAATTTCAATTTTATAAGCAAAAAACTGAAAGAAACATGATTTTTTGCATAAAAAAAAAACATTTTGAAAAATAAAAAAAATTTATTCTAATATAAATGATAAATAGAAAATCTCTCATAGAAAACTCTGAATAAATAAAACAAATAGAAATAAAAAATATTAAAAAAAATTAAAATTTACTTTCATCAATAAATATAAACAAATAAATATATCTATAGACGTTTATGTCATAGAGCCACTTTATGGAGGAAGGTTATAGATTTAAAAAATGCAGCCTACAAATTCATGTTTGAAGATTTAGCTCTATTTGCATTTACTCTTCTAAGGTTACCGTCATTCAATTCATTCGTGGAGAGGATATTTTCATTGATTAATATTGTTAAATGTAAAATTCGAAAAAAATTGATACTAAAAATGTTAAATTCAGTTGTGTCTATTATATCTCAATTTTTTCGTGCGGTTGCGAAAAAATCATGATCGCGATTTTGAGCGACAAATTAGACACGTATGAAATAACTGCTAGAATAAGTGAATTTTATATGAAAAATACTTGTTACCAATGTTTCCCCGTTAACATGTCGCAACCACGGTTGCACTTTTGGGCGACAAATCAGCGTCTAAAGTGCAACACGGCTCTGAAAAATCTGGCAACCCTGATGGTAGCCGCTCATTTGTCGCTATTTCATTTTAGGATAAAAAACGTCAACATGTTTTGCGGGTTGAAAGATGCCAGAAATAAATAGTTTTAAGTCAGTTTTACAATTAGGTAGATTTGTTTGTAACTAGACTAGTTTTATGTTTCAACGCAGATATAAATATTTTTGGTTTGTAATAATTCTGGTATCTCTTCTAGAGGTGGCTTAGATAATTCCAGAGGGGGCTCAGCCCCCTCTTGCGCCCCCCTGGCTACGGCTCTGCTCCAAGTTGATATTCCAATTTAAACATAGCGGAAAAAGAAAACCTCTGAGCAAAAACAATAGATGGAATTGGAATGCGGAATGACCGCTTTGTGAAACAAGTATCAATTTGGCCATGTCCAATATTTGCCAAGTCAATTCACAGACTCAGTGCCTATCTATGTCGCATATTCAATAAATTACGAGAGATGCCGGGTAAAAGTGTTTTCGCTTTCTAAAACAACAATTTACTTTCTAGTTATTTCGATATTCCTCTTCATAAAACACTCCTATTAATCGGAATCGGAACATAACTATTCGAATATACATTCTGCTAGCGAATGATAATGTACGAAGGGGGTCAGAAAATAATGTTCACACAAGTACGAACTTTTTGAATACAGATTCCAACTCCAACTTAATCCTCTTTGATAAAAAAAAATCATGAGCAGCAGAGCTCCATCAATGAGGTCATATTTTTTGCGCGAAGTGCATCGCGTAGAGATACGATTTTAACGGATTGAATTATATTTTTTAAAATCACGCTTGTATAGCAAACCTAATTGGAAAGTAGAAAATAATTTATTTTATAAATTATACTAATTAAATCAAATTTCCGAAGTGCGTTGTGATTGTGGAAAAAAGTTCACACAACTTCAAGCACAGATAAAGATGATGATGATGTAATGATGTCTTGTGAACAGTTTATATAAAAATAAAGATATTTGTAACAGAATCGTGGTTTTGATTGTAATAGTAATTTAAGTGAAAAGTTCCGAAAGTAACTATTATTGTTTTTCGGACGAGTAGACAACATGTTGGAATGTTGGATGCACTATTTTTTCGTGCAGTTTGGGCGACAAATTAGCAGCAAAACACGTATGAAATAACTTCTAGAATAAGTTAGTTTTATATGAAAAATATTTGTTACCAATGTTTCCCCGTTAACATGTCGCAACCACGGTTGCGCTTTTGGGCGACAAATTAGCGTCTAAAGTGCAAACCCGGCTCTGAAAAATCTGGCAACCCTGATGGTAGCCGCTCGTTTGTCGTTATTTCATTTTAGAATAAAAAACGTCAACATGTTTTGCGGATTAAAAGATGCAACAAATAAATAATTTTAAGTCAATTTTACAATTAGGTAGATTTGTTTGTAACTAGGCTAGTTGTAACAACGCAGTTTGTAATAATTCTGGTATCTTTTCTAGAGCGGGCTTAGATAATTCTAGAGGGGGCGCAGCCCCTCTGGCGCACCCCTGGATACGGCCCTGTATATATATATATATATATATATATATATATATATATATATATATATTTATATATATATATATATATATATATATATATTTTATATATTATATATATATATATATATATATATATATATATATATATATATATATATAATATATATATATATATATATATAATATATATATATATATATATATATATATATATATATATATATATATTTATATATATATACCTATATATAGATAATATATATATATATATATATATATATATATATATATATATATATATATATATATATATATATATATATTTATTCGAATTGTTGTTGCCTGTGAACTATTTCTAATCTCTTGATAATTATAAGCAATAACAGGCTTGTTGAATATTAAAAATCTCGAAAGTTGACGTTTCGCTACGACATTCGTGTAAAAAATAAATATATTAAAACAATGGTTAAAAATAACAATTCACACATTTATTATAAAAAAAATAACGCATGACGCACGTTTCGGTGGAACTTCACCTTCTTCAGATGCTAATGGCAAACTAAATATGATTCTCTGTTATATCGAAAACAAGAAATGACAAATTATGTAGAAGGGGTAAATACAAAGATGGTTACAAATAATTATTAGAAAAGGAAAAACCAATTCTGAACTGCTAGTCAGGTAGTTCGGTAATTTTGAAAAGATTAAGAAGGGGGCTTGAAGTATGATCGATTTGGCTATTCAATAGGAGACAGGAATGCTTGTATTTATTTATCTGTAATGATTCTAAAAAATTAAGTTTAATTCCTTTACTTTCAGTATTTAATATTTTAAAATCGAAATTGAATGTGTGATTTTCTTGGATTAAATGGTTTGCATAATGTGAATCTGACTTCTGATTAACAAAGCTACGTTTGTGTTCTGAAATTCTAGTTTGAAAACTTCTGAAAGTTTCTACCAATGTAAAACTTATCACAATCGCCACAATTAATTTTGTATACTCCTGATTTATTTTCTTTATTAACTTTTGATTTATTATTTTTATATGATTTCCTAAATTATTACCGGTACGATAAGCAATGTTAATGTTGTGCTTAGATAAGAGAGATTTAAGTTTTCTACTTGAATTTCCGATGAAAGTGAGGCTGTTGTATTTGATATTATTTTCAGTAAGGGGATATAATATGATAGATAAAAAGTTTTTCAAAAATGCGATTAACCAGGTGTACCCCCTTACTAAAAATAATATCAAATACAACAGCCTCACTTTCATCGGAAATTCAAGTAGAAAACTTAAATCTCTCTTATCTAAGCACAACATTAACATTGCTTATCGTACCGGTAATAATTTAGGAAATCATATAAAAACTAATAAATCCAAAGTTCATAAAGATAATAAATCAGGAGTCTATAAAATTAATTGTGGCGATTGTGATAAGTTTTACATTGGTAGAACTTTCAGAAGTTTTCAAACTAGAATTTCAGAACACAAACGTAGCTTTGTTAATCAGAAGTCGGATTCACATTATGCAAACCATTTAATCCAAGAAAATCACACATTCAATTTCGATTTTAAAATATTAAATACTGAAAGTAAAGGAATTAAACTTAATTTTTTAGAATCATTACAGATAAATAAATACAAGCATTCCGGTCTCCTATTGAATAGCCAAATCGATCATACTTCAAGCCCCCTTCTTAATCTTTTCAAAATTACCGAACTACCTGACTAGCAGTTCAGAATTGGTTTTTCCTTTTCTAATGATTATTTGTAACCATCTTTGTATTTACCCCTTCTACATAATTTGTCATTTCTTGTTTTCGATATAACAGAGAATCATATTTAGTTTGCCATTAGTATCTGAAGAAGGTGAAGTTCCACCGAAACGTGCGTCATGCGTTATTTTTTTTTTATAATAAATGTGTGAATTGTTATTTTTAACCATTGTTTTAATATGTTTATTAATTTACACCAAGTATCGGCCCAATCAATCCAAAATTTAAAAAATAAATGTCAAAGAAATTTCAATTTTTTCAAAAATTTTGATAAAGCCACGAATGTCGTGGCGAAACGTCTACTTTTTAATAAAATCGAGTTTTTTAAGATTCAACAAGCCTGTTATTGCTAATAATTATCAAGAGATTTTATATATAGATATATATATATATATATATATATATATATATATATATATATATATATATATATATATATATATATATATATATATATATATATATATATATATATATATATATATATATATATATATATATATATAGGTATATACAGCAGAAGATGTCAATATGCACCGGGAAGAGTATTATTATGAAAATTAGAAATATCTACGTAAAAATGGCGGCGGTTGTAGAAATTTCAGCTCATACGACTACATATCATTGGTTCAATTTATCGCCATAAATTATATCAAGTCACTCTTGAAGTCTTCCTATTGATTCAAGGTATTACTTTTTGTGCGGATTCAAATAATTTTGAGAATTGTTATATTAATATTATGTTTCAAGAGCAACTTATTTGCTAATAGGTATATAACTATAGTTTTCAATTTGATATTAATGAATATATTATAACAACCTACTGACTCTGGAATCTAAAAACTGGTAAGTTATACGATAAATTGAAAATTATGAATTTAAATTTCATTTGAAAATAGCGAAAACCGAGAAGTTATTTTTAGAATAAAATCAAGCAGAGGTTGATGTGAATTGTCCAATTTATTGTTTATATAATATTTTTCAGCTCTGTAGTAACAGATTCTACGAAGAATCCGATTTGCAGTTCTATTCTTGAATAAATAAATAATAAATAAGACGATATGTATCATACATTTCACATAAAACGAAGTTTTATATAATATACATAGTATGTTAGGAATTTCCACTTAATTAATATCGAATTTTTTAAATTGTGATTTCTGGAAGACATTCATTCTACAAACAGCCAGCTTTATTAAAATAAACGAAGGCATGTTCGAGATATTGAGTTTTATTTTAGGATATTAAAACAAATAGTTTGATTGAGTGCATTCGCTGAAAGAATATTCATCAAACCACTAAATTATTTCATATATTTATTCAAAGTATTTTTTATTAGATTCTGTTATTTCTATTTGATAATTATTTTATACTTTTTAGTTAATTGCGTCATTTGTTTTTCTGAATAATAAAAAAACGAAAAGTGTAGTGGAAAACCGGTAAAAACGAAGTTTTTTTCGCTATATATTATGTATTAAATAATATGTATAAATAAACGAATTAACAACGTTTGTGGGTAATTAAATTAAAAAAATGAAACTAATGGTGAAAAAATTGAAAGTTTAAAAATCATTAAGTATATAATAAAAAATTATATATAAACATCTAATTAATAACCATAAAAATATGAAATAATTATGAACTTAATTAGTACATTCAATCTTAGTAATTAAAGCAAGACAGATATACCTATTTCCGATTCAATTTTATGTAAGTGCCTGGAAAAACTGCATCGTTATTAGTATTGTATATTGTGTTGTAGATTTTGATACATGATTATTAATTTTTAAATCAAATTCATCCAAAAGAAATTATAACAATGACTATGAGTTTTTATTTGAAAAGTACAAGTAGCTCCATTACTAAGTTCGTATTTATCGCGCGAAGTGCATCGCGTACTGAAGAAACACGCTTTAATAACATACTGTAATAAAAATTAGAAAATTATTTATTTTATTCAACAAACTAAAAATTCGTCATCCCGGTTGAGGACAACAGGCAACCCACAAAGGATCATATTTCAACATGTACTCTATTTACGTACCAAAGTTCAAACCTTTACTTCAACCTGCAAAAGAATTGGAGTGGAGCAAATTTTCAAAAACCACGAAAAACGAGAAACATCGACGTTAAAATGGCGAAGAAGGAAAAAATTTACCCAAATTTTAGTATTTCGGATTGATTGGGCGAATAGGTACATGATGCAAATTAAAGAACATATTAGAACAATTATTTATAAAAAACAATTCACACATTTATTAAATAAAACACGCATGAAGCAAGTGTCGGTGTAACTTCACCTTCTTCAGATGCCGAGTGTAAATTGAATATATTTCATAAAGTGAGCAAGGAAAATTCTTTAATAATTTAAAAAATTATCAAAGAACTTTCCAAGGAAGCTGGTTATACGTATTCTGCAACGCAAAATCTGCATTCACAATCGAACGGTGAATTATAGAAATTGTCAAGTCACCCCGACTCAAAACCTGCATACAGCTGTTTCGATCTTATTAGATCTCATCAGTGCAGCTTATTTGACTCGGAGTGAATTAACAAATTTCTAATTGTTCCCCAATACAAATCGTGGTCAGTAACACTGGCTGGATAACAATCCAGAGCGCCATCCCACCAAAGATATTGGGAAACAACAATTCATCGCTTAGACTGAAAATGCAGAAATTCGTCGCTTGAACACGTACCTCCTGATATGAAGATATCTACTCTACAACAGATATCTTCATATCAGGAGGTACGTGTTCAAGCGACGAATTTCTGCATTTTCAGTCTAAGCGATGAATTGTTGTTTCCCAATATCTTTGGTGGGATGGCGCTCTGGATTGTTATCCAGCCAGTGTTACTGACCACGATTTGTATTGGGGAACTATTAGAAATTTGTTAATTCACTCCGAGTCAAATAAGCTGCACTGATGAGATCTAATAAGATCGAAACAGCTGTATGCAGGTTTTGAGTCGGGGTGACTTGACAATTTCTATAATTCACCGTTCGATTGTGAATGCAGATTTTGCGTTGCTGAATACGTATAACCAGCTTCCTTGGAAAGTTGTTTGATAATTTTTTGAATTATTAAAGAATTTTCCTTGTTCACTTTATGTAATGTATGAAATTGACCATGGTCGACTAGTATGTTTTTCATGATTTGATTGAATATATTTCTCCATTATATCGAATACAAGAAATAAAAAGATGACAAATTATGTAAAAAGGCTAAATAGAAGGAAGATTACAAATAATTAGTAAAATAGGAAAAACCTATTCTAAACTGCTAGTCAGGTGATTCGGTAATTTTGAAAAGATTCAGATGGGGGTTTGTAGTAGTATGATCGATTTTGCATATAGGAGACCTGAATATTTCTATTTATTTATTTGTAATGATTCTAGAAAATTAAGTTTAATTCCCTTACTTGCGTGCGTCGTGAGTAATTTATTTAATAAATGCGTGAATTGTTTTTCATAAACCATTGTTTTAGCAAATTTCAATAGTTTCGTTTTGCCTCGAGAACAATCCCATGTACCAAATTTTAGCCCATTTGGTTTGATGGTAGCAGCTGGAGATGCCCATCTCCGGGAATATATATATATATATATATATATATATATTTATAATTTATATATATATTTATATATATTATATATATATATATATATATATATATATATATATATTATATATATATATAACTATATATATATATATATATATATATATATATATATTATATATATATATATATATATATATATATATAATTTCATATGATTTTTATACTCAGATTATTATAGCACTAAATATAGGATTAAAATTTAGTTTTGATCGTTTAAGAAATATAAATTGGCTTCCCACCTGTTTATTAACCTGTATCTGTAGTTTTAGGAGTAGTGAGCTCCAGACATATAGAGTGAACTAAAAAGAAGTTTGAAATAGTATATTATTTCACAAGGAGGAGAAGTGTCACTTTTCATGGCGAGCTTGAGCTTACCCGCCCAACGCAGTGAGGCGGGTAATTGAAAGCGAGCCATGAAAAGTCACTTCTACTCCGAATGAAATATGTTATTTTATTTTCAAACGCTTTGAAATTCATAAAAATCTCAATATCCATTTTTGGATTGATTCATATTATGAATTATGGAACATTTGCCTAGTTACGGTTGCCACGCAAAATTGATTCTGACAGATATAAAGTAAAATAATTGATAGTTATAAATAGTTGATGGAATCCGTCGTTACTACGTGATAACTTAACATGATGAACAAAACTAAATTTGGATTTACAACGTTGATTATCACAAAATATTTTGAAAAATATAAGCGATTCTGTATTCAGTTCTTAACTCAATCTGCCCGATGATGGTCTAGTGACCGAAATTGCAATCGCAGTGTTATATTTTTCAAAATATTTTGTGATAATCAACGTTGTAAATCCAAATTTAGTTTTGTTCATGATAGTTATAATTCGCAACTTGGTGAGAAGTGGTTGAAAGTGAAAATGACGTTTGAATTGGAAAATTTTTTGATTATAGTTACCAATTCATCTTTTGCATAGTAACACTTTTCCTGCCGCCGGCCGGAAAAGTGTTGCACCGCAACACTTCTCCTCCTTCGCGGAGAAATAGAACTTTTCGATGATCCTGTCAATCGAAAAATGACGTTATTATTCTACGTTTGAAAATAATAGTATATTGTTTTATTAGGAGTAAAAGTGATACTTTTTGTGGCGAGATTGAATGTTTGTCGGCTGAAAGCAGTTAGGCCGACAATTTTAGTCGAGCCACAAAGAGTGCTTTTCTCCGAATAAAACATGCGATTTTTTCCGCAAACGGTGTTCAAACGATAGAATTAAGAGGATATTTTTAAAAAGGAATAGATGTGAAGAAACGTAAAACTAGATTGCTTTGCTTACTGGTTTTGTAGATGTCAAGGCAACACAAATTTGACAATTCAACAAAATAATTGTCAGAAAAATTTAAAGTCACTTATCTACGCATTATAGGACTGTGCATTTGTGGTAAGTACCCGAGTATTAAAAAATGACTTTTCGTGCAATCGCACGAGTATTTCGCGTACGCACCACAGTCCGCGAAATTTAATTTCGCGGCCGTTACCCATAGCAACGGCCGCCAAACCAAACGTCACTTATACCAAAAAGTAAAAACAACTATGATATTTCAAAAGAGATATCCTGCATCTCAATGCATTTTGCGTTATGTCAAGAACTGTCAAAATATTTTGTATATATTCGAACATGGTCTTTCCATAGCAACGCTGTGACTTGTTAATTACTGTTGATTTCAAACCACTAATATTTTTATTTGCAATTGTCTCGCTTAATAATTTTGTCGATTGCACGAAAAATAGTGTGTATGCCATGGCCGCGAAACTTTTTAGCTACCTCAAGATTATCCTGCCTCGGCCGCAAGCGGCCTCGGCGATAATTTCTCTTTCGGTACGCTAAAAAGGTATTTCGCGGCCTAGGTATACAAATAACTATTTTGTATTAAAATATATAAAATTTTTCTTACAGATTACATTATGTCGGATTCGGAATCCAACTGTACGCCGCCCGACGTTCTTGATATTGCTGTGAGAGTACAAAAAAGTGTGCTTTTTGTACGCTCACGGCCTGACAAAAAGTAAAAACAAAAGGAAGTCTGTGAAATCAAACTTAAACATTGAGAACTGAGATTAAAAAATTCGTCATTTTTTGACGTTTGTGGAAAAAATGTTTTGGCGAAGTTGCGAACGTTATAGTTATTAACGTAACAAGGCCGATATGTAGCAAATAACGGATGAGGTTGGATATATAATCCTCGGCTGCGCCTCGGATTATAACTAACCGAATCCGTTATTTGCGTATCGGCCGTGTGTCGTTAAAAATTTTTCGTAATCCCGTTGAAAGATTATATTTTGATTCCGAAGAAAGAAAAAACCCCGTACCTCACAATTCTAAAGAAAAATCCCAAAAGAATATGAACATTTTGAAATGTGGCGTAGAAGCAATAGTGTAAAGGTGGTTAATGAAGATGTATTATTAGCCTATGCGAAATGACAATCAGAGGTTTATTCTCCCAACTCGATGTGGACCAAGATTTCAATGTTGTTATTGTAAGCAGAATGATGTTTTGAAATAAATATTCGAACTTAACGGCCGCCGGCCGTCATAAAATTATAACGGCCGGCGGCCGTTAACGCTGACTCTTCAATTGTCATCTGAATACCTTTAAATCAAAATAACAGTATGGGATTACGAAAACAGCAATTTTCGTTATTGCTAAAAAACGAAATGTAAGTTTATAATCATCTATCAAGTTACAATAAACCGATCAAACTCCGACAACGTGTCATAGCTTTCAAATGTATCACTAATAGGTGTTATGATGAAGAACATCATGTGGAATGTATACGATACATCCGAGCGAGACTCCATGTATACCTGGAGAAAGTAGAGTCATTGGCCGGTTCTCTGAACTTGACCTAGTGATATCAACTCCGTACGTCGATGTCTGAGAAAATCAGACGAAATTACATTAACGAAGTTCGATAGATTCATGAACAAATTTTTGGAACGAAGAAGCTTATCGCACCTGACATTACAGACACAAGGCGAATGGAAAGCTATTCCTAAAAATTATAAAACGTAATGTAAACGTAACAGAGGCGATACCCTTCGAAGCGAGAATATATTTAATTTCGGAGGCAAATAAATTCGCAATGTGAATTAGAAATTGCAGTTTTTTGTTTTTGTTTCAGTCGGTGGGCCTACCTCGTGGATTTCATATCGTTTTCCACTCGGTCGATGGTCAGGACATTATCTACTGATGAGCTCGTTGAAGAGCGTAACGGACGGTCTAGTGTTTTCATCATTTGTGGCTTCGATGTCGAATTTTCTAACAGATTACTGGGAATTCCATGTTCCAGCTCCGTTGGAGGTTTTATTTGATTAATCATCAATTTTCCATAAGAATTTCATAACGTATTATCATCAGCTATATATATATATATATATATATATATATATATATATATATATATATATATATATATATATATATATATATATATATATATATATACATATTGATGTACAAATATTTTAGAGGGTGATTTCCTGGATGATTTTAAGAAAAAAACTTCATATAAACGTGTAAAATAATGTCCTAAACGTCATAATTTTCTAGCTACAGGGTATAAAAGTTTTAATAAAAAAAATTTCTTTTCGTAATAACTGTAGTACCGTTTAAGTTTTCTTTATGAAATTTGGTACATTGTCTCTATGTTCCAAAAAGTACTTTCTGATGAAGAAACTTTTTTCTATTTCTACCAGTGGCGTTCGTGCGGGACATGACTTCAACATTTTCAACATGAAAAGTGGTGCGCCACTGTGTGATTTTGAATTGAAAACTAATTTTAATTATGCCTTTCATTTTTCAACAATTTCGTTCACTTGTTGTTTTTCCGACCGAGGCACGGTTTTTGTTTAAAAAAATAAAAATAATTGTTTTGTAGGCCGATATTGCTAATTTCTGATACGAAGCAATTATGCGCGTTTTGCTCCATTGAGACAAAGTCTATTAGGAAATAAAACAAAATGTTTCTTCATCGAAAAGTACCTTTCATAGACACAATGTACCAAGTTTCATAAAGGAAACGGTACCACAATTATTACGGAAAAAACTTTTTTTTATTAAATCTTCAACACCCTTTATATATATATATATATATATATATATATATATATATATATATATATATATAATATATATATATATATATATATATATAATATATATATATATATATATATATATATATATATATATATATATATATATATGTAGAATAAATGAATCTACAGATTTATAATATCATAATATCCTTGAAATGAAGATATTGTTTTTATTTACTTAGTACTTAATAAACTTTTATTTTTCACTTGTATATTATTTGTTGATTTCACCTTTGATACGGTTGCTATATATATACACTAATTATGCCCTAGGGCGTTGTGAGCGGGCATTATGGATCATAACGCCCGCTCATTATACGAGAAGAAATGAAGCAACTTCCATTGATTAAATACTTCATAATCCTTGTCGTATACGACTCCGGCAATGAATTATCCGCCGCTTTGGCTGCATTTTCTATGATATCCTTGGGTAAATTAATTTTCATTTCCATTATTTCTATAAGACTACACAAAGAAAGCAGCAATGATATTCACTGAATATGATGACAAAAATATTCACAAACGTCAAAATATCAACAAATGACATGCCTAATATGAGAAGGAAAATGGAAAGTATAGGAGCAATGAACCGATTTTAAATTATTGGAAATAGGTCCATAAATATTAAGCGAAAATCAGCACAATTTCAGTTCTTGTGAAAAATATTTGAAAACTTTCATATATAAATATTTGCTAGAATATCTATTTTTAGCAGTTAGATGATTAGAAAATGTTAAGACCAAAGTAAACTAAACTGATGAGGTATAACACAAATATCTATCTGTTGTTTATGAGCTATTGTGACTAACCGAAATTTAAATACCGATTGTATAAAATATAGATGAAAAGGTATTTTAATATATTTCAATAAATAATCGAATAATTTCGTTTTTATAAAAAATTCTTATTACCCTATTTTCGACTTTTTTTACCAATTTTTCTGATTTGATATAGACAGTAAAGTACGTTTCATTTGCATAATGCATAAACTATATATGATATCGTGCTCATCATCTTGATTATATTCAATGAGTTCCTAGAAATTTTTTGTATGATTAATAAACATCGTTTAATTAACAGCGTCGTATTTTGAATAGGGAATTCCATGACGTGAGTACTGAGTATCTATTGCATTTGATCGGAAATGGTGATGGTATAGAAATATGCAAATACCGCATGTTAAAAGAGTAAATAAATGGAACATAAAGAAGTTCTATTGGTCAGGGCCGGATTAATCCTGTCCGGGCCCCTAGGCAACAACCCTGTCCGGGCCCCAGGTCTTTTCAAGTTGATAAACGGATGTAAGTAAGTTCCAGATGATCGACTCCAGGTATACTGTTACTTCAAAGTCTTATGTGATATTGCAACAACATGATTAGGGGAAAGGGGGGCACATTCATCATGTTTGATTTCAATCTCGCATATTTTTTTCATTTTTAATCAATAGCGACATATTATGCCAAAGTCACAAAAAATGCACCTTATTATATAACATATTGTGAAAAATGTGATCAGAAAACAACTATAACAGAAAATACATTCATGTAAAGAAAAAGTGTCAAAAAGATGAAACTGCCCCCTCGGAGGGACAGTTATAACCATGCGCTGAGGCAGATTCGACAGTAGAGAGTGTGAATAAATAGAATGTTTTGATATGATAGAAAATCTTATATTGATAACATTTTTCACTTACAAATTTAATTAGTTATTGTAATTAACATCAAATGCACTTAAATTAATATTAAAGGTGAGCAGAGAGGCTTTTCTAGCTGTTTTAGCTGAATTTGGTTCCGGCAACTTCAAAACAATATCATCACGCACAATTTCATCAACCGGTTATTAAAAAAATGTATTCAGTGGCTTTTTACGAGGTGAAAATTTTACCTCAAATTCAGTTGATTTTGCAGATATTACCCTGGCTATATAATAGATTACTTTACCTTCAGTGCAGAATTTAACTATTAAATAATCATTTTCATATATTATATCATCGTCGCGCAATAAAATCGGAAAAGTTTCTCCTTCGCTATCGTCCGAAACGTCGTCTGATTCCAAAACCACTGCTTAATCGCTTTCTGTATTTTATTTTCTCCTTTTTTTTTACGAATCCCTCTTTCATTCTCCAGCTGTTCTAACCGATTCTTCTCCGGAGTATCGGTGTAAATCCGGGATTTTCCTTTTCTGTTTAGTACACGGTCATCTTTATAAAGTTCTGTCAATTGTTCAGCTGAATATTTGTCACGTAATTTTTTTATTCTAGAAAGTAATGTTCCACGTTTAATGTCGGAACATCTCGAAGCTTCTCTCTGAGACATTCTTTTCGATAAAACCTCCTGAATTGCATTTCTCATATTACCTTCACTTATATCTGCTTTGTTTGTTTTTTTTATACCTTTTGGTACCATCTGAAAAACACCATTATTTCAATGATATAGCTTTCCACCCGTTTTAGGAGATTCAACCACTGACTGAAAGTGCCCCTTGTTTAGGTGGCCGAATCTGCCCCATGGTACATTTTGATAAATATTCGTATATAGGTACCTACTATCAACATTCTTGATTTTGAGGTTAAGTCGAGCCGCTATACAACTTTCAAAGTATAACAAAAAGACACAATCCACAAATGAGTCAAGTAATGCTTTAAACTTTGGTGGTATTGCAAAAAGTAATTCGTATAAAAACTTACCTTGCAGTGCACTATTTAACAATAAAATATTCAATTTGCTTGGGACAACTTCTAGGTTCGCAATATTCTTCTGGTAGTTGTACCACCTTACAAGTAATACAATATATTTTTAACAATCGGTAAAGTCAAATGCAATGCGAGTTACATCGACTGGTTGAAAGTGCCCCCTGGTAGATTGTGCCCCCCTTTCCCCTACGTTGATTTGATTCTGCAGTATCACCTTACCTGACGCGTTACCTTTGTTGGAATGGTCTTAATGAATAGGTTATACTTATAGATAAGTGATGAATGATGATCCAGGTTGCATGATGGGTTAGGAAAGAGAAATGAAACGGGACGCGGTTATTTTAAATTTGATCTTGTTAAACGCAATAGAATGAAATAAACTAAATAAAACAGTTTTGTGAAGTACAAATTGGAAAAAGTCCACTTCAAAGATATTTATTGTTTTTGTACAGTACAGTAAGTCTAAATATTAACTCTTCTAACCTTTTTAGAAACAAAATCGTTTGAAACATCTTGGAAGTTGACCCTTTCTAATACATAATTTTCAATGATCATTATCAAGACATTGTTGAACGAAGACAGTTTATTAGTTCTAGTATCTACTCGGTACTAGATGGTTCTGTATGTATGAAGTATTTCATCAATTGACAACATGCGTCGAAACAAAGCAACAATATTGTTGAAGAATTTAATACAAATTTTCAAATAAAATTTTCATTCGATGAAATTTTTTTTTCTTGGTGCGTGCACGGGTCCCTCGTCGATGCGGGGCCCCTAGGCGGTTGCCTACTCTGCCTAATGGTTAATCCGGCCCTGCTATTGGTCCAGAAATAGCAAATGTTATTCGGGAGTTGACTCATGTTTATATTCCATCTATCAATGGAATAAGCTTCTCATAATTCTCTGTAGGTATATGTACTTATAGCACATAATTTATGTGATCATCTAAGTATTCTAAGTTTATAGCCTGAGATGATTTCGATTTTAAGTGTATTTTATGGAAATTCAAGAAGATACACTTTTTATTTCCACAAAATATAAAATAATAAATAATTAATTGACAAATAACCCTACACGGGAGCTAGATTAATGCATTTCAACATAAAAACATTATTTCCAAAGTTTTGGCCGATATTCTTATCTATACATACATACACATGTATTAAACTGGAATATTTTAACTATGAATCATATCGAAATTTAGTCATGTTTGATACAAGATCCAATTGCACAACCATCTCCCACATTGTGAAATTTATTACCATTAATTGTGATTCCTCCTGTATAATTCAAATGATTATTATGTTGAAATAAACAGCTATTATTCTTTTTTCAAGAAGAAAATTCACCACAAAGGGGGCATCCATTAAGGACGTGATAGAATTTTGGCGATTTCACGATCCCCCTCCCCCCTCTTGGTGAGATATCGTGAGATTTTGCTCGACCCCCTCCCCGAATCTCACATGAGATTTTTTGAATTAGTATTCCATTGGATTTATTAAAAAAAAACAATTTTCTTATAATTTTTTCTATTTAAGACTAGTATTTAAGATTTTTAATGACGTAGAAATATTCACTCCAAAAAAAAAAGTATTTACTGTTAATAAAGTCATCTGTCATCTGCATAAGTACATAGATTCTTATAGGATAATTTTCTTCTGAAATAGATTCACTTGAAATGAGTTTAATGCGGTTTCCAAAGTTCATGACAAAAAATTTTGTATAAAAGAATTGAATAATAATAATAATCCAAGGAATGTTTGAGAGGTTTTTTAGGGAGTAACCAGCAACATCCGGAGTCTCACACATCCCTGAGAATGCGTGCGAGATACTCTCAGGGTAATCTATAAAAGATTTTTCCTCTCACTCGGACGTAAATAAAAAAATAATAATAATAATAACGGAGAAGATCAGAGTTGAATATTTTTATGAATAAAACAATATAACATACCTAATTTCTTGATGACGGGATAAAATAGATGTAATTTCTGAAACTGGTATGATTATTATCGACTATAAAAAAATTTATTCTCAAATATAGTTTCCTATTGACTTAAGCTTATGGCGTGGAACGAAAATCATGAAATTAAATTTCTCTTGTATCTTGTATCCTAGGAGACTATAATTACACTTAATCTATTTTACTATTGAAGTACCGTAACAATGATTCTAATTATAAACTCAATTTGTTGCGGAATAGTTTTTGGCTTACCAAATACCTTTTCGCTTGTTCCATTTATATGATAAATATAAGTAAGAATAAGTTGAATTGCTGAAATTACTGTAGTTCAACTTATGTTGATTTCAGATGCAATAATTGGTGAAACATTTTTTTTTGAATAAACAGAATAAAAATACACTCAGCTACCTATATTTTATGTCATATTAATCACTAAAAACGTTTTCGGTCAGCTCATTCTCAAAAGTGAGAAAGAAATAGTTGTAAAGGATCTTTTCTGCTCATTGATGTTGAGCCAATTTATTTTGTGAACGTTGTAATATCAATAATCCTTGAAATTTTCAGTTTCTTTGCGTTGCGTGTAAAATGTCACTTTATGTAGATTTATGAAGTCGCGCTTGAAATTTTTGAGTGTCCCCCTTTTTGCAATAAATAAATGTCACATACGTCCAAAGATGCACAGGTTTTTCTTCTTATGTCATATTTTCGCTATTAGAAATTTTATTACTTACTTTTACTCGCAATGTATTTTAAATAATTATTTATAAATTTAACTTGTTTCTATTTCACGATTAAACAAAATCAAATTTGTCTCTATTAATATATACCTACAGAAAAATGAAAACCAACAGAAACAAAAGGTATTAAATTTAAATTATGAAACGGGACTAATCTTATAATTTCTGTATCAATCAAACACTTCTATATTCCGAAACATTCTTTCTCTACTAATTACAGTTTTCTACTTGTTAAGAAAAATAAATTGTCTGTTCTGATGTTACCATAATTATTTTAGAATCATAAAAGGATAATCTCTCTTGAACAGATGGAACATGAATAATTCCAACTCGAACAATTCAATATACCATAACTATGCAAAATAGTAGATAATAGATAGGGAAAGTGGAAGAGAAATTCGTACATAGAATTCGAATAATTTATTAATAAACTAACTAATAAATCAACAGAAAATAGAATGATTTCTATAATATAAAACTGGTCAATTCTAACAAATAAGAGGCACTTGGGATCCAAACACCAGACTAAATTGAATTTCTCAACTATGTACCTCTATTACTGCATTTCACAAGACAAAACATCTGATCAATTTGGTAAATGTATTACTAAATAAAAACTTTAACACCATTCAATACTATATCATGAATATATATATATATATATATATATATATATATATATATATATATATATATATATATATATATATATATATATATATATATATATATATATATATACAGTGTGTTGCATTTAAGATGAAGACACCCTCATATTGTGGTTATTAGAAGAAATACAGATTTGAATTTTCGCACAGTTATATGGTGTCATATTTTTTAAGATACTTTGCTGAATTCTGAATTATAAACTCAGCCTACTATGAATTGACAAATAGGGCCGATTCTCAATATTTTGTTTCGCGTTAGACATATCGAAAAAAGTTATGATAAAATGTTGTTCAGAATAAATTTTTAGGACCGTATACCAATTTTCATGACAAAATTCGCATTTTTAAGTTATTCAATATTTTGGTTATAATTTGAAATTATAAAGTTCATTTTTCAATGTTATAACTAGTGCGCTATGGAAAGTAAGAACTTGACAATTTAATATGTTATGTACATTCAAATATCTCAATAAATAACACAAAGGAATGAGAATTTTTTATAACAATTTTTTTATTCTTTTGATAACTGATTAAGTTTAAAAACAATTTATGTAGAAAGAATTTTCCTAATACAAAATAATTAATCAACTGTAATTAGATGAGGTCTTCCTCAGCTAGATCTCCGTCCATTCGAATACATTTTTCAATGAGTAACGGAAGCGCGTTCGAGATGTTCCAAGATAAACTCTGCAGCAACTTGTCTGTTGCTACAAACCACCAAATAACCGAATTATTTCGATTTTTTCACGTAAAGTTATAATGGCATTTTAATTCTCTGATCACTAATAACTAACTGAAACATAACCCAATAAACTCCAAACTGACTAGTTTTCGACAATTCTGTCAATCTTATTATTTTCCATGGCAAATGAAGTATCAAATTTGAAAAAAAACTTGTAATAATTTTAAGATACAAAAACATTGAAAAAATTTAAATTCGAATTTTGTCATGAAAATTGGTATATGAGCCTAAAAAAATATTCCAAACAACTTTCTTTCATAACTTTTTTCGATATCTCTCACGCGAAACAAAATATTGAGAAGCAGCCCTATTTGTGATATCGTAGTAGGCTGAGTTTAAAATTCTGAATTAGGTTGAGTATCTCAAAAAATTTGAAACATCAGCATTTATGACTGTGCGAAAATTCCAATCTATATTATTTTATATAACTAAAATATGGGGGTGTCTTCATCTTAAATGCGACACATTGTATATATATATATATATATATATATATATATATATATATATATATATATATATATATATATATATATATATATATATATATATATATATATATATATATATATATTTATATATATATATATATACCCTCATAAATTATAATTTTTAACTCTTCTTTTTTTAATTCGTATTAATTTTCCATAAACTGATGGAAATCAATAAACGGCTTTTCATTTATTTCTGATGATTTTTCAGAAAATACAATAAGTTTTTGATATCAAATATAATTTCAAGATTTATGATCAAATAAGCTTTGACAAAAAATTATACGAAAAAAAAATAAATAAAAATAAACGTTGTTAAAATAAACTTAAAACATTGCTATTCAGGAGATAATCGAGGAAAAATGTGATTGCAATAAAAATAGTAAATGATATAAAATACTGATGATCACTAATTTAAATTAAAATATATTTCCCACTGTTATTGTTCAATACCGAGAGCATATTTAAGCAACAATGTTATTTTATGACATGTATGTTGTAGCTTATTTTGTAAAAATATTGTTTTCTATTAGTTAAATTTAAAAATTAAAAAGGTTTGAACATGCTAATATACTGATATTCCTAATCTATCATTATGGGTTCAAGCCATAAATTGTTGGAAATTGATTGACATAAACATTAATTGATTTTCTATGTATTTTCGTTATGTATATAAATATATATATATATATATATATATATATATATATATATATATATATATATATATATATATATATATATAATCTCATCATCATGAGCAAATATTGAATAGTAATGTAATAACAAATAAAATTAATGATTAAAATTCATACTTTGCCATTATGTTACAGAAAAACATAAGTTGTCCAATTCATTCACTTAGATAATTTTGAAGACTCTGAAAGCTGCAATTCACTTTCAATTGTGAAATTACTGTTTAAAGTAAATTTCAAACATTAATTCAATTTGAACTATTAATCCGTTTTAAGAGTCAATAAAGAAAGGGAAATAATATCCAACAGCAGAAATAATTGAATTCCTATTAACAATTCAATAAAATATACATACACTTATAAATTTACTTATTTTTATATTTTATTTTACTGCAATCACAACCAAGTATTTTTCCTTACTTTAAATAACTGGTATTATTACACTTATGAAAAAAATAAATAATAGATTTATATTTCATCATTACAAAAAATTAGTTGCAATATAATTTGAAATGTTTCCACTCTGCGCAACAAATAATTTTCACCTTGTAATATCATAATTTAGATATTGTGTTGTAAACCAATGCAATATACCCTTGGAGACAAGAAATTAGAAAATAATGAACTAAAGACCTATTACTGTATTATTGTTCCAACACAATAGTTTTGACATTTAATTTAATGAGAATGACCATTCATTACATTTGGTACTCTTTCATAATATCTCCTATATTTCTCATCAATGTTTTTCAAGTAAAACGTTCCAGGAAAAAAATGTTCGATGGAACCAATCGGTTCATATGGGGCAGAATGATTGCTCTTTTGTCTAATATCCATGTATTTTTCGAAAGTTTCTGGTTCAATCTTATGTCTTTGGTTCAAAGCACTTTCTACTGAATTTAAAAGTGACGTTAGTTTAACTAAATCTGATCCTTCACTTGCATTTTGAGATATTCTTAAGGAGAAAAATGCAGAAGCCAATCCTGATCCGTATGAAAACAATCCAATTTTCTTTCCAGCTAATTCAGATGGTTGTTTTGATACAAGAAGCGATACTAAGCCACCATATAAAGAAGATGTATACATATTACCTACTTGCGATGCTACAAGTAGTGAAGGAAGAGTTTTTTCATTGAAATAATCCTTACTGCTAGCTAAAGCTGCCTTTTCCAAATCTCTATCGAAATAAGTGTCTTCTAAAACAACATTTTCAAAATTTTTTAGATCTGGGTAATCAGAGAGTTTCTCTTCTTTTGAAGCAAAATAAAAATCATTAAAATGAAGTCGAGCCAGCGACTTTTGCACTAATTTACAATATGGTGTATGGAATAATACAGCATCAAAAAATTTAAGATCTACTTTCTGGTTGAAATGTTTAGACGCCTTCTGACAGTAACTTTGATAGCACTTATCCAACGCACTCAAATAGCATTGTATAGATAACTTACTGTCCACCACTGGGTACTCAGAAGATAAATCTGGCTTGTAAAAATCAAACACATGTCTCATGTGAACTGATCTTACACCTCGATCAAACACTAATGGAGCATTAGGACCAATTAACATTGCAACAGCTCCTGCACCCCCTGTAGGTCTTGCAGCACCTTTACCATACACTGCAATATCTGCTGCGACTACCAGAGCGTATTTTCCATTCCAAGCTGACGATTCCACCCATGAAATAGCGTTGAATAAAGCGGCCGTTCCACCAAAACATGCATTGGTTGTATCAATACCTTCAATATCTGTGATTCCACTAGACTCGAAAAGTTGCATAAGCACACTTTTGACACTTTTTGATTTATCTATTATTGTTTCAGTTCCAACTTCTAATCTCCCAATTTCCGAGTAATCGATGTGGTACCTCTCTAACAACTTTTGAACAACAGTAAGGCACAACGAATTAATATCCTCCCGGTCCGTGCATATTCCCATGGCTTTTTGTCCAAAACCAATTGTATATTTTCCAGTGGAAACACCATTGTATTTTTCTAAATCGTTTTGATCAACGTAAAGCGATGGAATTGTCAGTTCAAGTGCAATTATTCCGACGTCTTTTGGCCACGAACCCATGATAGGTTAGTTTAATTAAATTGTCGTTGCGCGACGAGAATTTTGTATCACTATGCAGCCTACGAGCAACAGAGGAATACTGATTCGTATTCAACGTTTCAAACAATCTTGGAGAAATTTGTTGAATGGGGGGTCTAGGTCATTAGCTCATCAGAAATCCAAGTGGCTCAGTGCCCCCGTTATTGCGTTCCAAGTAACCGACGAGGGACGAACGTCAAACGAGTCAAACATAAATTTAACGTTTAATAACCTTTCTTTTTAGGTTACTAAAGGCCAAAAACCAATACCGCCAACCGATACTAACTTACTAACAGATTACAGAAGTAATATTGTCAGTCTGTCAGTGTCACATGTAGAAATGAAAATGATGTTGCTACAATATACAACTTTGCTCTTTGCTTTCTTTTGATAAAAACTTTTTTTTATGATCACAAACAAAACTCTACTTTACTATGTTTATTATAACAAAATATATGATCTGTCCGATGATGGTCCTGTGACCGAGGTCTCAAAAAATATTCTTCCATGTAGTCAATTGATTTTACTGAATAATAATTAAATCATAATTTAGTACTATTCCATATTTAATAATAAAAACAATAAATAATGTAAAACTTGGAAAACAATATATTTAGAAAGTTGATGGAATCAGTCGTTACTATGTAATAATTTATTATTATGAATAAAACAAAACTCGATTTTACTTTGTAATAATAAACATCGTCAAATTGAGTTTTGTTTTTGTTCATCTATATATTTAGCATTTTATATAACCGTCAAAAAAATAACATGCACTTATAAACGAATAACTGGGGATGTATAATATGAAATGCAATGGAATATTTTCGTTCCAAATGTCATATACATACAGCACTGGCATCCACAAGATCTTATTGTATTGTATCTCTAGCCACGTTCAACGGATATGGTTATTTAGCATAGAGTTGGCCATTCTTATTTATGACATTAACCAAAAACGTCATAGAAAATTTAGTTAACCTAAATATATGAGTTCATACTTCATATAAGTTTTAACACTTATTTTGTTATAGTTCATAAATCTGTACAACCAAATTATATTAAAAAACAGTGGCTTTGTTCAAAATGCAGGATGAACCAAATTTATTATTGGATTCTGATGGACAAAGTAAAAAAGATACTAAAGATAAAATTTGGGATAAAAGTAAAAAAGTGTTCCTTCTAACTGAAGATATGAGACAAAAACTGGTGGATTTACCTGAAATAATTCATTTTATAGAGAAATTATTGAAATATATTGAGAAGCATAAGCATAAAATGAAAAAACTAGAGTCCAAGTTCAAGGTTGGTTTAACTCATTATAACTTATGAGGTCGATAGATTTATACATGTGTTTTAGAAACGCTCTAAACTGATAAATGTTTCAACTCAAACGGAATCACAACAAAATGAATATACTTCTGATCCCAAAATGAATTCTGAAATAGTTTCGGAACAATCAGCAAAGAGTTTAGCAGAAGATATAAAAGATGCTGCTGAGCAAGCTCTACAAAATTCAGGTTTTGTTTATGAAGAAACTTCTGGAATGTACTATGACTATAATACAGGGTATTATTATAATGCAGTGAGTGCAAAATTTACAATGAATGTTGGCTTTTATTCATGTCTAATTATTGGAAGATGAATATAATTAACAAAAATGCAATTTCTTCTAGGAGTATGGATTATATTATGATGGAACTAATGGAACATACTTAAAATATAATCAGGAGAAGCAATCTTATGAATATCACTCACAAATAACAACAGCAGCAAGCAATCATATAGATACATCACAAAAACTAGAGACTCAAAGAAAGAGAAAGCTTAAGGAAAAATTAAAAGTTAGTAGTGTATCATTTCATTTTAATTAATCCTAATGTTTTATATGTTTCCAGGTAAAGGTCTCTTCAGATTTGGATCACCTAACGAATTCCTTCAATAATTTGAGAATAAATAAACTTCGCAACATTGCTACCGGTACGTATTATGATGAGTAATTGAATTGTTGTTTGCAGGCTCGCAAACGCAAGCACACAAAGGACAAAATTGAGGACGCTGAAGAGGGAGAGTGCTCAGATAGCAGTTCTGAAGTTGTTTCTAATAGTGGAGATAATGCAGAATCTGATTCAAGTGGTATTTATTTTTGAAAACAATCTACATTGGGGTCTCTTAATATCGAGTAACATATGTGGGAAAAAATCAAAACTAATGTTTTTAAAAGATTGAAAAATAAATTTTGTAATTTTTTTAGAAAATAGTTCAATTTATTGAAGTACCCTTGTGGAGGTGAAATGTACGTGACAATGTTATGAATTTGTTGTAAATCTCTTGAAAACAATTGTTTTGATTTCTGTTCTCATTAAAATCAATTAAGTAACAGCCCTTAACATTCATCTATTTGTATATGTTTTCTAATGAAAATATACATTTTATTTGGAATAGGTCAATCAAATTTCATCAAATTTCAATTTTATTTGTTTTATAAATGAAATAGAAAACGCCTATAATCAGTAAGAGCTTTCATTTCTTTGTATAAATATAAAAATTTTTTATTTTTGACATATTTTACTTCGATAGTTATGGTAGTTTAAGGTAGTTTAATATATTTTTGCAGTTATTTAGCATAGGTCTTATAGATCTTATTGGTTTGACTGAGCACTAATGCGTTTTTTGCTTTTTGATATGCTTCTTTTTTTTTGATCATTGAGACACTTTAATTGATTTAAGCGAGTGAATAGGTTGTTTTTGGAAATCATTCAAATTGTTTATCGTAAATATGAACATGAAGTTAATTGTTTGATCATTAAAAATATCATTATTTGAATTTAAATTGGCGAGTCGCAATATATTCATTGTATGCTTGTTTTTTGTGGTGGAATATTTGAAGATATAGATTTTCAAATGAATCTTACAAAATTATCGCATCATCAACGTCAAATTTCACAAAACTCAAAATCCGCTTTACATTACATTTTAGTTAACTTTGGTTTTATTTAACATTCCTAAAGTTTTGCTGATAGTTGCGTTTGTTTACTTGTTACAGATATCACAAAACAATGGCCTCCCTGTATGCGGATAATTGTAGAAGAAACCTCTGTTCCAAAACTGAAAACTGGCTCACTTCACATCGTAACATTCGAAGGAGGCAGCATAGGACGAGAGGGAAATCATGCTATGCTCATTCCCGACATCAACATAAGCAAACATCACCTGAACATAACGTTCAAAAAAGATACCAATTCATTCCAAGCTATAGATATGGGGTCTCGGAACGGAACCCTGCTGAATGGCAACAGAATGGCGCCGTCTAAGCAGGAGAGCGAGTCATTTGACGTTGTTCACGGTAGCAGAATACAGTTGGGTTCGACCATTTTGTTGTGTCATGTCCACGAAGGAAACCAGACTTGTGGACATTGTGAGCCTGGATTAATTGAACAACCAGAAAGTAAGCGAATGTTAAGTGCACTAGATGTTATTTTTGTGAATACATAATTCGGATCTCAAATGTTTTATTCGTTTATAATTTTCGAAATATGTATTTACAATATGCATAACTAAATGTTTTTTTGTTTTTTTTTATTTCAAGATTGTGTGATGGTGTAAAGTCGGTTGTCTTATGTTATTTCTCAAAAATAAGATATGAAATAAAGATGAATAGGGAACATAATTTGGAGGGCTGCAAATTGGAGTCCTCTTTCTTACCGAAAAACTATTATACTGATAATTAATTAATTGTTGCTTACTCACGCTTCAACTTCAGGATCGGTCAGCATTTTTTAGAGACGAAGGTCAATTTGGAAATCCAACAACAAAAACATGTACCGAAATAAACCTGACTCTCCTGAATATTCAGTCATTATCAACTTCCCACCTAGGGCTGGAACAATTTGCGCTTGAACACAAGATCGATGTACTAGCGATAACTGAACACTGGTTAAGTACAAACCAGCTGTCAAGATTCCCCATCCAAGGTTATAGGCTTGCTTCTAGTTTCTGCCGGTCAATAAATAATCACGGAGGTAGTGCTATCTTCATTCGTGATCATGTAGAAAACTATATTATTCGTAATGATCTCAATAATTTGAGTTTACTGTATTCATTTGAATGTTCTGCAATTGAGCTTAAATTTAACTGTGATGATAGATTTATAATTATTTGTATTTACAGGTCAAGAAAGATGTAATCACACAGCCAATAGCCATAGACATTTCAAATCGGATCCTGACGCTATTAAATTGAAAAAAAACTTGGATATTATGTACATTATCTCTAAAGCCAATCTGAGATATTTATTACAATACAAGTCTCTTAAAAAAGAATATGATAAAACCTTAGCCTTATTAAAGAAAGCTCATTTTGGACGTCTTATAAAAAATTCCAGCAATAAATCCAAGACAACCTGGTCACTTATAAAAAGTCTTACTGACAAACGCCCCTCATTAAGGCCCAAGCTTCCTCAAGGCCATCCAAGAGTTGTTGCCGATATCTTCAACACATTTTTTGTCAATCCTACCTCTAACATCGACTCATGTTCCCTGCATGACTCTAATATTGAGGACATAACGCGCAATGAAAAGTCAAAAAAGTCTTTGAGATAACTGTTTCTGAAATATTGTCAATAGTAAAAAATATGAAAAACTCTCCATCATTTGGGCATGATCAGGTCCCGGTGACTATAATTAAAAAGAGTATTCATACTATAGCAGAACCTCTCCGCTTCATCATTAACAACTCTTTTGTGGAGGGTATTTTTCCGACTGAACTTAAATTAGCAGTAGTTAAACCCATTCATAAAAAAGGATCTACTCAAGATCTTGGTAATTATCGCCCCATTAGCCTCCTAACATCATTCTCCAAAATATTTGAAAAGCTACTTTCTTCCCGTTTACTTTCCTTCTTTAAAGAGTTTGAAATATTCAGCAGACACCAACATGGCTTTATAAAAGACAGAAGTACAGAAACAGCAATTTTTTCCTTACTGAACACGATTTATACTGCTTTGGAGAGGAAGGAAATTCCCCTCGGGATGTTTCTAGACCTCTCCGGGGCGTTTGATTCTGTTGATCACTGTAAGTTACTGAAAAAGTTAGAATGTTACGGGATTCGTAATAATCAATTAAAGCTTATTAAAAGCTATATCACAGGCAGAACTCAGAGGGTTGAGATAATTGCACAGGGGGAGACATTTACTTCGGTAGAGATTCCTACAGTCAAAGGTGTTCCCCAGGGAAGCATTCTTGGTCTCATCCTATTTCTAATCTATATCAATGATCTTCCCAATCTATTCAATGAAGCAGTTTATAGTCTTGCGATTTATGCGGACGATTCGAATATCATCACAACTGCGCCGGACTTAGATCTTGCTGTGCGACTGACGGATGGGGCCCTTACGTTGGCTGGTACGTGGTGCGATAACAATTCCCTACAGTTGAATCTTAATAAGACGGAAGTAGCTTTTTTTCATACTGATGTTTCTCGTCTTGCCTATCCTGATAGCATATGGTTACAGAATACTGAGGTGCAAATTCAGAAATCAGTAAAATTCCTGGGGGTTCACATTGATTCCCATCTCAAGTGGCACACTCACATAGAATATCTGAACAAAAGGCTCTGCTCTGTACTTTATTCTATAACCGCCTTAAAGCATCATGTTGCAACCGATGTTTTACGAATTATTTACTTCGCTAACTTTCAGTCCTTATTAACCTATGGCATAATATTCTGGGGCAGCAGCTCCCTCACCCGGTGTCTCTTTCTGACTCAAAAACTGGCATTACGATCGATACTCAACTTGAGGTTCAGACAATCGTGCAGAGGATATTTCAAAAGTTTCAACATCTTAACTTTAACTGGGTTGTATGTATTGCGCTCCTTACTCTTCTTCCACGAACACAAAAGTATTTTTGGTAGATTTCAGAACAATAATACTACAAGGAGAGTGTTTCCATATATACTACCTAGATGTTCTCTATCCCTAACAATGCACGGAAGTCTATACATGTATCTAAAACTATTTAATGCACTACCAAAAAGGTTTCATAGCATTGACAGCACAAGCCTCTTTAAACGAAGAATTTATAAGTTCATTTTAGAAAGCGAGCCATATGATTTGGATGAATTTTTTCATTTGTGTTCGATTAAAGATACCTGACTTGTTTCTTTTTTTATTACTTTGTTGTGATAATTTTTGAAACGAATAAATTATTATTATTATTATTATTATTAATCACCAAGCCTGATTCTCAGATATATCAGAAATAATATTTCCGGTTATTTATTTTATTCATACTTATTTGACATTATTTTAATTCACTTCTTAGGAATAATAACGTTTAAATTTTGTTAGATGAATATTGTCTTAATGGCATTATCTTATAGAACTTAAGTTATATCTATGATATAATTTCCAATGGCAAATTATATTCCTGTATAATCTTGTCATACTGAGTACAAAAAATTCAAGAAAATATTGTTTGGTTGAAAATAATTACGCTTTGTCAAATAATCTTATATTTCATTTTCCAAATGCAAGGTGATCAAATTGATTTTTTAAATTTCTATTTTTCAACTTTCAAGTCCACTGACATATTCAAACCAAATTTGGTTCATGTTCTTAACTGATAGGCATCTGAAAATAAGAATGCAGCGCCAATGTGGCCAGTCGTAGAACTATAAATATTGACATTGGAATATTTATGTTGTATTTGTTGAGTGTTTATTTGTGTTTTGAAATATAATTTTACCATGAATATAAAGACTTTTCAGGCTTCTTTAGTGAACAAGTGTGTAACTGTGTATGTATTCTCATTGCTATTGAGGCGGTAGGTGATTATCATCATTTGTTTTGTAGCCAAATTGAGAGAAATCTTAGGTTAGATCATGAGATGAATATCTTTATTCTGTGATTGACTCGTTCAATATGTACTCTAGCAGCTGCTATTTTGGCATTCAACAATGCTTCTTCTGTAGTCAACTGTTTTTTGCCTTTCAAAAAAGGTGACCTGATCAACTTTATTTTAAACTGTTGACAAATATCATCTATCAAGAAACCTTTGTCCACCATAATAGCATCCTGTGAGCTTTCTAACTTCAAAATTAAGTCACTTTGTTGGAAAATCGTTTTATCAGATGCTCTTCCCCCATATGGTTCACTAATATAAGTAATTAAACCTCCAGGAGAAACACCTGTCATGAATTTCAATGTGTTATTAGATTTATACTGAGAGTACAACCTGATCCTGCAGCAAAGGCACTTTGGTTTCTGTATAAAAATTTCTGTACAGTCTAAGATGATTCGAGTATTTTGAAAACTTTCAAAACATTTTGGCATGTTTTTCTGTATTTCAGAATATTCTGGGAATCTTATGACACAACTAAGAACTCTACTCATAATGGGTAGCATTTCATGAATATATTTTTGGCATAATTCTTGTGAAATGCCAAATAAAAGAGATAATGTCACATATGTAAGGTCACATTTCAATTTTGTCAATACTAAAACAATACGCTGTTTGATTGTTAATCTATGTGACCGTTGATCACTGTAAACAGATTGTACTGCTTTTACTATTGTATCTAATAGTTTTATATTATTGAGACCAGTGAAACTGTTTAGAGCACTATCTGTAGTTATCAGATCACACAAAGTAGAGACTTTTGGAGTATTCCTTTTTCCCTTCTACACAAACACGATATTTATCACCAGCTGGAGGAAAAGCATGGAAATTCACATTTGAGCATTTCTTTTCCCAGGAAGAACACTGAGGAACTGAACAATAACGATTCGAACGACTCATAGCTTTCAAAATGATTGCAAATAATAAATATTTGTAAAAAATCACACAAAAACAAACACAAAACAAAGTTTTTAGTTATTCTGATTGTCACCAGGTGGCGTAGCGCTTATTTTGATTCGCGTATTGTGGGCAAAAAAATGACTTTTTTAATTCTTTTTATATTTAATGTGTAATAAACAAATTCATTTATGGTAATTCAGTGAGCAGATCTATAAATAAATGAACTTAGAGTATCCTACTTCATAAATTACTTTTCTTTAATCAGAAAAATCTGCCCCGAAAACCGAGAAGCCAACCAAAAGTGAAAGTCATAAAAAGGAGCTGCAAAATTTGAAAAAAAAGTTTGGCATGAGCAGTTTCCAAGAAGACGGCGTCAAATTGGCCACCGGTTACACGGATAGAGCGCAGAAAAGACGAGAAACCATAGGTAGTCAGAATCCGCATGAAAAAACGCAAGCTGCTTCTGTTGAAGAGTGAGTTAATTTGTTTTATCAATATTTTGAGATGATAAGGCCGTTAGCTGGTTGAAATCCATAATAATATTGAAAAAAACATGTTTGATTTCCACAATTATTGAATATACAATGCAGCATTTCACCAGATAGAATTCAATACTTAAATCTTGATATTTCAGTTTACATAAATTGTGGTATCTGAGGGAAACAATTACAACAAGCGATTAAATATTGGAGTGACGGGTAGATAATTTTTCGAAAAAAAATATACAAATCACATGAAATATTGAGTATATCAAGCAAGGGAGAATGATGACGATATTATCAAAAAGTAGAATTTTAATTTAACAATTCGGGTTTCCAAAGATGTTGACAAGAAATTCAATATTAGAACTTATATCAGTGATCGTAGTGAACAGCCGACATATATTCACAATTACTATTATTGAATATACACAGCTGCATTTCACCAGATAGAATTTAATCTTGATATTTCAGTTTACATAAATTGTGGTATTTGAGAGAAACAATTATAACAAGAGATTAAATAGTGGAGTGATGGGAAGGAAATTTTTCAAAAAAATATATACAAATCTGATCAAATATTAAGTATTTTGAGCAGGGGAGAATGATGACGATATCATCACAAAGAAGAATTTTAATTTAACAATTCTGGTTTCCAGAGATGTTGACAAGAAAATCAATATTAGAACTTATATCAGTGATCGTAGCGAACACCCAATATCAGTTTTTTCACATTACAATATCCATATCGCTCACCTCACCAAAAACTCTTTAGCACAATAAATAAAAAATGGATAAATTCTCAAAATTGGGTGTCTATAAATTATCAAGGGGTGACTGTAGCAAAATGTATATGGGTCAAACACATAGAAACTTTAGAAAAATAATCAAAGAACATAACGCTCCTTTCAGAAAAATATGAGAGATTCTGATTATTCCAATCATTCATTATTCGATAATCAACTTCAATTATAGTAATTGTTGAAATCAAACATGTGTTTTTCTAATAGTATTCACCGTATTGATTATAAGCTTACTCTTTTATTCTTTTAATTAATTCAAAATTAACTCTCTTTTATATCTATAATATGGGTTTCAGGGGTGTGATTTCAAATTGGCTATTTAGTTACCTTGACGGCAGGACTATGTCTGTTAAAGTTAATAACTCTTTTTCTGCTGAACATAATATGAATATGGGAGTCCCTCAGGGTTCCGTTCTGGGACCACTTCTGTTTTTATTGTTTATTAATGATCTTAAATTTGAAAAAGTTGCTGGCTGATCAGTCGGAGGATATTATTTTTTTGCTAAGTAAACATAGAATAACCTTGTTTGCTGATGACACCTCCATAGCCGTTACTGGACGGACTTTTGAGGAGTTACAAAGATTCTGTGGGTTACTGTTTAGGTGCTTTATTGAGTGATGCAATTCAAATGCAATAATGATCAATGTCAACAAGACAGAATGTATTAATTTCGCTATTCGAAACGATAATCATAGTGAACTGCTCATTACCCATTTAGATAATGTCATCTCATCTAAAGACTGCACTAAGTCTCTTGGAATCCACATAGACTGTAATCTGAGTTGGAGCGCACATATTGACGTGGTGTGCAAGAAACTCAATAGCTCTTACTACGCAATAAGTCGAGTCAAAGGTTCACTTCTTCTACAGTCTGTACTGAACATCTACTATAGCTTGGTCTACAGTCACTTAACATATAATGTTTTACTATGGGGAAACTCCCCAGATGTTGGGAGAGTTTTCATAATTCAGAAGAGAATAATTCGAATGATATTTAATATTTCTCCGCGATCATCCTGTAGGCCCACTTTTCGTCAAGATGCCATATTAACATTGGCTTCTATTTTTATTTTTAGATGTTTAGTGTATGTGAAGGAAAATGAGTTCAATATCACTAAACTTTCTAGCTTTCATGGCTATAATACCAGAAATAAGGAAACTCTTTATGTACCTAAGCATAAAACTCATAAGTATGAAATGTCTCCCATGTATCAGAGTATTAGAGTTTTCAACCATTTACCTCAAAGTATTCAGTCTCTTGATATTAGAAGGTTTAAGAAAGTAGTTAAGGCCTTATTGTTAAGAAAATGTTATTACACTGTAAGGGACTATTTCTGTGATATTCTTGAAACAAGCTGAAGTGTAATTTTTGTGACCTGTCCTATGCATATGTACCTATGTCTTAAAGGATTAATAAATTATTATTATTATTATTTTTATCTAATCCGGAATCATTTTTGATTGGTATTTATTTTAGTTCAGTGTCAAATATTGTTTGTTTGTTCAATATTTCAGGTCTATTACATCACAAAATAAAGGATTCAAATTGTTATCTAAAATGGGTTGGAAAGAAGGACAGTCACTTGGAAAAGAAGGACAGGGTATTTTGGAGCCTGTGAGTACAAAATATTCAGAAAACATCAAATTATTCATGGCGTTAAATCTGACATTTAATTTTTATTCCTTAATTTTGATTTGTATTATATATAAATTTATTTATTGAGAATATTGCACTATTGCAATATTCTCAATATATAACGCAAGTTGTGATGAGCTCCAGATAGCCTGTAAAAATATTATGGCTGAGTTCATATCAAGGTGTCGCCGTAACAATTTGATAGTTAATGTAGGTAAAACAGCCTGTCTGTATTTCGGCTTAAGAAACTGTGAAAGAAGTCTGTTAAAAATTGATTGTCTGGGCACTACTATTATTCCAGCTGATTGCACAAAATTCCTTGGGATCCACATGGATCGAAGTCTTAGTTGGTCAACCCACGTTGATGTCTTAAGCAAAAAAATTAACAAAGCTTATTTCGCAATAAGTAGACTGAAAACTTCTCTACCACCTAGTTCTCTTGTTGATGTTTATTACAGCCCTGTTTACTGTCATATCTCATACAATATTTTGCTCTGGGGTGACTGTGGTTCCTTCTCGAGAGTCTTTGTGGCACAGAAAAGAATAATACGTCTCATATTTGGTTTGAACCATCGGGCATCATGTCGGCCTATATTTGTCGCCAATAAATTACTGTCACTTCCATGTATATACATATTCAAATGTCTCTTATATGCGAAAGATAATGAGAATAACTGGAAAAAACCTGCTAGCTCGCACGATCATGGAACACGAAATTCACAGGTACTCCTGGTTCCTAAATATCGGACTCACAGTTTTGAACATTCTCCACTATATCAGGGTGTCAGATTGTTCAATCATTTGCCCTCCCATTTGAAATCTTTGAACAAACAAACATTTAAAAGAGTTATTAGGGAGCTTTTACTACATAAGTGCTTCTATTCGGTTAAATAATTTCTCTCTGATTCATTGATCACTCAGGGAGATGGTAAATGTTGATGTAAATGTTAGAATAGAATTAACTTGTAATATTGACTTATCCTATACACATTGTTAAGTGTCCTAAACGATCAATAAATTATTATTATTATTATTATTATTATAATTCCTTCTTAAGAAGAAATAATGATAGAAGTTACTTCCAAATCTTTGAATAATTAAGGATATTAAATAATTTACGTGAGCCGCCAGTGATGTGTAATATCTAACCTTGGTAACAAGCAAAATTTTCTTGAAGATAGACATTTTCGTCTCATTCACGAAATTAATACCAATAAAGTCTCACATACTGACGGCTAAGATGTTATACATAAAAATGAAGGACACCCTACTGCGTAGCACTAGGAATGATAAAACCCCTCGGCGCATGTGCATGTCGTCAATATTTTTTGAAATTACCTATTATATAAATTAAATAACAATGAAAGTCGATTTTACGAATGAAATTAAGGAAAATTGCAATAAATGTATTAATAAGTCGATATTACGAATAAAATCCGTGAAAATTTAGCAACAAAATTCTTTGTTTGACTGTCGAATTTGAATATCCTATCCCGGCTCATTTTGGTGCAAATTATGAATCAAATTGATAAGATATCTCTATGGATGGGAAGCAGACTCAGAATCAAGCTTAAGCTATCAACGTCGCTTGGTTACCGTGGCACACAGAGCACTTCGACGGATGTTTTGTAGGACTTCGTACATATCGACCTTGGCGCATGCGCATATCGTAATGCCTATCTAAAAGACGCTATAATTTTTTATTCTTCGTTGGTAAAAATTGGGAATTCAAATTCCCTAATGAAATCATATGTGTTTTATCGATATATATTGGAATTTTTAAAATCGGACCTAGTTACCAACTTTTTGTCGTGAGACTATAACCCCTTTAGCTTCGCCTCGGGGTAAAAATGCTTAAGTACTTTTTTGCCTAGAAATGCTGAATTTTAATATATTACAGATAAACCTTGTATCTAATGAAGGAACTACGGGCATTGGATGTTCGAATGTTACAGCGCAAGTAAAGCCCAAAGAAAAACATGATCAACAGAAGAGAAAGAATATATGGAAAAAAACGCAAGAAAGATTCGATAAGCTTCCAGAGGCTCATAATGCATTTGAGGAAAGTGATTGAGTTATATTTTATATGTTTTTATATCGAGAATGTTGTCCTAAATTTATTTATTACTGTTTCAATGTTGATATTGAATATATGTATAAATTTATTATGTGGGAAAGACAAGGAATTAGATTATTTAAGAAGATTGTTATTAATGTAATGGAAATAGATATATATGAATAAATTTTTGGAGTTTTAAACTAATCCCATTATAAATAAATTCGATGGACGATGAATCAACTCTGTGGTAGTTCATATTTATATTAAAAAAATCAAATAATAAGAAAACAACTTGTCTAAAAACCACAAAATGAAAATAACTTTTTATTCGACTAGTTTCGCCTGTTACAGCATTATCAAGACTGAATACATAATTGCAAAGACATCGCTTGAAAAAATCCTATTATCATTGAGTAACATTGGAGGGACAATATTGATTTAAATTTAATTATCCTTATATTTGACATATGTAATTTGTTGGTACATGAGCGACCGAGCGATATTTTTTTTTGGAAAAATCTTATTTTTTCGGAGAATATATTCAAATACTATCGTAAATCAAAGTTAAAGGTTTTCTAGACATTCTGATGTTTACATATTTTCGTAATCCCATACTGTTATTTTGATTTAACGGTATTCAGATGACAATTGAAAAGTCAGTGTTAACGGCCGCCGGCCGTTATAATTTCATAACGGCCGGCGGCCGTTAAGAAATCACTTGTTCAAATATTTATTTCAAAACATCATTCTGCTTACAATAACAACATTGAAATCTTGATCCACAGCGAGTTGGGAGAATAAACCTCTGATTTTCATTTCGCATAGGCTAATAATACATCTTCATTAACCACCTTTACATTCTTGCTTTTACGCCACATTTCAAAATTTTCATATTCTTTTTGATATCGCTCTTGAGTTATTTTCGGCAGTTAATCAACACTCGCTGCACTGCACATGATTCTCCCAATATTTCTAAAGGAATTTGATTTTGTTCCTCAATTTCATCCATGGTCGTCGTTAAAGAGAACGTGAGAACACAAAAAACTGACGTTGTTTATAAAACTGTCAAACTGTTCCATGACAACAGAGTGCACGACGTTGGGATTTTTCTGTAGAATTGCGAGGTACGGGGTTTTTTCTTTCTTCGGAATCAAAATATAATCTTTCAACGGGATTACGAAAAATTTTTAACGACACACGGCCGATACGCAAATAACGGATTCGGTTAGTTTTAATCCTCGGCTGCACCTTGGATTACAATATCCAACCTCATCCGTTATTTGCTACATATCGGCCTTGTTACGTTAATAACTATAACGACAAATAGAAAATTAACCGTATTCTTGGTCTAATCGAAAAAAAAAACACCCAACATTTGGATGTCATATAACGCCATCTAACAGAATTTTAAGGTGACAGATGCACAAGTAGTGCGAAAGTATACCCGCCACTTCGCCATAAAGCGATAAACAAATTTAAATCTCATAACAATATTGACAGTGCCGCTGATATTTTTAAGTTTTATCTTGAAGTTGAAGTTTTAATACTTTTGATGCACACATGTCAAGATGCTCGTCTTATCCTTCACCTTGTCGATTTTTTGACTGCCTAGGATAGCTCTAGCTCAGGTTGTTCGTAGCGTATATTCATTTACCAATGAAACACCCTGTATAGTTCTGTATCAGCTCATAGTGACATCCGAATTATTATAACACCCTTGCATCTCTTCTACCCGTCAACTTATCTCACTCGTATGCCAGCTTACAATTCTTCACCGATTGAAATAACCTCAATTTCAACCAATTCCAAAAAAGTATCTTTAGGGCTTACGTGCTCGAAATGTCAAATACTTTCACAAAAGTGCCTTAGTAATCGCAAGCGATTTGTAAAAATAAGTGCTTAGTGCTCGAGACCGGGAGCCTTTTTTTTCAAGTGCTTAGTGCTCGAAGCACTATTCTTCAGTGCTCGTCACAGCTCTGACCTTAAATTACGGATGGCCCCATACGTTGAAACTTTAGAAACTAATTAATTTTAAGTTGATGAAATATTCTTCTTTTCGAAATATTTTTCTTGTTCGATATTACACACAGTATTTAGTAAAAAAACTTCCAAATATTTTGGGAATATTTTCTTAGTTTAAACCTTCATGTATACCTACTGATTGAAAAATGGTTTTAATCTATCTTCTTCTCTAGTCGTTAGCTTCATGTGTTTGAAGCGTTGTGATCTTATGTTCGTCTCATGTCTTGTTTTTAGTAGTTTCTCTCCATTCCTCTCTATCTGACGTGCTTCTAATCCTGTATTGGAAAGATTTTCCTGTGAACTGCTTCACCTGGTCCAGTCATCGTTTTGGAGAGCGTCCTCTAGGTCGTGTTCCCTCTACTTTCCCTTGGACCATGAGTTTTTCGAGATTGTCATCTTTCCTCCTGCTGACATGTCCAAAATACGGTTGACAATCTGAGTTGGATGTTAAGTTCTTCAAGTATGGATACGTTGGTTCTATGGGCTGTCCCGGGAATCCTCAGTAGTCTTCTCCAGACCCACATCTCAAACGCATCCAACTTGGCAATGACTGTGGCTTTTAAGGTCCACGATGCGGCTGCATATAGCGCAACTGGAAAAACGAGGGTGTTTACTAATTTGCATTTTGTTGTGGTTGTTATATGCCGATCTTTCCAAATTTTGTTGAGTTTGGTCATGGCCGTTTAGGCAAGAGCTATTCATCTTCTGATTTCTTGACTTGAACCGCCATTTCTGCTGATGTGGGGCACCTAGATAGATTATATCTTCTATATTCTCGACATCTTGAATACTAGGCATTTCTTCCATGCTGTGCGTGCAATAGCATAAGTTTCTTATATATATATATATATATATATATATATATATATATATATATATATATATATATATATATATATATCTTATATATAAAATTCTCGTGTCACAAAGTTCGTTCCCATACTCCTCCGAAACGGCTTGACCGATTCTCATGAAATTTTGTGAGCATATTGAGTAGGTCTGAGAATCGGCCAACATCTATTTTTCATCCCCCTAAATGTTAAGGGTAGTCCACCCCTAAATTTTTATTTTTTAAACAAAATTTTTTGTTTTTATTTTTTTATGATACAGCATACAAAAATACATACAATCCTAAATTTTCACCCTTCTACGATCAACCCATATTTTTTATTTGTTAAACTCCCTCGAAATGACTCGACCGATTCTCATGAAATTTTGTGTGCATATCGGTTAGGTCTGAGAATCCGACAAAATCTATTTTTCATCCCCCTAAATGTTAAGGGTAGTCCACCCCTTAATTTATTTCTTTATTTTTCTGACAACATTTTCTGTTCTATTTTTTTATGATACAGCATTC
>JARQZK010005064.1:1050000-1185000 GCA_030704885.1 Cynegetis impunctata
TTACGCCATCTTTAATTTCCTCATTGCTCAGTTTTTCTATTCGGGGGGTTGCCAGCCCCGTCAGCCAAGCTACTAGAACTTGATCGTTATCAGGAGCGTCTATCAACCAATGGATGGCGGTTAACCAAGAAATTCCGTTCTGAAATTACACATCAATAAGAAAATGGTTACCTAAAAATGACAAAGTTCAGATGTCAAGTGCCACAATTTTGTGGTATAAATAATTTCATCAAATTCTTTCCTTCTTTTAAAAATATATACTTAAAAATTGAAAATCCTTCCTTGTGAATGATTTAAATCAAATTCCACTTTCTTAAAAGTTCAATTCCTTGATTATTTTCCATATTTTTGCCTTATTCTTGAGGACCTTCTTTCTTTTTCAGATATAAATTTAAAAATATTACTACTTTACGAAAATACAAACTAGATAATTCCAGACTTCCCATGGATTTATTGAATTCCAGGAATTGTCTTACTTAGTTTACTTTATATGAAACACAGATTTAATGCCTTGAAAGTCTGTTCTCATTGTTGCAGTGTAGAGTGTCGAGCGATTTTCGACCCTATTTCTACACATTATGGTCCGTTGTTGAATATCTTTATTTGAAATTCAAGTTGTATATTCTAGTACGCTGCATGGCAAAATCTCAAAAAAAAACTGACGCACTGCTGTCGTGCTTCGGAGCTGTGAAATTTTTTTATTTTGATATAAAGATTTGTCCTGCTTTGTGCTTTTCAATATGGGTTACTATCGACTACAGTGAAAAAATGTTTCTTCTTTGAATTCTGTGGGTGATATTGGTTATTAAGACTTAACTGCATAAATTATTTTTGTGAATTTCATTGTGGAGTTATTCTTACCTATATATATCAGGGGCGGCTAGTCAAAGGAGGCTAAGCCTCCCCAAAAATATTCCGTGTATCACTAATATATATATATTATATTGAATAGTCAGCATTCAGCATATTCATATTAATCAAAATCATATTATTTTATGCACCTACCTTCCTTTCAACCTACATTATATAATATAATTTATTAATTAAGATAGAAGGTATTTACATTTACTGCATTTCATTCATTTCAAGATTTGTGGCAACGCTGCGGAATGCTTAGAAAGTATATTCTCAACGTTTATTTATGCCTGCCACATAAAAGCAAACTCACACCACTCAAAAACAGAATACGTTATTGCAATAGTAAACCAAAACACATGTAAATGGCAACACGGAAGGAACCCAGATTCATACAATATCGACCAATCACACTATAGAATTTCGCATGACGTCGAGTTCAATTTCGTTGGAAATCGTAATGTGTCGTTAATTCGCGCTAATGGCCGCCATCCCGCCAGCCCGCCAGAAAGAGTTCGCGTATTGTGTAAAAAATGAGTTTCTTTACTGAAATTAATTTCAAAAATTTCAATGTGACTTAGTGGAATATTTGTTATCCCATAACTTTAGTGCTCTAAGTTATGAGGATAAAGTTTTGATAAAATCAGTGAGACCTACCCCTGAATTAAAGAATTTGGTGCAACGTAACAGTAAACAGAACCGCGTTTCAATACAAAGAATTACGAGAGGAAATCCTTGCCTAAACCGGATCACAGGTAAAAAATAAATTATTTTGTTGGCAGTGTTTACTTTGTTACTAGTGAAAAATGTCTCTGTTTGGGGCCGCTTAGGATTTGAGGATTAATTCTATAACCTAGTTGAAAGTGAGGAATTTTTCACCGATAAAGTAACTTTAAATACAGCACGCGGATTAATATCTTACTTACAAGATAAGGAATTTATATATTTTTTTAAACATCTTAAATTAATTTTGAACAAACAGAAATAAGTTTTTCAAATCTTACAGCACAACTTTTCAGATGTAATTTACTCACGAAATCGGCTCAAGTTTCTTTTGGAAAAAAATTTCAGAATTTCGTGCAGAAGGTTTATTTTTTAAAAAACTATTTTCTGTATTTCAAACTACTGATGATACGACTCAAATTTAGCCCAAAACGAAAGAAATTCAGTTACGCAGATATGGAGCTTCACTATAAGCAAATATTTTATGAAATTTTGGATACTATTAGGGGTCAAATAGAAATAAGGTTCTCTGATTTGAAAGAACTGCATTTTCTTCTTTACTCAATAAAAATTTGTTCACCGGATTTTCGGCTAATTTTCCAGATAACCTTTTGGAAAATTTATGTCAAAAATACACTTTTTTTGATAAGGTGGCCATAAAAAGTGAACTGTGTGTTGTTTATAATGACAATGAAATTTTGGGGCAAAATGAAAATCATGTGAGGACTATTAAATATCGTTTTGATAATGATTTGAATCATGAATTACCCCAAGTTTATAAACTCTTATGTCTAATTGTTTCTATCCCGGTGACATCGGCTTCCGTAGAGCGCTCGTTTTCCACTCTTAAGAGAATTAAAACTTATTTACGAGATTCAATGAGCCAGGATCGTTTGAAAAATATTAGTTTGTTGTCTATTGAAAAGGAATTGGTAAAACTTTTGGCGAAAGACAAAAAATTTTATGAGGATATTATAGATCATTTTGCTAACATTAAAGATCGCAGAATCCCGCTAATCTTCAAAAATATATAATAACTTTTTATTTGCTCTCACCAGCTGTTAAAAAATTCGTTAAGTAGGTAGGTAGGTACCTATTATGTGAAAGAAAAAATTTGATGAATAGATGAATTGATTAATTGGCTGAGAAGAATTTTTGTGAATATTGTAAATTTGAGTTGTAGGTCTCAAGGTAGACACTCGAAAGTGAAAACAAATTAATAGCTTAGGGTGCTTGTTTTACTTTGATTTTCTTTAAATTATATTGACCTTGAAATCCTAAAAATTTTCGCCTATGGTGTATTTTAACACCTCTTGTAGCCTCCTCAAACCAAAACCTCACGAGCCGCCACTGATATATATATATATATATATATATATATATATATATATATATATATATATATATATATATATATATATATATATATATATATATATATATATATATAACTTTGGGTATATTCTCACGTTTTTGCTCGTGATCATTTGAGTAATCAAAAATGGAGGTGATTGTGAAACTATTTTTCGATTAGTGAAGTGTTTGTTGATGCAGGTGATATTGCGATTTTTCACCAGATTGTAATGGAATGAAATTATGATTTCAACGATGTTCTTCAAATTGGAAAAGACGCCTGTGTAAGGTACGTGTTATCAAAATATCCTTCTTTATTGTATATATTTTAGAAATGAAAATTTTCAAAATCTCCAGCACCAATTCGCCAAGAGAGTTTGGAAGTTTTAAGAAAGCCAAAATATATAATTTTCATTACATCAACAGGAAATATTACTAAAATAATTTATTGAAGTAGTTCAGGTATTCAAATAGGTAACGTACATACTGGTCACTAAGATTTCTTCAAAATTATCTGAATGCGCATTAAAAAATGAATCATCTTTTCAGACTCAAGAAATTTGATAATATTTCTGTTATTGGTTTATTTTGGACTGAGAATTACGAGGAACTAAGATTTTGAAGCTCGATCAATGTTTTTTTTTCAAGAAATCAAATAACAGAAAATTTCGTAAATCTCGGAAGATCTCTATGATTACCGAATTTAATTTAACTCCTAATTGAATTGTTACAGTATGTAAATTTCAACGAATGTTATGAAACGTTGCAAATTATATAAAAAAGCATTTTCACTTCTGTACATGATTTTATCTACAACCGTGCGTAAATTATGTTTTGACACACACATATTAGTGCGGTAACTATTACTTTAACGCACTAGTGCGGTGAAAATCAGTTTAACGCACTAGTGCGGTAAACATCATTATTATTATTGCCTATGGTTTTTCTTTTCAAATAAGCTATTAATCTTGGAAATTTGTCTATCTGCATGTTCTTTTTTATGGACAAGGTGGACTTCAGCATTGAATAATAGCACCAAAGCGACTTCTTTTCCTTGAACTTATCTTCAAAATAGGCAATTAATACATCTTCATTAATATTATCCACTTTTTTATGGGAGCACCATTCGATTAACATATCATAGGCCTTTTCGTAGCGAATTCCGGATTTCTGTGGTAGCAAGTTCGCCGTAGCAGCTTCAACTAGCCGTGAAATCTCCATATTTTCGACTGACAACTTCAAAGTGGCGTTGTTTATTTTTGTCGCTATGACATCCTAATTTTCATAACAATAGAAAAAGTTAAAACACGGCTGGTGACCAAGTTGGGAAATTTTAGACTATAATTAATTTGTATTTAATCAAAACGAACGGTTGTAGATAAAATAGTATACATAAGTCGCGTGGTCAAGGTTTTTAGCACACTCAAGTGAATGAAAAGACTCGCCTGCGGCTCGTTTTTCAAACTTCACTTAGCGTGTGCTAAAAACCTAGTTACCACACTTGTTATGTAATATACTATTAGCTAAGATTCAATGCACGGAAATGCAATAAAAATAAATTAGTAACCATTCCTTGACTTGTTTATAATAATTTAAGAGCTTGAGAACTGAGAAGTCGAATTTTTCCACAATTTTCACTGTGATATTATATATACCTATATATATATATATATATATATATATATATATATATATATATATATATATATATATATATATGATATATATATATATATATATATATATATATATATATATATATATATATATATATTATATATAATATATAATATATATATATATATATATATATATATATATATATATATTATATATATATATATATTATATATATATATATATAATATATATATATATATAATATATATATATATATATATGTATATATATATATATATATATATATCATATATATATATATATATATATATATATATATATATACATATATATATATATATATATATATATATATATATATATATATATATATATATGTATATATATATATATATAATATATATATATATATATATATATATATATATATATATATATATATATATATATATATATATATATATATATACATTTAAGAATTGTATTATATATATATAAACTATAAATTGTAAAAAAACAGTCGGATTTCACTGAGAAAAAATTCAACTAATTTCATTGCCAATCTGGATCGTTTTAACGACACAATTAATTTGGTGTTGTGCCATATTTGGTATTTCTTACATATTCTAAATTAATAATTGCTTTACCAATATCGGTCCTTTATCGTACTCCAAATGAACAGTTTCCATACTTTTTTTACTCCAAACAAATCCGAAGGGCGTTCCAGTCCACCATTTCTTCGAGAACTTCAGCACCACTTTCATAACATTCGCGTAACCAATTTTTTGCAAAATGTTCATCTTCTCATCCGGCAAATTTGGTTCGAAAATATCTCGATGTTTGTCCCTCAGAACCCCAACTGATGGGGTGAATATGACGTGATCGGCAACATATCCAGAGCCATCTGCACACTCGATCTCTACTCTATCTGTAGTATCCCACCGTATTTTTTCGACAGTTTTCTTCAAAATAATTTTATCATCGGATAAAATTTGCTGCTCTTTTTTTGGTATCTTCTTCATCAGTATGTCTAGTATGACTTTGCAACCACGACCATTCCAACCCAAGAATTGGTCTCCTTCGCAGTCAACGTAATGAGATCCTGATTCCAAAACGGCATCGTACCACGAAAAAGGACCTTCTAGTATAGAAAAAAATGACTCGCAAAGTCCAAGGAAATCAGTCGCTTTGTTACATTTTTCGTAGTCTTCTTTATACTTTGGAATCACCGAAGAAATGAATCTGGAGAATTAATTTAAAATTGGTCGAAATATATGAACAAAAGAAATAATTATCTACTATAAAATTGAACAGAAGAGATTGAAGTTTTGAAATGTAATATGTTACACTCTACTTGTATGAAGTGTTCTCATTTTTTTAACTAAAAATTATGAAATATTGCAATCTTAATTCTTTATTACCTGCTTGACTAGCCAGTATGGTTAGGTAATTATTTTTGATTATAAGTTATGTGTTTATTTTATTCGAGCCATTTGGAATTCTGAAATTTCTTGAACAGCTCCATTGGAATCTATTCTAGGCTTTTCCGAAATTTTGTGTGTAGATTTTTAGAAAAAAAGTTTTAATTTCAACTTTGAAAATTTATACTACCAGCAAGTACCACTAGTCAGAGTAGGTATCTATTTTACGAAAACGAATGCTCTTGTAAAGAGTCTGCCAATTTGTACACTTTTAAAAGGAAAGTCCTGTTTTCAAACTACATAGATGAAAACTGACGCCTCAAATTTTAAGACAAACTCAATGGTGAAAACCGATCGATATATGTCATCGTTATATATCATCGTTTCTTCTGAGTTACATGTTTTTCGAAAATGTTCATTTTCTAAAAGTTGCTATAACTTTTTTCTGTCAAACATTCTTTGTTCCTAAGGAAACATTCGCACAGCACTTTTTTTACGTGTGATTCAATGGTATAAGTAATATTTATTTTCTCAAATCATATATCAATAAATATTAACGACAAAATCATGTTTTTGAATGAGATAACCTGTAATTCCTGCATATTTCAAGAGAACTTGAAATTATCATTTCAAAAATCTAGCACACTCTATGTTTTACTAGAGTCACCTCTGGAATGCAGAGCTTAGTGTTTGAAAATTCAGGACAGACTCGCTAGAGGGCGCTCCGTGAATAGGTAGGTAGGTACTTGTAGCGGTATTCGCAATATTCAACAAATCGGTTCTACAGAAAACATAGAGTAGACATTTTCATGTCAGTGTTTCTTCTCTTGAGAAGATTCTTCATTTTTTGCCTACACAGTGAATTGCTGGTTACCAATATTTATGGGTTGTTAACTATATAGTAATTCGGCAGAGATTTGTATTGTGGAATAATAATAAATATGTCAATTCAATCCGGATCCAATATGCTGCACTGATGAGATCTAATAAGGGCGAAACAGCTGTATGCAGATCTTGAATCGGGGTGGCTTGGCATTTTCCATAATTCACTGTTGCATTGCGAATACAGATTTCGCGTCGAGGAATACATATAACCACCAGCTCCCTAGGAGAATTTTATGATAATTTTCAATTATTAAGGAATTTTTCCTATTTACTTTATTTGATTCAATAAGAATAATCGTTAAAATCAAACATGTCTTTTTGTAATAATATTGCTTTTTCGTCTTTTGGCCGTATCTGTAAATTGAAATTCAAACCCATGAAACTGTTTCGCTGTATTACGGACAAAAAGAAAATAAGCTCAATTAATTGTGAAGTGTATGACATTTTTAGGGTTCTGTACCCAAAGGGTAAAAACGGGACCCAGACTTCGCTGTCTGTCTGTCTGTCCGTCTGTAAGTCACCAGGCTGTTTCTCAAGAACCGTGATAGCTAGACAGTTGGAATTTTCACAAATTATCATTGCCGCTATAACAACAAATACTAAAAACAAAATAAAATAAATATTTAAGGGGGGCTGCCATACAACAAACGTGCTTTTTTTTGCTCTTTTTCGCTCGATATCGATAAAAGGTGACACGTATGCACTTGAAAAATACTCAGTTGTATTTCAACTTTAATAATAAATGATAAAATTTAAATAAAATAAATATTTAAGGGGGGCATACTCAGTTGTATTTTTACTTTAATAATAAATAATAAAATTGAAATAAAGGGCATACTGGGGTGTATTTTTACTTTAATAATAAATAATAAAATTGAAATAAAATGAATATTTAAGGGGGGCATAGTCAATATGGTACGGAATCCTTCGTGCGCGAGTCTGACTCGCACTATCATTACTGACGATTTTGAATGTTACTAGATTAGTTACTCCTGAATAACAAGCAGTAGAAATAATCTATGGACTCTACAGTTCACAACTGGAATTGGAATTATATACGATGTGATATTACCTATTGGTGAAAATTTCTCCGATTGATTTTTGAATTTTACTATCATCTTCAAGGAATTCCTCAAGAAAATGCATTATTTCATCGGTCAGCTGTTTCTCTATTCTATTTCCGTTAGAGTAATAGCAGATACTTTTTGTGAGTGGCGTTTTTTTTTTCAGAAAGCTTCCTGCTAACTGGACCACAATATTTCCTTCCTCTCCATGTACTTCTTCAGCTCCCAAGTCGACGAAAGCGTCTCCTATGAATGTACTGTGTATTCTTCCACCAATTCGGTTTTCGGCCTCTAATATTCTCACATTCACCAAGCCGTTTTCTATTAATCTTGCAGCTGTAGCGATTCCAGCCGCTCCAGCTCCAATAATTACTATCTCAGCCATTAAAAATCTGAAACATACAAAAAAAATTATACTGATTCCGACATTTACTACAAAAGAATAAAATAGCAAAAAAATAACGGGCGAGTCTTACACAAGACGCCAAAGAACTCAGTAATGATCAAAATTTTCGAGAAAATGATAGAGTATTGAAAACTCTATCGCAGCGAGCTGCATTAGAAGAGCAGGTTTTCATAACGTATCTAGTTTAAAAAATATATTCAATAAATTATGATTTTTTTTCCAAATTCAAAAAAAATGCGCCCTCCAATGTTTAAACAATATTTATTTCCTCACCGGGGAATCAACCCCCCAACCAATTCGTACCAAAACCAATCACATCCAAGGTATCATACGAAACTACGTAGGTACTTACAAACTTTCAACCCTATTTCTATGAAATTGCGCCCTTTATCGTGTAAACAAGATTTATTTCCTCCTGCGGGGGTTCAAACCTCCAACCAATTCATATAGAAATAAATACCATCCAAGATATCGTACGAAACTTTTTTCAACCCTATGGTACCAAAATTGCGCCTTTAATCGTGTTAACAAAACTTATTTCGCTGGGGGGTCAAACCACCAACAAATTCGCAGTAAAACCTATCCCATTCAATATATAATACGAAACTACGTACTCACAAACTTTCAATCCTATTGCTCCATAATTACGCCCTTTATCATGTAAACAAGATTTATTTCTTCCCCCAGGGGGTCAAATCCCCAACCAATTCGAACCAAAACCATTTCCATTCGAGATATCTTCCGGAAATACCTACCTACAAACTTTTAACCCTATTACTCCAAAATTGCAACCTTTATCATGTAAAAAGGATTTATTTCTTCCCCCGGGGGGTCAACCCGTCAACCAATTCGAACCAAAAGTAATCCCATTTAAGATATAATACAAAACTACCTAGATACAATCTTTCAACTCTATTGCTACAAAATTGCGGCTTTTGTCGTGTAAACAAGATTTATTTCCTCCCCAGGGGGGTCAACCCCTCAACAAATTCGAACCAAAAACAGTCCCATCCAAGATATCATGCGAAACTACCTATTTACAAACTGCCAATCCTATTGCTTCAAAATTGAGATTGTAATCGTGTAAACAAGATTTATTTTTCCCCCAGGGGGTCAACCCCTCAACCAATTCGAACCAAAAACAATCCTATCCAAGATATCATGCGAAACTATAGGTATAACGTGCGTTAGAGATGTGATCGTTTTATTTATGTGTTAAAATATCTCAATATCCAAGTGTAAAGTAAAACTAAAACTATAATTATTGTTCGTTTCTGTCAAGTTTGACCATTGTGGATTTGTTTTATGATATGTTTATGCGATGACATGACATATGTAAATTTGAAAAAGGTTAAAATAGTAACCGAAACGTTATTAAAAGAATTTCAAACTCATTTCTGTTTTAACTGAACCAGAAAACCCAAGAAAAGAATTATTTACTATATATATATATATATATATATATATATATATATATATATATATATATATATATATATATATATATATATATATATATATATATATATATATGAAAAACTTGGTTCTCGGGATGAACCGCGTAAAAGATTTGAAAAATCTCGACGTTTCGGCTCCTTTTGCGAAGCCATCTTCAGGAGAATTACAAGGGAAAATAATTCAGATACGTGGCCTCAATCTGCCTACTCCACGAATCGAATTAGGAGGAATAGGAAATAATACGATTGCGTGGTCTCAAACTGCCTACTCCACCAACCGTACTGCTTCCTGTCAACTCTGAAGTCTCAACCTGCCTACTCTTCAGAGTCAACTGACGGGCCGATCGTCGCGTGGCCGTATTTATAGGGAAGGGGGGCGGGTACTCTATTGACGTAGTTATTGACGTAGTATTGACGTCAATGGGGTATTCACGCACGGTATCAGTGCGGGATGCACTCCGATTGGGTGTGACACGGCGACCACTGAGAAGCGGCTTCCATGCTGATGGGAGTCTGTGACTGTCATCTCTGGTGTTCAAACAATTTGGACGTTTTTCTATTTCTACAGCTTCACGAAATATTCGGGATTTGAATGATCGGACGGGAGCAATAGTTCTTGTATTGGGGAAATCGATAATGTGGCCTGTTTGGGTGTGATACCGTGCGTGAATACCCCATTGACGTCAATACTACGTCAATAACTACGTCAATAGAGTACCCGCCCCCCTTCCCTATAAATACGGCCACGCGACGATCGGCCCGTCAGTTGACTCTGAAGAGTAGGCAGGTTGAGACTTCAGAGTTGACAGGAAGCAGTACGGTTGGTGGAGTAGGCAGTTTGAGACCACGCAATCGTATTATTTCCGATTCCTCCTAATTCGATTCGTGGAGTAGGCAGATTGAGGCCACGTATCTGAATTATTTTCCCTTGTAATTCTCCTGAAGATGGCTTCGCAAAAGGAGGCGAAACGTCGAGATTTTTCAAATCTTTTACGCGGTTCATCCCGAGAACCAAGTTTTTCAAATACTTTCGACCGCGGAAATCTTTCTGAACATAATATAATATATATATATATATATATATATTATATATATAGATATATATATATATATATATATATATATATATGTATATATATATATATATATATATATATAATATATATAATATATATATATATATATATATATATATATATATATATATATAATATATATATATATATATATATATATATATATATATATATATATTATATATATATATATATATATATATATATATATATATATATATATATATATATATATATATATATATATATATAATATATATATATATATATATATATAGAAAACAGAATTCTTCGTGTTATCGAAACACGTTCGTGGCAGTAAAATCAAGTACTAGGACATTTATTTGAAACTAATCAAACAAACCTCCTAGCGGAGCTGGTTATACGAGTTCACGAAACATCGAAATGCCTCCATAAACCTTGGACGGTGTATGTTAGAAACATTAAGTTGTCTATCACAATCAATGGTAATGATAGACAGTCTGTTTCGCCCTTATTTGGGGCTCATCAGTATCATCCATCCATCGAAAGTGATAACCAACCAAATATTTCTAACGGCCTTATATTTTCCTTTCAAGTGACTATATGGCATATAAATAAGACACAGCGCCACCAGTCGGAAACAAATGAACCACATCTTACAGATAGATGAAAACATCTCGGCAACGCGAACTCATACGTCCTGACACCCGAAGGTGGTTACTATATTCGCTAAGCAAGAGTAAAGTTGCCACATCAAATCGATGTAATGCAACATTTACACACCGCAAGTAACAGCGCTCCGATTTTATCCTTTAAACAGGCAGCAAATGAATAGAAAACAGAATTTTTCGTGTTATCGAAACACGTTCGTGGCAATAAAATCAAGTACTAGAGATTATATATATATATATATATATATATATATATATATATATATATATATATATATATATATATATATATATATATAATTTTTACCATTGTACGAATATTTCTTTCACTGTAAATTATTTAGTTTTCCTGATGATTATTAATTTCACTATTAATTTTTAATTCTAATTCCATACTGTATTTCTCTAATCTATATATGGCGAAATTCCACCGTTTGGGCTAAAGTAAATTCCATTATATGATTTTTTTCGAAAAAAATTTATTATCCTAGAAACCAGTACTCGACCAATCAAATTGTTTATCACATTCTTCGAACGGAGGATGTTATTCAATATCTTATATCATTTCACAGCAGGTATACCCAAATTATAATACCTAATTCTCAAAAAAAAATGAAACATATTTCTCTCATCATATTTTCAGAGACGTAACCAAAACAACATCTGAATAAATGTATCCTATTTAATTACCTGTTTATTGAATCATCTGACCCAAGATTAGTAGTCACTATCACGGTAATTTCGTAACAACATAATATTATATTTCTAATCTGCTGGTTTACTTACTTCGTCGCCGACAATGTTGCCAGTTGATTGATAATGTTAGATGCACTAAATAACGGATAAATATTTCGGTATGAGGAAAATACGTATTTACAATGTTGTCGAGTTATCATTATATCGTAGGCCTTTCAAATATGACTAGCGATGAAGGAAAACCTTGAAATGATGCACATATTTTGGCGCTTAAGTCACTAGGCTGGCATACTGGCATATGTTACTATTATTTTACCAGCTTCTTCGAATATCGCAATTTATATTTTAAGGTTATAATGTATCGTATATTATTGCTGTTATAAAATAACCTCATTCTTTGTAAACTAAGTTGAACTCTCCTGACATAGTAGTTATTACAGAACATTTGTATGCGAGTTATATACAGTGGTTACCCAAAAATTGTATTGAACATTTACTGTGTCCGTATATTAATTTACGACTGTTTTCAAATTAGAAAGATGGAAACTGATGCCTGTGCCTGAGGCTCAATTTTTATGACAAACTTAATAGTGAAAACCAATAAGTTTGTCATAAAATATATCTAACTTTTGATACATGATTTGAAAAAATGAATAACTTAAACCATTGAATTTTATGTAAAAAAGTGCTGTGCAAATGTTTTCATAGAAACGAAGAATTTTTGACGGACAAAAAGTTACAGCAACTTTTCGAAAATGAGCTTTTTCGAAAAATATGCTGTAATTCGGAAACGGTGATAGATATCGATATGCGGTTTTCGCCATTAAGTTTGTCATAAAAATTGAGCCTCAGAAACAGGCATTAATTTTCTTCTATCTAGTTCGAAGATGGGTATTTTTCTTCAAAAGTGTCCAATTCGGTCCACGCTGTATACCTTATATATATATATATATATATATATATATATATATATATATATATATATATATTAATATGTATATATATATATATATTATATATATATATATATATATATTATATATATAATAATATATAAATATATTAATATGTATATATATATATATATATATATAATATATATATATATATATATATATATCTGAGAAAGATTCGGGGTTCAATCCGATTGTTTCGAAAGTTTTGTTGGCGCTGAGAAGCACCGTTTGTTTCACGACGTTTCGCCAAAATCTCATTTGGCATTTTCAAGTTCTGCTGTACGTCTGGTGACTCGACGGCAACTACTGTTCGCCTCTGCTTGTGTCCGGCGAACAGTAGTTGCCGTCGAGTCACCAGACGTACAGCAGCACTTGAAAATGCCAAATGAGATTTTGGCGAAACGTCGTGAAACAAACGGTGCTTCTCAGCGCCATCAAAACTTTCGAAACAATCGGATTGAACCCCGGAATCTTTCTCAGATTCATTCCACCATCCGAGAAAACATACGATATAACATATATATATATATATATATATATATATATATATATATATATATATATATATATATATATATATATATATACTTATATATATATATATATATATTTATATATATATATATATATATATATATATATGTATATATATATATATATATATATATATATATACAGGGTGTAGCAATCTTAAAGAAAAACGTTAATTTTGAATAAAAAATGAAATAATATATTTAATACCACTCCAAGTTTGCAGAATTTTCGGAATTTTTTTCACAAGCATAAGGCAAATTCAATGTTAATGCAATTTTAACAATGTTGTCTCTTTCCCGACCCTACGTCAAAGTTTGAAAACTTTTGGAATTATTGTCAATCAGAGTTAACTAATCTTTTCTGGCCAACAGTTGATCTTAAATAATTATGTACTCGTGAAAGAGTAGAAAATGAACGTTCTGCTGCACAGTTGCTGGCTGGTGTACACAAAAACATCTTTAGAGCTACCCTACCCACAATTGGATAGAAGTCCTGGAGATCTTTCGACAAAATATATCTGTTCAATTGTGACAGCGACATTTCTTCTGTACTGGATGTCTTCTCTTTGCAAAGACCTTTTAAATGATGACATTCAACAACAACAAAAAAGAGCTTCAATGTCCGTTGATTGATGAGTGTATGAATCTGGGTGAAAACAAAAATTCTGCATAAAACGCTCTCGATTTTGTTTAGCAAAATTTAACTGGCCTTCACAATTTGCCGCCCCTAAACAATTGCCGCCCTGGGCCCGGGCCCATGTGGCCCATGCCTAAATCCGGTTCTGCATTTATATATATATACCTATATATATATATATATATATATATATTTATATATATATATATATATATATATATATATATATATATATATATATATATATATATATATACATATATATATATATATATATGTTATATATATATATATATATATATATATATATATATATATATATATATATATATATATATATATATATATATATATATATATATATATATATATATATATATATATGAAATTGAGTTTTTGGTGCCAACCATCATAAAAAGTCATGAAACGAAAAACTATCATCGTCCTAGGTTCATCTTTACTAATCGCACCCATTTTAATGAGCAGGTTTTTAAAGTGAGAACTTTCAAAAAATGTCATAATACTTTTCTGCAAAAGGCAAAAATTCCCCTATGGGCTTCTTGATATGGTAGACATTCAATAACGAATCATCCTGGGACTTGAATGCTTGATAAAAATCTGTAACTAATCAAAAACTTGAATGTTACAACGATTGAACGCGTCGCAACTTTTCGATGTCAATAACCTTAATGAGGCCGTAATAAAAGAGATACAATTATTATTGTGATAGTAACATAATACTTGTAATGAGTCAGCTATAACATTATCAGGCTTTCAAATGAAAATTCGGTTTGATACATTCTATTTAATTTACACTGTGAATCTCCGGAGTGAAATGTAACAAAGTTGAGAGTATTCCAAAATTTATGATGAATCTCTGGAGTAAAGTGAAATGTAACGAAGTTGACAGTATTCCAAAAATTTGTTTGATTTCTTGTTTCTCCTGAAATCAAATAGAAGGTACATATCAAATTTCTTCTTGTCGAACACCAGAATGTAATGGAGGTCATACAATTCACCATTTTGCGTAGAATCACTGAGAAATACGTTTTCCTCTTTCAGTTAATGATACTACTATTCCTTTTTGAACTTGTTGCTATAATATACAATTACGTTATTTAAAACTGATTCATTAATCATACTGTATGCAAAATGATTATCTCGTACAACTCAACAGAAAATTATAATAAATAGAATTCATAAACTATACGACAATTCAGAATAATATCAGATAAACAAGTTGATAATAATAAATATATTCCATATGATTGATTATTGATAAATGAGATTAAAGAAATCTATTCTTTATTGAAAATAAAAACAGCTAATTTCAGAAAATCCCAATATTTTTACTGGATATTCTTCCTAAAATTCAGAAGAAAGGACAGATATGCGCAAAAATACAAAATACAGCACTAGTTTTAAAATGGAAATAAGACAAAACCAGAATAGAAAAGTTTATTCAAAATATAGTTTTTGAAATCGCACAGATATATATATATATATATATATATATATATATATATATATAAAAAATATAATAAATAGAATTCATAAACTATACGACAATTCAGAATAATATCAGATAAACAAGTTGATAATAATAAATATATTCCATATGATTGATTATTGATAAATGAGATTAAAGAAATCTATTCTTTATTGAAAATAAAAACAGCTAATTTCAGAAAATCCCAATATTTTTACTGGATATTCTTCCTAAAATTCAGAAGAAAGGACAGATATGCGCAAAAATACAAAATACAGCACTAGTTTTAAAATGGAAATAAGACAAAACCAGAATAGAAAAGTTTATTCAAAATATAGTTTTTGAAATCGCACAGATATATATATATATATATATATAAAAATTATAATAAATAGAATTCATAAACTATACGACAATTCAGAATAATATCAGATAAACAAGTTGATAATAATAAATATATTCCATATGATTGATTATTGATAAATGAGATTAAAGAAATCTATTCTTTATTGAAAATAAAAACAGCTAATTTCAGAAAATCCCAATATTTTTACTGGATATTCTTCCTAAAATTCAGAAGAAAGGACAGATATGCGCAAAAATACAAAATACAGCACTAGTTTTAAAATGGAAATAAGACAAAACCAGAATAGAAAAGTTTATTCAAAATATAGTTTTTGAAATCGCACAGATATATATATATATATATATATATATATATATATATATATATATATATATATATATATATATATATATATAATAAATAATATATATAATAATAGAATTCATAAACTATACGACAATTCAGAATAATATCAGATAAACAAGTTGATAATAATAAATATATTCCATATGATTGATTATTGATAAATGAGATTAAAGAAATCTATTCTTTATTGAAAATAAAAACAGCTAATTTCAGAAAATCCCAATATTTTTTACTGGATATTCTTCCTAAAATTCAGAAGAAAGGACAGATATGCGCAAAAATACAAAATACAGCACTAGTTTTAAAATGGAAATAAGACAAAACCAGAATAGAAAAGTTTATTCAAAATATAGTTTTTGAAATCGCACAGATATATATATATATATATATATATTATATATATATATATATATATATATATATATATATATATATATATATATATATATATATAAAAATTATAATAAATAGAATTCATAAACTATACGACAATTCAGAATAATATCAGATAAACAAGTTGATAATAATAAATATATTCCATATGATTGATTATTGATAAATGAGATTAAAGAAATCTATTCTTTATTGAAAATAAAAACAGCTAATTTCAGAAAATCCCAATATTTTTACTGGATATTCTTCCTAAAATTCAGAAGAAAGGACAGATATGCGCAAAAATACAAAATACAGCACTAGTTTTAAAATGGAAATAAGACAAAACCAGAATAGAAAAGTTTATTCAAAATATAGTTTTTGAAATCGCACAGATATATATATATATATATATATATATATATATAAAAATTATAATAAATAGAATTCATAAACTATACGACAATTCAGAATAATATCAGATAAACAAGTTGATAATAATAAATATATTCCATATGATTGATTATTGATAAATGAGATTAAAGAAATCTATTCTTTATTGAAAATAAAAACAGCTAATTTCAGAAAATCCCAATATTTTTACTGGATATTCTTCCTAAAATTCAGAAGAAAGGACAGATATGCGCAAAAATACAAAATACAGCACTAGTTTTAAAATGGAAATAAGACAAAACCAGAATAGAAAAGTTTATTCAAAATATAGTTTTGAAATCGCACAGATATATATATATATATATATATATATATATATATATATATATATATATATATATATATATATATATATATATATATATATATAAAAATTATAATAAATAGAATTCATAAACTATACGACAATTCAGAATAATATCAGATAAACAAGTTGATAATAATAAATATATTCCATATGATTGATTATTGATAAATGAGATTAAAGAAATCTATTCTTTATTGAAAATAAAAACAGCTAATTTCAGAAAATCCCAATATTTTTACTGGATATTCTTCCTAAAATTCAGAAGAAAGGACAGATATGCGCAAAAATACAAAATACAGCACTAGTTTTAAAATGGAAATAAGACAAAACCAGAATAGAAAAGTTTATTCAAAATATAGTTTTTGAAATCGCACAGATATATATATATATATATATATATATATATATATATATATATATATATATATATATATATATATATATATATATATATATATATATATATATAGAAAGCAGAATTCTTCGTGTTAACGATACACGTTCGTGGCAATAAAAAGAAGTGAACTAGGACATTTATTTGAAACTAATCAAACAAACCTCCTAGCGGAGCTGGTTATACGAGTTCACGAAACATCGAAATGCATCCATATACCTTAAGATGGTGTATGTTAGAAACATTAAGTTGTTTATCACAATCAATGGAAATGATAGACAGTCTGTTTCGCCCTTATTTGGGGCTCATCAGTATCATCTATCCATCGAAAGTGATAACCAACCAAATATTTCTAACGGCGTTATATTTTCCTTCCAGTGAGTATATGGCATATAAATATGACACAGCGCCACCAGTCGGATGCTGAGGAAGAGGAAAATTGATGTATCAACTTTACTCTTGCTTAGCGATTATAGTAACCACCTTCGGGTGTCGGATCGTGCGAGTTCTCGTTGCTGAAATGTTTTCTTCTATCTGTGGGATGTGGTTCATTTATTTCCGACTGGTGGCGCTGTGTCATATTTATATGCCATATACTCACTGGAAGGAAAATATAACGCCGTTAGAAATATTCCGTTGGTTATCACTTTCGATGGATAGATGATACTGATGAGCCCCAAATAAGGGCGAAACAGACTGTCTATCATTTCCATTGATTGTGATAAACAACTTAATGTTTCTAACATACACCATCTTAAGGTATATGGATGCATTTCGATGTTTCGTGAACTCGTATAACCAGCTCCGCTAGGAGGTTTGTTTGATTAGTTTCAAATAAATGTCCTAGTTCACTTCTTTATATATATATATATAGTATATATGTTTGTATGTATATACATACATATAGTTTTTTAGCAATAACATGCAATTAGTGTCATAAAAACGACTTTATTGAAGATCTGCATACAGCTGCTTCGATCTTATCACGACTAAATATGGATTTCCTCTCAAATCATAAAATTCTCCCGTCACATCAATTTGGGTTTCAACCCAAAAAATACTACTGATGCAATATCTATTCATCCCTCAATAACAAGCACTACATAGCTACGGTTTTCTGTGATTATGCTAAAGCATTTGACTGCGTTAGTCACCAAATTTTATTACGGAAACTGGAGTTTCATGGTGTCCGAGGTATTCCACTACACTGGTTCGAGTCTTATCTTGGAAGTAGAAAACCAATTGTAAGGACAAATAACTCCAATTCTGCTTGTAAATCTATCACTAGCGGTGTCCTCCAAGGTTCCATTTTAGATACTGTCCTCTTCTTATTATTTATAAATGATATTACGTATCTGAAGATCAGTGGAGAAATTGCGCTTTTTTGCGGATGATACGAGTATTACTCGGAGCAATCCTAATTGTGGGACGCTGCACCCTGAAATGACAATTGATCTTGGATTGATCAAGTCTTGGTCTGATGCAAACTTACTTTGCTTCAATGTAGATAAAACCGTTGTCTTTTTTATAGGGATAACTTCCAGGATCTATTCGTGCAAAACCATGCCATTAAAATAGTCAAATTTATCGACAATAATCTCAAATTTTCACAGCATGTGCATGTGTTAGCTAAAAAATTATCATCGGCCTGTTTTGCCATTGAATCTATCAAGTGAATTAGATACGGCATCTACAAGGATTGCCTATTTTGCATTGTTCGAATCTCATTGTCGTTATGGTCTTTCCTTCTGGGGTGCATGTAATTCTTCACAACTTGACACCATTCTCAAATTGCAGAAGAGAGCAATTCGTTACATGTTTGTACTGAAAAATAGGGCTTATTTCGAACCTTATTTCAGGAAAAATAGAATTTCAACGCTTCCTTCTTTATATTTACTTGAATCTGTGTGCTTGATTCATGAGTAACACAGGCATCAGGAGGATTTGACATTCTAATTCTATTGTAAAGTTTGTATATATTTTGTACGGAAATGTGGTGTGATGTGTTCTTATTTCTAGGTATAACAATGTTTAGTTTGTACTATTCTTGATTGATATGTGTTTATTTTTATGTTTTACATTGCTCAGTTCCTATATTTTTCGCTCTGTAAATAAAATGTATAATTTTCATATTTTGATTGATTAATTGATTGATGGATAACAACCCATAGCGCCCTCCGCCAAAGATATTAAGATTCAACTATTCACTCTTTAGACCGATTATGGAGAATTCCGTCTAGAGCACAAATACTTTCTTACATGATGATGTCTACTGTACGACAGTATGGTGTATCATATACATATTACCAGTTTCCCCAGTGAGATGGCTCCCAATTCTTAGTAACATCGCCCCGCCAGATATACGACGCTCGGCAGCATTGGCTAGAGAACATCGGAAAATCATGTCAAACGAGCGCTTACCGATCCATGAGGAAGCCTCAATCATCACGCAGGGCCGCCAGCGGTTGAAATCCAGACACCCTCCTATCAGAACCGCATCCGAAATGACAGATGAATTCAATATGAAAGAGCAATGGACAAAGAGATGGCTACCTACAACAGAGTCTGACTACATCCAAGTAACCAACCCTGAACTTGGCTTCAATGGCTCAGTCCTCCCACGTTCCACCTGGGCTAAGTTGAATCGAATACGGACAGGACAGGGTAAATGTGCCGACTCCCTTCACCGATGGGGCCTTGCCGACAGTCCGCAGTGCGATTGTGGATCACCGAGACAAACGATCCGCCATATCGTCTCAGACTGCCCAAAACGCGCTTATGGCGGGAACGTACAAGACTTCGTGCAGTGCTCTCAAGACGCAATCGAATGGCTGTGCAATTTGGACATTAATATATAGTTTATCATAGGATCTGTAATATGTTGTATGTTGTGTCTTTGCAGAGTTTTGTATACATCTTGCTTTACTTTTAGTCTCTTACTATCGTATTGTAAAAAATCCATACGCTAAATAAATAAATAAATAAATAAACCAGCTTCCTTGCAGGATTGTTTGATAATTTTCAATTATTGAAGAGTTTACCTTATTCACCTTATGTCATATATGAAATCGACTATGACCAACAATTATATCACACATAACTTGATTATATATTATCTTTCTTCACTTCCCAGCAGACTGACATGATACAACTCGAAATTAATTTTACTAATTTATAGTAGATGGTAATCTAAGTAATCATTGAGAAATAATTTCAATGTATGAAGAATTGTTTAAGAATTTTATAAAAATAATCTCTTCGTTAAGTTCCTGTGTTTGCTAATTTTGATATACGACTTTGCGTTCTATCTAGTTTTCCTATTAGTTTGAGCGACACTTGAAAATTGCATCTAGGAAAAGCTGAACTTCCCCAACGTCTCTCGGGAAAGGAAAACAGAGTTGCAATTTCTCTCATTCAATTCGCGGAACGCTGCTCATATATGAAGATTGATCTTGCCATCTGGAAATGTCGGGGTGGAAAATATATTTTGGTTTAAGTTCCATCCATTTCACAGGATCTCGAGTGTTATAAATAGACATATACGACATCAAAACAACTATTAATGACAGAGTAATCCTTAGGTTTCGTTCCGCTCGAGATTCATCTGTAAATAATCGGGAAACTAAAGTTTCGAATTATTCATTGAAACACAATAAATTGCAATTGATTGATAAGAGTTTGATTCTTATTAGTATGTTATATAAATAACATACCTACAATAGTAGATGTATCTCCTAGAGAGAAAAAAACTAATTACTGAATATCCTGATATCTCCTTCAATAGTGACATCATATATGCCAATATCCAAAGTTTGATGGCCAACTACGATCAACTGATCCATGACGTCATATGTTATCAACCGTCTATTCTTTTGCTTAGTGAAACACGTACAACCTGTGACATGGAAGATTTTGAACTTGAGATTGATGGATACAATATTGTGAGATGTAATTCGTCTAGCAGATATACTGGAGGTGTCGTGATATATTTGAGAGATGGGTATGTCTTCAAGATTTATAAAAATATTTGTATAGATAAAGTTTATTGGTGCTTAGTAATAAGACTTAAAATCCATGGCGAAAATTTACTTTTGGGATGCCTATATCGTTCACCTAGTTCTTATTTCAATAACTTCTTTGACCACTTTGAAATTTGGGCAGAAGATTTTTTCAATGAGAAAAACCGATGTATTCTGGTAGGAGACTTCAATTTGAACTTCTTCAATGTAGATGACAATAATGTTCAACAGTTTAAAAATTTCATAACCATCAATGGGGTTGATCAACTAGTTAATGAACCCACTCGTGTAACTAACACTAGCGGCTCATTGATCGATTTTGTTTTAAGTAATAGAACTGACTGTTTTCATAAGATACACAAAACACCAAAAATAACTGACCATAGCATTATTTCAGTCTCTATCAGAAATGCATCCATATCTAATTACGATTCCATCAGAACGTATAGAAATCTTAGTGCAGGTAATCTTAAATCACTGAATAATCAGTTGATACTTTGCAATTGGAATTTAAATTCAATAGACGTTGATGTGATTTACGACAACATTATGGAAAATATTGGGAGGCAAGTAAATATCATCTCTCCATTAATATCATATAAAATTAAGGGAAATCAATTGCCTTGGTATGACCATGAAGTTGTTAAACTAAGCAAATCGAGGGACAGAGCTTATAAAGCATTTAGAAGTGGTGATGATGTAAACCTTAAACAGATGAACTGGATCACATATAAGAATTGTAGAAATGAAGTAGTTAATCTTCTCAAAATAAAGAAAAAAGAATATTTTGAAACAAAAATTGATAATTGTTCACAGAACCCAAACAAAATGTGGGAAACACTAAAAACTCTAATAAAACCAAAAAATCCCTCTATCCCAAATCAAATAATTTTTCAAACCGGACAGCGAACAACAAAAGCTGTAACAGACCATGATAAAGCTGAAATGTTCAATTCATTTTTCATTGAAAGTATTGTTTCAATTAGGGATGGAATTCCACCTTCTCTCCCGTGGTCTAATATCAATTTACCCAGAATTCAATGCAAATTCTCATCATTTAGATCACTGACTCTAAAAGAACTGAAAATCATAATAAGTAACTTGGACAATAAATGCAATTCTGATATTATCAACAACAAAATTTTAAAAAATGCGTTTGATGTTATTGGTCCTGTTATTTTGAACTTTGTTAATACCTCTCTGGAAACCGGAGTTTTCCCTCAACAACTCAAGAATAGCACAGTTGTCCCAGTGCCTAAAATTAAAAATACTAATGAAGCTATTAATTTTCGACCAATCAATACACTGCCATGCTTGGAAAAAGTACTTGAACTAACCGCATACAGCCAACTTTTAGACTATATTAATGTCAATAAACTCCTAATGGAATATCAATCTGGTTTCCGATCTAGTTATTCATGTGAAACTGCCCTACAAGTAACTCTGTCAAAATGGAAAAAAGATATTGATTCAAACAAATATGTGGTGGCAGTGTTTCTGGACTTCAAGAGAGCTTTTGAAACGATAGATATTTCTATTCTACTTTTGAAACTTCAATATTATGGATTAACCGACAGACCCTACAGCTGGTTCAAAAGCTATTTGGAAAATAGATCACAATGTACTAAAATAAATAATACTTTTTCAACCAATAAAGACATCGATACTGGTGCTCCGCAAGGGAGTGTATTGGGACCACTGTTGTTCATTTTATACTTGAATGATATCAATTATATTCAGGAATGTGAGTTCATCAACCTTTTTGCGAATGACACCTTACTAACAGCAAGTGATGTTGATCTACCAAATGCTATTCAAAGAATGAATCGTACTCTTGGCAAAATATCAGTATTTCTCACAATTAATAAACTAAAACTCAACATAAAGAAAACAAAATCAATGATTATAACCACTCAATATAGAAACAATTTCTTGAATAAAAACTTGATAAACATAGAAATCTATGGTGAAACAATTGAATTGGTCGAAGAGTTTAAATATCTTGGATTTATGATAGACAACTCACTGAACCTAAAAAAACACTTCCAATATATAAACAAAAAAATTACAAAAAAAATATTTTTTTTCACACGCATCAGCAGATATCTGTCGTTTCAAACCTCTCTAACGGTTTATAATACGATAATCAAACCTCATTTTGATTACTGCCCTTCTTTATTATTTCTTCTCAATTCAAACTGTATCTCATCATTACAGAAACTGCAAAATGGGGGAATGAGAATACTGTTGAAATGTAACAGGTACACTCCCATAATAAGTATGCTGCAGGTTCTTGATTGGCTATCAGTTAAGGACAGATTTTTTTATTATTCTATGATTTTTATTTTCAAAATAATAGCAGGAAAACTTCCTACCTACTTCGACCAATTCATCATTTATCAAAATAAAATTCATGATTATCCTACAAGGGAAAACATGAATTTTTATGTGACAAGAACAAACTACACGAGATCAATGAATTCACTATTCCACCGAGGACTTATTGAATACAACAAGCTTCCAAAAGACATTATAAGTTGCAGTTCTATCATATATTTCAAAAAATTACTTATAGATTACCTAAAATCAAAATATATCTAAATCAGTTTGGGGTTTATTTACCACGTCTGCACCGTTTCACTTGTTTTGGAGTTATAAAATATGTAAAATGATATAATTTTCATTTGTTTTCGTTTGTTTTGTTTTTCGTTGTCATTTTGTGTTCTTTCTCAGCAGATTTTTCTACTAAAAATGTTATTATTGTTAAGATGTAACATTTATTTATTTATATATTGTATATTAGGATACCTATATTAATGAACTTACTTTACTTAGTCATAGTTTCAATAGCTCAATATTCTATTAGATATTATTTTATAAGTAGTATTTATAAGTGTCAGTTTTGTTATATGATGTAACTTAAAATTTACGGTTTTCGCAATTTTTCTTTATCTGAATGTTACCCGATAGGCGTTAGGATCTAGTAACGCACGTGGTGCATACAAGATTTTATTTTTCACGAAAAAATTATTTTATTATAATGAAAAATCGATTTTAAAATCGGATCATTGCTCCGATACTTTTCATTTTCCTTCTCATAGTAGGCATGTCATTTGTTGATATTTTGACGCTTGTGAATATTTTTGTCATCATATTTAGTGAATGTCATTGTTGCTTTCTTTGTGTAGTCTTATAGAAATAATGGAAATGAAAATGAATTTACCCAAGAATATCATAGAAAGTGCAGCTGAAGCAGCAAATAATTCATTGCCGGAGAAATCCAGAGTCGTATACGACAAGGATTATGAAGTATTTGATCAATGGAAGTTGCTTCAGTTGTCCTCGTACACTGAGCGGGCGTTATGATCCATAACGCCCGCTCATAACGCCCTAGGTAGGGTAACCATCAGCTAAATTGCCGATGCCGGACAAAAATTTTAAAAACCCCGAACATTTCTGTGAAATTTTGTTTTTTGTCCCCGGACACCCCGTAAAAATTTTTTTTTTTGAATCAAATAAAATATCGTTTATATTTTAATTTTTTCATTTATTTGAATTTTAAACTGCTTGTTTGCCATATAAACAGAACAACAAAAAACAAAGAAAATTCTGTTATACGCAGTTTACACTTTTCTCTTTTTTTTGGTATCATCAAATAAAAAACAACTCATGACGATAATTTTTGGTAGATCAAAAATTAAATAGACTAGATTCTACATTGTAATAGTAAATTAAAGGATAGGTCATCTGGTTCGATTAGATAGGTTAGGTACCCAGAAGTATAAATTATTTATTAACTATAAATCAAAAGTAAGTAAGAAGTTTCAATTTTAACGAGATCAAGTTCTTTTTACTTATTCAACTTAACTTGGAATTTTTCAGACTTGCCAATTTTTTCCAAAATGTCTTTATTTTTCATCATGAATTTGTAAAAGTCGGAGCAACTCAAGTCTTTAAAATTAGACTTTATTTTGATCAGAGAAGAAAGCGTATGTGTAATTAGCAAGTTTCTCTCTTCCTTCATTATTGTGACCCTATCGAAAAAAGTCACTCTACATTCGCATTGTCAGCTAGTATACAAAAATATTTCTATGCAATTTTGAGCAGTTTAGAATATAGATTTTTCGAAAAAATTCAGCCACAACTGGTTTGCATTTAATAGCTCATCTCCGTCACTGACACTCAAGCTTCACACACCCGGACACAAAATTTGTCCGGGTTTTACCCGGACATATTTTGAAAGCCCCGTCCGGACGACCCCCGGACGCCCCTTAAACTAGGACAAATCCGGGAAAACCCGGACGGATGGCAACCCTAGCCCTAGGGCATAATGAGTGTATTTATAGCAACCGTATCTAAGGTAAAATCAACAAACAATATACAAGTGGAAAATAAAGCATATTTTGATTTGATTTTGATAGATTTAGGTTTTTTTCTTTGTACTTGAAATTTACACTGTGAAAACTATTTTTGGTATGAAATTCACCTGTTGTATTCCTTAGAAATAAGTAAATGTTTCTTTAGATAACGGTAACGATATATAGAACGTAAAAATAGTAATTTTGTCTGAACACCGTTTTGATTGCGTCATCACGAAGTTTGTCGAATTGTTTCGAACAATAATATGTAATAACTGAGATTGAATTCTCGCACATCACTTGGTGAAACATCATAAAGAATAAAGTATAAACTTTAAAATAAAAAACACTCGTCTTAAGTTTCACAATATTACAAATATTTAGATACTGTATTTAGCAGTAACGAAGATGTTTCGAGTTATGAACTCATTATCAAGACTAGCAGCAAGCAAGCAGTCTTGATAATGAGTTCATAACTCGAAACATGTCGACTTTTCGTTACTGCCAAATACAGTATCTAAATATTTGTAATATTGTGAAACATAAGACAAGTATTTTTTATTTTAAAGTTTATACATTATTCTTTAATAATATGTAACATTGAATGATGTGCCGATCGCGTATCCCGCAGATCTTCAAACTCCGGAGCATCGTACGTCTCGTCGTCTGAGGCCTCGTGGCCGGAGCAGGTGGCTCGTAGTGCCTTATGACGGAGTCCCTGCGACTAGCGCGCGTTGCAGTCAGGTGCACTCACCTGTCGGATGGCGCTGCCTAGCTTGTGCATTCCCCGCCAGAACTTTTTTTTCGACTCTCTCGCGCGGCAAAACTTGCCGTCGCACTCTGCATCAGTCGATTTGTGGCTACTCAGCCGTCAGGTACCGAACACAGAGCACGATCGGCGCGCACAGATCGCATACGCGATCACATCTCACCGTCTCTAAAACGCTCTCTATGATTCTAACGCTCCGTGATCGGCGATAGGAGTGAAGTTTGTCGCGCTCCGTTTGCGTGTAGCGCGTTTTCGAACTTTATTCGAGTTGTTTTGGTTTTTTTTGCGGTTTTTTCTCCGGTTAGACCGCTGGTAGCTGTCGATCCGAGGCAGGTCGCTGTTTGGCTTTTATTTCTGGTAAGTTGCTACTGTGTTACTGTAACACGTTGTGAGGGAGATGTTTCTTATTCTTGGTGCGCTGCACTCGGATCATTTGCTTCGAAATTTGGGTTCTGAACGGCGTAATTGTACAAGCTTGGCCAGGTCTTATAATATCAAATTTAACTAGTGACAGTCAGTTAAGATATTGAAAATAAAAAATTCAACAATAATTCCAAAAGTTTTTAAACTTTGATCAAGTGAATGTTACATAGAGAAAGTAACAAATCTCATTTTGCAACCTTTTCCGAAGTCCGGAACATTGTTAAAATTACAATAACATTGAATTTTGCAGTATGCTTGTGAAAAAAATTCTAAAAGTTCTGCTTGGAAAAAGTTGCAACTTGGATTAGTATTAAATATATTATTTTATATCACGTATCAAATTTGCAACCAATTTAAGGATACGTAAAATTTTTTTAATTCAATATTAACGTTTTTCTTTGATAAACTGACCTAAAAAATTCCAAAAGTTCTTCAAACTTGACAGATACTTCGGAAAAATATACCGAACAGTTGTATGAATTTCCATCCTTTTACGTTGACCGGAACATGTTTATTCATAATTTTTTTAATTCGTGGTAATATTTTCGGGAAAGATGGTCTCGAAATAATTAAAAAAGTTTTGAAACTTGGTTGCAAATTTAGAAAACATCTATTTTGATGCATTTGCAAATTTGCAACCTTGTACGCGGTCCGAAACTTTCTGCAATTTGCAAAGATATAAAAGTCCAAAATTCATATTTATTTTTTCCGAAGTATCTATCAATTTTGCTGTACTTTCGGAATTTTTTAGTTCAGTTTATCAAAGAAAATCGTTAATTTTGAATTAAAAAAATGTTCCGTACCCTTGAATTGGTTGCAAATTTGATACGTGATATGAAATAATATATTTAACAAGACTCCAAATTTGCAGAATTATTGGAATTTTTCTCACAAGCATATAGCAAAATTCAATGTTATTGCAATTCTAACAATGTTCCGGACTTCGGAAAAATTTGCAAAATTTCATAGTTTGTTTTTATCTCTTTCCCGACCCTACATTTAAGTTAGAAAACTTTTGGAATTATTGTCAATTGATTATCTCAAATGACTGGCCTAAAATGATAAATATAAAGAATAGAACGTCTATTTACTTATATTCATCGGATCCATTTTAAATAAACACATCATGTTTCTTATTTTAATTAATGCCCTTTATTTTGATGATTGATAAATTCGAATAATTGAGGGGTTGGTAAGCAATCAGGAAATTATTCATCACAAAATGAATACATGTATAATTAGTTAAATCATAATTTTTCATCTACTTCACTGAATATTTTTCAACAACGCTTATCATTTTTAGGAAAATCAACAGCTTTTCCATTATTTAGAGTAGTTACTAGATAATTCTTGTAGTATTCTTGTGTGAATGTATATTTGAGGTCCCCTGAAATGATTAGCTAAAATGATCTTAATATGGTAAAAACATTCACCATGATTTAGATTTTTAATAAATATCGAATATTTTTCAGAACACCTTACAATGTTATATATATATATATATATATATATATATATATATATATATATATATATATATATATATATATATATATATATATAGGGTGTCCCAAGTTCGAGTGCCTATTAGACGTTTCTGGAGATCTGGACATATTTGAAATCTGAAAATTGGGATTATGATATCGCTCAAGATTCTCTAGAATCTAAAATATTTTCGGCGCTCAAGCACTTCCGGTTATACAGGGAGTGAAAATAAATTTTATAAAAATTTTTTTTCGAATAGTTTTCGAAATAACGGAAAAAACATCCCAAAAAAGTCAAATATGTGTAGTCAGTGTAATGTTCATTATTCTTTTTTCCAACATCCTAAGCGCGAACCGTTTTTACAACATCGAAGAGGAAGAATGTGGAAAGGTCATGCATCTCATGAATTTTGGAAATATCATCACAGGGTGTTTCAAATTTTGTGTCCAAAATTGTGATCAAAAATTAGCCATAACTTCTGTTTTTCAAATTAGAACCCTATTTTTTATGATTGCGTTGGATTCTGCGAAGAAAAATAATGATAGTTTTTCAACATGATTGTGCTCCTAAACTCAATTATTTCTGAGTTATTTGAGATTTGCCGTATTTATGTTGTACGTAGAGTCAAATTCATCGAATCCAAAAAGATTCGATGAATATTCTTATGAAACCATAGGAACATTCTGTAACCATAGAAGATAAATTATCTATTAATTATTCACAAGTGTCAGGTCTAATTGTTATTCGTTACCTTCATTGTCGTACACCATAAATACGGAAAATCTCAAATAACTCAGAAGTTATTTAATTTAGGAGCACAATAATGTTGAAAAACTATCATTATTTTTCTTCGCAAAATCCAACGCAATCATAAAAAAATAGGGTTCTCATTTGAAAAACAGAAGTTATGGCCAATTTTTGATCACAATTTTCGACACAAAATTTGAAACACCCTGTGATGATATTTTCAAAATTCATGAGATGCATGACCTTTCCATATTCTTCCTCTTCAATTTTGTAAAAACGGCTTACGCTTAGGATGTTGGAAATTAGAATAATGAACATAATACTGACTACACATATTTGAATTATGTTGGGGTCTTTTTCCGTTATTTTGAAAACTATTCGAACAAATGCAATGGTGTCAACAGAAAGGTACGCAGAATTGAATACTTGATCATATCTGGAACGAAAAACTTGAAAAAAAAAATTTTTATGAAATTTATTTTCACTCCCTGTATAACCGGAAGTGCTTGAGCTCCGAAAATATTTTAGCTCTGTAGATAATCTTAAACAATATCATAATCCCAATTTTCAGATTTCAAATATGTCCAGTTCTCCAGAAACGTCTAATAGGCACTCGAACTTGAGACACCCTATATATATAATATATATATATATATATATATATATATATATATATATATATATATATATATATATATATATATATATATATATATATATATATATATATATATATATATATATATATATATATATATATATATATATATATATATATATATATATATATATATATATATATATATATATATATATATATATATATATATATATATATATATATATATATATATATATATATATATATATATATATATATATATATACCTAATATAATTAATTTTCAATTAATTTGAATTAATTGAAACTTTTTGTTTTTCTCATATATATTTGTAAAAGAAGAATAAGAAAAAGAATGAGAATTAATCCAAATATCACTAGATTCCTGCATTTTTTGCAACCGGAATGAAAATATCTGCTCAAGGATTATCATATGTTGATGTTATATCACACAATAAATCACCATAAAATTTTTAATAATAGCCCGCCAAGATGTGACTCATTTATTATCGAATATCATTTTACCTACACAAGATTTCCATGAACAATTAAATATTTCTAATCAGCTTTCATACAATGATTTTACTTCGAACATAACTGGAAACTCAACTGAATACCAGAACTTGTATTTTAAGTCAGAAAATAGCCAAACAATGTTAGAAATAGCAATTTTCGAAATAGCAATATCAATCTTCTTATAGCTGAGTTTTCCCGTATTCACCAAACTCATAATAGAGGAAATATCACCAGAAGTGAATGAGATGCTTGTTTTTCGCCACGTAGGTTATTTATTTCTAGTATCAAAACAAATTTTGGTGTGTGAATATCATGAGTTATCATCTATTTCATCATTTATATTATTATCTATAAGAATCTTTACTTTAGTGTCGATGTAGATTGGCGTCGGTAAGTTGCCATTACTTGACTGGAGATACTATGGAAAAAATATTTTAACGTTAAGTTCAACATGATAATTACAATGCACGAACAACTTATAACATCTCGGTGCGGTGGCAAAGCGGTTAAGAATCTGTGTTTACGACTGAAGGAATTATAAGTGAATAATAATTATAGTATTTATGTTTTATCCAACTCAAAATATTTGATTTCTATATTTTATTATTTTACGTTAAAACGTTAAGGTATTTTCTTTATAAATTGTATTCATAAGTGGAAATAGATTTCTGTAGAAATAAAGCTTCAAGAACGAAGAAAATTACTTGCATTATATTATATAACTGAAAACTGTTTTCCAGCAAAAAAAAATTATTTTCTAGATATTTGACACTCTGAAATGAAGAAGACAATTCATAAAATTCAAATCAAAATATGTTTTATTGTCTTTAAAATTATATGTTGAATATAAATAATATATATATATATATATATATATATATATACATATATACAGTGGCGTAGATAGGAGGGATCAAGGGGATCAATCCCCCCCATGAGCCTACGAAAATTATAATAGAATTGAATAATCGGAAAAATTTGAACAAGGTGTCATTCGATTCTAAAGAGCATGAAGATATTTTTTGAAATGAAATTTAAGTTCCGTTCTCGAAAATTGTAAAAGTTATAATCAATTTACTGAAAAAAAAAATCATCTCAAAAACTAATTGATCTTTTTGATATCTAAATACATATACAAAAAGAAAAAATTTTCTAAAAGAAAGTCTCCCGGAACTGTAGAATTAATATTTATAGTTTTCTCAGAGTAAAAACATGGCCGACAACGGGTAGTCTGGCTTGCAAAAGTAACGCCCAATTGGGACACTTTAACAATAAACATTTTTCAACTATATTAAATATTAAATTACGGAATGAAAAATTTCAGGTTCTTACTGGATAGGTAAATGAACAATAATCCAGTGACAAAACATTTTTATCTCGATTTTTCAATTGGTTATGCAATAGTTTTTTTCTGCTTTAACAAGAACATTGCAAGTGTAATAACTGTTAAGCTATAGATCTGATACTTTTTTCCTTTCTTGGAGCTAGTTTCAAAAAAATGCAGAATAGATTCCTGTTAAAAAAAATAATTTTTCAGTTTTTTATTAACAATTTACGCACTAATTAATCACAACTTTCTTTTCTTGATTCTCTTATAAACAACGCATTTGTTTGTAACCATTTGTTAAACAATAGGAGATGAATATTGAAAAAACCATTTCCATGTAGCTTCCGATAATAAAATATGGATCATTAAAATTATTTAAAAAAATTAATTTTGATTTTGCAAAACTATACCTACGTAAATTGTCAATAAACAACTGAAAAATTGAAATTTTTTCAATGGGGTTTTACTCTGAAGCCTTATAATAATAGCTCCAAGAATGAAAAATAGTTTCAGATCCATAGTGAACAGTTATCACACTTACAATTTTCATGTTCAAGTACCAAAAAATTGTTAATTAACTATTGCATAACTAATTCAAAAATCGCTATTATCGCTGGATTATTGCTCATTCACCGATTTAGCAACTATTTGAATTTTTTCATTCCTTAATTTTCATATTTGATATGGAAAAATAATTGTTGAAGTGTCCTAAATGGGCGTGACTTGCCCAAACCAAATTACCCGTTTTCGGCCATATTTTTACCTATCTGAGAAAATTATGAATATTGATTCTACAGTTTCAGTAGTTGGGTCTTTTTTTGGGAAATTTCCTCTTTTTTTCGAATCTTTCTTCAGATTTCAAGAATCTCAATTAATTTTTGACATATTGGCAAAGAACCAAACCCCCTTTTTTTCAGTATATTGTTTACTTTCACAATTTTCGCGAGCGAATTTTTATTTTTCTCAAAAAACGTCTATATGCTATTCCGAATCGAGTGACACCTTGCTCATATTTTTCCGAGACTGCTGCAAAAAGTTGCACAAAAGAGCACTTTTTGACTAGACTGAATATATTAGAAAGATTTTCGATGTTTTTTCACTAATTTTTGATAAATTTTTTCTAATTCGAATAATTTGAATTTTTTGCAATTTGATTCAATTTTTCTGCTTATTTTCTACTATCTACTTGAAAAACTGTTTGTTATAAAATAAAAATCATATACACCGTTCGAAAGCTAATTTATTGACAAACAAAAAGTATTCTACTAATTTTCAGCTATATGCAACAGGTTTCGAGATATTCAGCAAAATGTTTCTACAAAAACTGAAATTTAATTTAAAAAAATAATTATGTTACAATTATTTCTATAATTACAAAGCTGACAATAATGCCACTTATACCGTTGAAAAGCGCATTTTCTTCTCATCAATAATCACTGATAATATTGGTTAATATTTCAATAAAAATCCGAGTTATACAGGGAAATTTAAAAGCGTGTTACAAAACTATGGCAGCCATATTGATTACATCATCAACGCCACTAGAGGGCCAGAAAAATTTGTGTCCCGGTCTTTTTTAACTCGTCTACCCATGTACTATCTGAATCCAAAAGAGCGAAGTGGTTGCCAGATGTGAAACTTTTTTTAGCCATCACACCCCACTATAAGGAGAGGAGAAGGGTTTACTTCAATCTGGTCGTTAACTAAATTTCTAATTTTTTTTTTCTCATTTCTTTATGAAGTTATAAATTAGACCAGATTTATTGCATAGTCATTGAAAATTGGACTGGTCGAATTCGCTCCTGTAACCAGAGTCTAGGTTGTTATGTAAATGATTTTTTTTTTTTAACTCGAGGGACCTACAGTTTAACGCCGGTTCCGAACGGCCAATGGGCTTGTAAACTATGTACATTACCCAACAATATTTCATCTTATACATCCTAAATTCCGGACATACACAACACCCAAGAGCGAGGTGGGGCTCGAACCCACAATCCTCGGTTTACAAACGGTATAAGGCAGTTCACCTTACCGCTGGTCTACCGAGGCCTCTTATGTAAATGATGTTTTATTCGAAACACAATTGTCACACATCAAGCTACAAAATATAAAAAAATTATTTTTTTTATCATACATATTTCTTGTTTTATTATGTTTCAAATTAATCTCATCCTTGTTGAAAATTCCTGTACCTATATTTATATAAAAGGTATGAAAACTTAAGAAATAATTAATCATATAGATTTCATTCAAAACGTAGGCAATATATGAAAATTATACACTCATTAAATTATCTATTATGTGAAATGGATATGACGTATTTCCAAAAGTAATTTGAATTCATGGATTGATATATGTATAAATAAATAACCAGTTTTATTTGTGGACAGTTGAAAATTGAAAGCAACAATAGATGTATCGCTCTTGATTTAAAAATATCGTAGTCGAGATCGTAGTATTATAACCCAACTTTATAGATTATGTAAATAATAGATAGTATAAATTCTGGCATGGTTATAAAGGAAGCTATAAATTATAACAATATTTGATGGTGAAAAAATCTCATTATAAGATGAATACCTGCAATAAAGTGGAATCTTAAAATCACAAGTAATCACCAAAAATAAACTACAATAATTCAAGTATTTATTCCTTTATGCATCTAATTTTGAATTAAATGATAGTTGAAGTGTAATGTTATCAAGAAAAAGAAAAGGAAATGAGTTTTGATGCAGCTTCGGTACACTGGGCAAGATGCAACTTGGCAAATCTATTTCATTCTAGGACAGGAAACTAGGAATATAAGTAAATTCACTGTGAACTATAAAGCAGAGTGAGTCTTAAATCATATTTTATTGACCAATAAAATTTTGAACCATAAAAGGGGAATTTTTTGAATTTAAATTGATTAATTACAAGTTCTTCGTTACAAACGTTAATTTTCTTATTTATTCATGATTTATATAAGTATAAAATACCTACTTAGCAGCAATTTATTGAGTATCTCGAGCAAGTTTAAGTTCAGTGAGTCGGGTAAAAGTTTTATAATAATAAAGTATTTCTTTTCTAAGTGCCAAGTGAACTCACCTTGAGGGTAAGATCTCAGCTAGGCAAGTACCCACTGAAGCAAGAACAAATTTACTAAAATAATTAATATATATATATATATATATATATATATATATATATGTATACATATATATATATATATATATATATATATATATATATATATATATATATATATATATATATATATATACATATATATATATATATATATATATATATTATATATATATATATATATATATATATATATATATATATATAGATATATTTTTATATATATATTTGTAAAAATAAAGAAATATATATATATATATATATATATATATATATATATATATAAATAATATTACGTCGAAAAATTCATTTGAAAAATTGATGATAACTTGAATCAAACCTCCAGCAGAGCTAGTTTCAAAAGACTCAACGACATGGAATTCCCATCCATCCTTCGGGAGAGAATGTTAGAAAATTCGACATCGTTGTCAAACACGATAGAATCGTTCTTCAACGAGCTCATGAGTAGTGTCCCGTTCATCGACCGAGTGGGCAACGATGTCGAATTGATCGTGTGTGTGTCACGAATGTCGAGTTTTCTAACATTTTCCCTTAAAGGATGAATAGGAATTTCATGTCGTCGAGTCTCATGTAACTAACTCCGTTGAATGGCTGATTTAAATAATCATTAATTTTTCAAATGAATTTTCCAACATAATAATCATCTTCATATACCTATATTAATTATTTATATTTGTAGTTATATATGTACACAACTGATATGATACAGAAGTTAAGAAATATCAAACATACCTACTCTAGAAATGTTGTTTATTCACAAGAAGTTATATATATATATATATATATATATATATATATAATATATATATATATATATATATATATATATATATATATATATATATATATATATATATATATATATATATATATATATGTATATATATATATATATATAATATATATATATATAAATATATATAAATATATATTTATATATAATTATATATATATATATATATATAAATATATATATATATATATATATATATATATATATATATATATATATATATATTTATATATATATATATATATATATATATATATATATATATATATATGTATATATATATATATATATATATATATATATATATATATATATATATATATATATATATATATATATATATATATATGTATATATATATAATTAAATACATATATATATATATATATATAATATATATATATATATATATTTATTCGAATTGTTGTTGCCTGTGATTTATTTTTAATCTTTTGATAATTATTAGCAATAACAGGCTGCGTTGAATCTTAAAAAAACTTGATTTAATTAATAAATTGACGTTTTACTATGTCATGCATAGTAAGTCAAAAATTTTAACGAAATTGAAAATTCTTTGACATTTATTAACATGATAAAATTGAATAGATAAGATTGATCTGTCTTGTTAAAAATTCTTTCAGTCTAATATTAACATTCAAAATTGTTTCATTAGAAGGCAAGGGAAACTACAGAAACCTTTACCTATGTAATGTTCGAAAATAATAATAATAGGGTACTATTTATTTAACAGAAAGAAATTAGTCACGGGAAAATATTAAAAAAGTAGAGCAGAATTATCGGTATAGAACGTTTATATGGAAGCAGCCGTTGACACGTGTTTCGGACTCTTTGGTCCTCATCAGAACGGCGTAGCTAAGTATTAGATTGAAAATTTGGAGATGAAAATAGTTTAATAAATAAAATCCTCTGTTATGGAAGAAAATCACTTATTTGTGGTTTCTTGTTTGAACTCTCCGGTATGGGAGATTTGGTCAAACTTTGCCACGGAGGCGATTAATTCCATCCGAGAGATCTTAGAAAGAGTAAATTGATATTAAAAAAGAAAATTAGTTTTGGGAAAATATTAAACAAGTAAAGCAAAAATTATCGGTATAGTTCGTTTATATGGAAGTAGCCGTTTTTAATGAAATTTTTATAATAAAATCCTCTGTTATGAATGTTAATATTAGACTGAAAGAATTTTTAACAAGACAGATCAATCTTATCTATTCAATTTTATCAAGTCAATAAATGTCAAAGAATTTTCAATTTTGTTCAAATTTTTGAATAACTATGAATGTCATAGTGAAACGTCAATTTATTAATTAAATCGAGTTTTTTAAGATTCAACCAGCCTGTTATTGCTAATAATTATCAAAAGATTATATATATATATATATATATATATATATATATATATATATATATATATATATATATATATATATATATATATATATATATATATTAATATATATATATATATATTTATAAATATATATATATATATATATATATATGGTAAATTGATAGCGGTATTAACATGGTGATAGTCTATGTTGAAAGAGTTTTTGGATTTTCTCAAAATACTGAAATTAAATCATTCGTCACGTAGATAAGACGAAACAGCGTGCTAAAATAATTTATATATTTTTCCAATTTATAATTGTGGGAAACATTCATTTTATATGTTATGCAACGTTCTGCGATTTATTCAACCATATAAATTAGGAATTTTCATGTTTTCCTTGAACAAATTCTTATCGGAAACCGCAATACTTCAATGCAATAATTGCACCTGCGTGAGAAAACATACATGTTTCATTAAATCATAATCCATGCTAGGCAGCGTAATGAAAAATAGGATTTCAATTATTCTCGTAACATATTTTTATTCAATTTGTCTGTCAGCGTCCGTCGTGCATGATATATACCGCTCGTCGAAGTAGAGTTACTGTATGTTTCATACATGTCGAGAAAACGAAGAAAAACGAAGATAATCTGAGAAATAATATGGATTATATTTGATTTTAATCTCCACGTTATACTCAGACACTCGGCGAATGAAAGCTAGGCTTGAAAATGTGTTACAGTAACACTTACTTGGGCGTGATTCAGTAGAAGTTGAGGATAGCGATGAGGAGCAGGGTAGCTTCCAGTGTTTGTAAATTTTAGTGGGATACTCTATATAAATATAAAGATACGAGTATAATATGAATGAGTAATAAACGTAACAAATTTTCAATCTTTTTTTATACAAAACAGTATATATTTCGATCAATTTTTCTGATAAAAACTTAGAACCATTGTTCAAATTGCTTTTGGACTGATTTGATTCAATAATTAACAATGATCCAGAAACAAAAATCTACAAGTTACCATACCATTATCTGTATAGCTTTTTCGAGTAAGTTACATTAAATTGAATCTAAACATTATGTGCTTTAATTAAGATACCACAAACTAATAATTACCAAACTAAGATTGACTGTACTGAAGTAGTTCATAATCAGTTGATAATAATTGATAAATAAAATTTTCATATCAAAATTTTGTTACCATTTCCTCATTTATTTTTATTTCTTTTATTTAATCACTGCTAAACGATCTCAATTCATTTCATTGTGCCTACATAATTTATAGCGTAATAAGCTCCGATGCAACCGGGTATACCTCTCATTTATTTTTCATGCAAATATAAATCGAATTTTTATAAAATTTTCTAGATTATATAAAAGTGCAGTTGTACTTTTATTCGTGAGGTTATTTCTCGATGATAATTACTCAGTTACTCGTCAATATGTTTCGGAAATATAAATCTATGTCTCAAGATTTTCACATAAAACTACAACTACAAATAAAACTACAACCAAAACACAAATTTAACTACAACAAAAACTACAATCGCAACTACACTTCCAAGTATAACTGCAACAAAAAAACTAGAACTACAACTGCAACTACTAGCCAATTTGGATACTGGTCCTCTAGTATAATTCATCAGAATTCATAAGTCTTAAATAAAGATGTAAACGGAGAAACTTTAGCTGCGTGATTTGATAATGTTATTATTGTTGAACGCATTATTTTATAAACATACAATAAAAATAATCTGGGAAATTATATAGAGCCTTTGAGGTACACCATGCGTTCATACTGTCCAAAGGGGACTAAATTGAGTAAACTTTCTATCAATCCAGAAAGAGTATTTTTTTATACCGTATGCAATCAACTTACGTGAGTCAATAGTACCCTGTGCCATCATAAGCTTTGTCAGTATCAAGTGCAACCACTCTGTTTTTAAAAAGCTGTAATTGTCAAAGCAGACAAGCATAAAAGATGTGAAAATATTCACGCAGTGGATAATGAAGTGTGAGAATATGATACTAGCTCCGTATTATACCGATGGTAGATGATTATATTATAAACTATGAGAAATATTCACTATGTTGAAATATTAAACTGGAAATTCGCTCGTCAAATAACTGTAATTGTTCAACTAGGCATAAAACAGACGGAGGTTATGAAGAGAAGATTGCTTGAGACGAACAAATTTTCAAGAAACGAAAAAATTACAGTAATTTTAGAACTAAACAAAAACCAGAGGAAGTCAAACAATGTATGAGGAAGTGTGAGAGTATAGATCCTGTACTAATGATGGACTGATTATGCTAGTTAATATGACATTTAAAGAATACAGCTAATTTGTTATCAACCATTGTAAATAGTTGGATGATTGTTGTGTACCTAATTTTTGAAAAAGGATCATTACGTAACGCAAAATTATAGACCAAACTTATCACTATCTGTCCTACCTGAAGTTATGTCATTGTAATTGTGCATTGTGCAAATTTAATTTTCTTTGGACCTAAGTTTTTTTAAATCAGAGTGGTCGATCTAGATATTTTCAATAGCAACCGTTTCAATGGACGCATGGTGCACCTCAAAGGCTCTATGTAATTTCTCAGATGATTTTATTGGAACAATCATATCATCTAGTCAAGGAACGAAAGTTGTTGTGTTTGCATCTTTTGCAACTCTTGAGTTCAGATGAATCATACTCGAGGAAGTGTCTGTATGGCTGTAGTTGCAGTTGCTGTTGTAGTTTTTGTTGTAGTTTCAAATATAGTTGTGATTGAAGTTTTCGTTGTTGCTGTTGTAGTTGTTATTTTAGTTGTAGTTGTTATTGTATTTGTAGTTGTTATTGTAGTTATCGCTGTCGATGCTTTTGTATCTATTGTTATAGTTGCTATTGTCGTAGTCATTGTCAATGATGTGTCATGTACTTTAGTTATCAATTTCCTTTTTTTGAAACATTGTTGTTGTCATTGTTGTTTTTGTCGTTGTCGTTTTTGTTCTTCTCCCACACTTCCGATACTCATAGAATATTGACTTCGTAAACTATGGACATCCTCGCCATCAATGTAATAACAAGGTGCAACCAAAATTCGAGACATGATAGATAGGGATACATGCATTTTAGACCGAGAGATACTGGAAGGATTTGTGGAGTCATTTCTTGCAGTATGGAGCTTTTAGGGGGGTTCATATACGTAACAAATTGAAGGAAATTATAACCTCATTATAACTGTTGTGGTGAATATAAGTAGGGAACAAGAAGAATCACTTCTCGAAGAATGATGAAAACTAATAAGATCAAAACATCTGCTAGTTTCGTTCAGTTGGTTACTATGTTTCAAAGTTACTTCGAAATGGGTATCATCAACATCTCATTTTTCAAATCTGAGAAGTGAAGTAGAGCGGTAACTAACTAACTTTTACATCGCATCAAGTTAAAACATAATATATGTGTTCATCTTGTGTGGTTCGCAGCGTTCGCCTCAGGCTAATGCTGCGAGTGGAAATTATTCTAGAGTAACAAATTAGTGTAATCAGTTTTTCCATTTTTTCAGTGAGGAAATGTCTGTGCAATATTTCTCTTTGCTCTGGCAAACATTTGAAACCATCTAATAATAACTATGCATATACAGGGTGCGTCAGTTTTTTGTAACAGGACTTTACCATCTTGTGAAAGACATTTTTCATGATGAAAATCTTATATAAATATATATGCTTAAGAGCTTCGTTTCAGATATACAGGGTGCCAAAGTTTTATATTTTTATGTTTTTTTCCATAATTTTCGAAATAATTGAATGGAATTTAACACACCCAGTTCACTTTAATAGCTCAATATTTGGGGCTATGAAGCATTTTTGAATACCTACTGGGTGATACACTTTTGGGGGTCGTACCCAATTCAACCGTCTCGAAATTTTATGCGTGCCGCCTCTGCTTCCAACGAATTATCAATTTTAATTTTCTCCGTAATTTGGATACTTTTTGCTCTCTTGTTTGTTTTTCGAAAACTGCATGGATGTCGAGATAAATGCCAAAAATCATAAGAAAGTGCCGTTTTTTTTTCGGTTCAATCAATATGGCGGCTGGCACAGATCGAGAAAAATTGTGCATTTTGTATTTCAAATTCCTACTAACTAACCATCCTAGACACCATATCAAAAATTTAGAACTACCGGACCGTTTTTAAGGTAGGTAATCCTCCTCTATTCACTTGACTAAATTGGGTACGACCCCAAAAGTGTGTCACCCTGTAGGTATTCAAAAATGCTCGATATCCCCAAATATTCAGTTATTGAAGTGTAATATGTTTATCAAATGTGAATTCATCAGTAATTTTTTTAGCCATTACTTAATAAATGTCAAATAAAGTTTGTTCAAGAAATAAAGTTTCATCAAAAGGCAATTCTTTTTGGCATTTATCTCGACATCCATGCAGTTTTCGAAAAACATACAAGAGAGCAAAAAGAATCCAAAATAAAAAGAGAATTTAAATTGATGTTTCATTGGAAGCAGAGGCGGCACGCATAAAAGTTCGACAGGGTTGAATTAGGTACGACACCCAAAAGTGTATCACCCTGTAGATATTCAACAATGCTTGATAGTCCCAAATATTCAGTTATTGAAGTGTAATAAGTTTATCAAATGTGAATTCATCAGTAATTTTTTTAGCCATTACTTAATAAATGTCAAATAAAGTGTGTTCAAGAAATAAAGTTTCATCAAAAGGCAATTCTTTTTGGCATTTATCCCGACATCCATGCGGTTTTCGAAAAACATACAGGAGAGCAAAAAGAATCCATAATAAAAAGAGAATTTAAATTGATGTTTCATTGGAAGCAGAGGCGGCACGCATAAAAGTTCGAGAGGGTTGAATTAGGTACGACCCCCAAAAGTGTATCACCCTGTAGATATTCAACAATGCTTGATAGCCCCAAATATTTAGTTATTGAAGTGTAATATGTTTATCAAATGTGAATTCATCAGTAATTTTTTTAGCCATTACTCAATAAATGTCAAATAAAGCGCGTTCAAGAAATAAAGTTTCATCAAAAGGCAAATTCTTTTTGGCATTTATCTCGACATCCATGCAGTTTTCGAAAAACATACAGGAGAGCAAAAAGAATCCAAAATAAAAAGAGAATAAAATTTATGTTTCATTAGAAGCAGAGGCGGCACGCATAAAAGTTCGAGAGGGTTGAATTAGGTACGACACCCAAAAGTGTATCACCCTGTAGATATTCAACAATGCTTGATAGCCCCAAATATTGAGTTATTGAAGTGAAATAGGTTTGCCAAATTTCATTCAATTATTTTGAAAATTATGGGACAAAACTCAGAAATCACAGAAAAATATGAAACTTTGACACCCTGTATATCAGAAACGGAGCTCCTAAGCATATATGTTGATATAAGATTTTCATCATAAAAAATGTCTTTCACAAGATGTTAAAGTCCTGCTACAAAAAACTGACTCACCCTGTATATGCAACGTACAACACATGTATCATTGCACATATTATGAAATGGATGCGTTCAATTTAACTGACTAATTTCCAAGTCCCAGTGCCAAATATACCAAGAAACTGTTACGCCGAATTATATATTTTCGGAGAAACACCTGACATCCTTCACGTTAATGGATTCACGATAACTCCATTAAACCGAGGTGCCATCTCAATAGGTACCATTAGAATTATTTCCTTGTAAGCGATTCAAATATTCTTGGAAGCTTCGGAGTGAAATTGTAGGGGACGCGCATAAGCATGATGAGATGAATATTCTGTGTGTTATTCATGCAGGAAGTTTTCCTGGAAACTTAGCTAACCTGTATTGCATTTTATGTATTTCGTTCATTGATTATTTTCGAGAAATTTGAATGAATACAGGATGGTTTAACGTGAAATAGCTCAATTGAGTCATGCTCAGATAACGGGAATTTCATATTTCTGGAGATAGCTAATAGGACATTTTTATTTGAAACTAATCAAACAAACCTCCTAGCGGAGCTGGTTATAAGAGTTCACGAAGCATCGAAATATCAACATCTACCCTAGACGGTAATTGTTAGAAATGTTAATTTGCTTATCACAATCGATGGAAATTGATAGACAGACTGTTTCGCCCTTATTGGGTCTCATCAGTATCATCTATCCACCGAAAGTGATAACCAAAATAACATTTCAAACGGTCATACATTTTTCTTCTAGTAACTCCATGGCATATAAATATGACACAGCGCCACCAGTCGGAAACAATTGAACCACATCATATTTATATGCCATGGAGTTACTAGAAGAAAATGTATGACCGTTTGAAATGTTATTTTGGTTATCACTTTCGGTGGATGGATGATACTGATGAGCCCCAATAAGGGCGAAACACCCTGTCTATCAATTTCCGACGATTGTGATAAACAAATTAACATTTCTAACAATTACCATCTAGGGTAGATGTTGATATTTCGATGCTTCGTGAACTCTTATAACCAGCTCCGCTAGGAGGTTTGTTTGATTAGTTTCAAATAAATGTCCTAGTTCACTTAATTTTATAACCACGGGCGTGTTTTCCGTTTAACACGAATAATTATCACTATATATATATATATATATATATATATATATATATATATATATATATATATATATATATATATATATGTATATAAATATATATATATATATATATATATATATATATATATACATATATATAAATATATATATATATATATATATATATATATATATATATATAAATATATATACATATATATATATATATATATATATATATATATATATATATATTTAATATATAAAATTCTCATGTCACGGTGTTTGTCATTAAACTCCTCCGAAATGGCTCGACCGATTCTCATGAAATGTGTGCATATCGGCTAGGTCTGCGAATCGGACAACATCTATTTTTCATCCGCCCTAATTTTTTGTTATTTTCTAGACACCACTCTAGGATCAACCCCTATTTTTCCATCGCGATTTTTATTTTTTTAAATTTCATCCACAGATCCGCAATAGGGTCGCAAGATGGCAATCGGAAATAATAATAGTCGGTCTGAGAATAGGACGTAATATATTTTTTGGACAAAATTTTTTATTTTTATTTTAATTTTTTTATGAAGTTGCATTAAAAAATATATGCAACTCTAAATTTTTAATCTTTTATCAACAACCCATATTTTTTAATAGCCATTTTAATAATTTAAACAACGTTTGCCGAGTCAGCTAGTATATATATATATATATATATATATATATATATATATATATATATATATATATATATATATTATATAATATATAACATAATATATAATATACCGAGAGGGTATAGTATAGAGAGAGTAGTAAGTCCTCTTCCTTTAATTTTTTTAAATTCTATTTAAAGAGAGCAAATATACAATTCACACGTAAAAGATTGCCATCTTTAGAATGGCACTCATTGGATCTTCGGGAGCTCAAAAATTTTTGAGCACTCTCAATTGATCTAAAAATTTCAAATCAGAGTAGGGGTCAAGTGGGGCCTCAATTGAAAGCTTATTTGAAAATGCTACAACTGTAAAGTTTAGAGCCTGAAATATTGAGATTTTATCCTGTTAAAACTAAAACTTACATATAAATAATAAGTAATAATTTCACCAATGCCGTATACGTGGTAACAATCTCATTCAACACAGTGAATTTTTCAGTTATAACCTGAACAAACTTTTCTATTTTTGGCTCCGAACTTTATAGTTGCATCATCTTCAAATAAGCTTTTGATTGAGGCCTCACTTGACCCCTACTATAATTTAAGGTTTCTGAGTCAATTGAGCGTGCTCAAACATTTTGAGCACTATTGGGTGCTATTTGAAAAACAGCTATCTTCAAAAATTTTTTTGTGAATTTGGTCATTTTAAATTGAATTATAAAAAATAAAGGGTGAGGAATTACTTTGTACCCTCTCAGTAGGTATGTATATATATATATATATATATATATATATATATATATATATATATATATATATATATATATATATATAATAATAATAACTTTTATTCATCCAGAAAGACAATTTACACTGTATTGGACAAGTCAATTTTCATTTAACAATGATAACAATAATAATTTAACACTAATAAATAGGCATACCTACAAAAGATAACAACAACAATAAATATGCATAACAAATAATAATAGATTGAAAAAAAAATCCCAAAATTACAACTCAATAAATATAAAAACAAAAATTCAAATATCAAATCAACAACAATTAAGAAGTCTCAATTCTAGTGTTCAAATAATCACCGACATCGTAAAAGGCTTCTAGTATTAGGAAATTTTTGATATATTTTTTAAATGCATATAACTTTAGTGCCCTTACCGTTGGTGGCAGGTGGTTAAAGAGTCTAATGCCCTGATACGATGGCGATGATTCATACTTAGCCAATCTGTGCTTCGGTATGCATAAAATTCAATTTAAAATTAAATTTATATATATATATATATATATATATATATATATATATATATATATATATATATATATATATATTAGGCCAGTCAGTTTAGATAATCAATTGACAATAATTCCAAAATTTGAATGATTTCCTGATTGCTTACCAACCCCTCAATTATTCGAATTTATCAATCATGAAAATAAAGGGCATTAATTAAAATAAGAAACATGATGAGTTTATTTAAAATGGATCCGATGAATATAAGTAAATAGACGTTCTATTCTTTATATTTATCATTTTAGGCCAGTCATTTCAGATAATCAATTGACAATAATTCCAAAATTTGAATGATTTCCTGATTGCTTACCAACCCCTCAATTATTCGAATTTATCAATCATGAAAATAAAGGGCATTAATTAAAATAAGAAACATGATGAGTTTATTTAAAATGGATCCGATGAATATAAGTAAATAGACGTTCTATTCTTTATATTTATCATTTTAGGCCAGTCATTTCAGATAATCAATTGACAATAATTCCAAAAGTTTTCAAACTTTAATGTAGGGACGGGAAAGAGATAAAAACAAACTATGAAATTTTACAACCTTTTCCGAAGTCGGGAACATTGTTGAAATTGCAATAATATTGAATTTTGCTTGTGAAAAAGGTCTGCAAACTTGGAGTAGTATTAAATATATAATTTCATGTAACGTATCAAATTTTCAACCAATTTAAGGGTCAGGAACATTTTTTTTTATTCAAAATTACCGTTTTTCTTTGATAAACTGACCTAAAAAATTCCAAAAATTCTGCAAACTTGACAGATACTTTGGAATAATATACCGAACAGTTGTATAAATTTTGCAACCTTTTACGTTAACCGGAACATATTTATTCATACTTTTTTTATTTCGTGGTCATTTTTTCGGGCAAGATGGTCTCGAAAAAATTATAAATAAACATGTTCCGGTCAACGTAAAAGGTTGCAAATTTATACAACTGTTCGGTATATTTTTCCGAAGTATCTATCAAGTTTGCAGAAATTTTGGAATTTTTTTCGGTCGGTTTATCAAAGAAAAACGTTAATTTTGAATAAAAAAATGTTCCGCACCCATAAATTGGTTGCAAATTTGATACGCGATATGAAATAATATATTTAATACTACTCCAAGTTTGCAGAACTTTTGGAATTTTTTTCATGAGCATAAGGCAAAATTCAATATTATTGCAATTTTAACAATATATATATATATATATATAGATATATATATATATATATATGTATATATATTTATATAAATATAAATATATATATATAATAAAATATAAAAAATATAAAAATTAAAAATATATATAAATATATATATAAATATATATATATATATATATATATATATATATATATATATATATATATATATATATATATATATATATATATATATATATATATATATATATATATATATATATATATATATATATATATATATATATATATGATAGCTTTATCGTACTGGGATGAAATGAAATTTATTTTATCTTCTTTTTAATTTTTTCTTTAATATTACATTAAAATGAAACTCCATGATAAGTTCTAGAACCTATCTTGAATGAAATGATATACAAATTGTATGATTTGTTTGGTATGGAAATAACTGCACTAAAGTAGTGAGAGATCCTGTGTGACACGTTGAAACTGAAAATAATTTACTTTGATATGCCTGCGTTTTCTGAATGGTTCTAATTTTAAAACATCGTTCGAGATCTGCAGCATACCTAGTCCTAGAAATAGACAAGTCCGTTATTTTTAGACAGGTTAGATGGATATATCGTGAAATTTATAATTTATTAAAGTCACTCTAACTTTTTTTAATAGTCAGTCATAAGTATATATTTGTTCTAACAAATATAATATAATAATATGTTTGGGCTTGGATAATTGATATACAGTTGCTACGAAACGAACAGTTTCATCGGGTTTTGATTGATGAATATATTGAACTTGTCTAGGATGAATTTATATGTCAGAGGTAAAACTATCCATGAAGCCATACTTTTGATAATAATATGTAAATAATGATAATAATTTCGCCTTTATTGTATCAAACAAAGGCTAGAGGTTTCGTTAAAGTGACCACATTTCATTCATACAAAGCAGGACAAATGGGATGAAATGAAAATTTTAATTTAGCAATGAAAACATACCAATAATAAAAAAAATTATTTATTCATTCATATACTTATCTATACATTTACAAAAATGTAATTTATTATTGCTAAATATAAAAATATTTTTCAAAAACAATGATTTGAACATTATGATTTGTAATTGATTTTTGATTTAAAAAAATTATGATTTTTATTCCTATAGTCCTATTTTCGATCTAAGTACATACTTTGCAAAAGATTCGGATCATTTAGTAAAATGTAGTGAAATTTCTAACAAGATTTGGTCAAATTATATTTCATCCTTAGTATAGATTCTAAAGTTTTGATGTTCATCTGCGTTTTTTCAGTTGTCCATATTTTATTGATACTAACTAAAAAACACGTTATGTTGCTGTATTTATTCCTGGAAGGGAAAGCGCGTCCATTTTTTGTCTGTTTCCACAGTTGCAAACAACCAAAATTTGATTTTTTCATCAGTAACATATATTTTTAACAATGACACCTCCTCAGAAAGATCATTTTTCCAAATATTATTTTTCGGAAAATGATAACTGAAATATTTTAAAGATTGTGTCACATATTCCCATAAAAATCTCATTTTTTAATGTCAGCCAACGAAAATTTTCAAAATCCTCGAATTGAACTGCCCATTCTTCAATATATTCGAAGCAGTTATTATATGCACTATAGTAATTAGTAAATAGTATTTAAAATGTTTTTACAGTACATTTCAAATAAGAAATGCGGATATTTTTTAAAAATCGGGACTTTTTAAAAAATCGGCGGGACTATCCTACAAAAAGCAGGACCGTCCCGCCAAAATCGGGACGTGTGGTCACTTCAGGTTTCGTAGAACTACCGTTGGAAAGAATTTCCTTTCGCTATACGTTATTATGTATTGAAAAGCAGGTATAATGAAATACATTAATAACATCTGAGAATAATTAAATGAATAAAATTTGATTCATTTATATCTACTAGAATTTATACATTCCTGTCAAATCAAAATGTAAGAATATCCTTCAAAACTCAGAATACAATAGGTGAACATAATTGAAATGAAAAAGATATTTCTATTTTTCAAAGATTTTGGAAATTATTATGAAGACGCGTCTGGTCAGCTATTTTGAGAGTCTGGAATAACTGCAATCTGTCATAACTGCAATCAATGGTGTGATTCAGAGTGCGATTAAAGGTCAGGATGGGATAGAGCAGTTGATGGTGACATGCTGTGATCTGTCGAAAGCGTTCGACACGGTAGATCACCGGAACCTTGGACATACTTGGAACATAGAAGGCAGACCGTGAGGTGGAATAGAAAATATTCAGATACAGGAGAAGTATTATATGGAGTCCCTCAAGGTTCAATATTAGGACCTATACTTTTTATTATATATATCAATGATCTGGTTTGTAATTTAGAGAGTGCTGATGCCTGTCTTTATGCTGATGATACCACGCTGATTTTGAAGGATACCACCGTTGATGAATTGCAGAAGAAAAAACAAATTAAACGATCAGAAAACTCAAAGTTTGATCTTCAATCAGAAATCTGAAAAATCAGTTAAGTTTTTTGGCATGTACATTGATAGCGGCCTAAATTGGATGAAACATGTTGAAGAGTTAACTAAGAAGCTCACCTCCGCAATTTTCAGTCTGAGAACCATCAAGACGGTAGTCACTTTGGAAGCTCTGAAATCGGTCTACTATGCCAATTTTCATAGTCACATCAACTATGGCATAATGTTCTGGGGGATGGCATCGGGAGCTAAAAGCATTTTCATTCTGCAAAAAAAGCCATTAGAGTTATTTTTAACTTGGGGTATAATGAGTCTTGCCGAATGGCATTCAAAGATCATGAAAAACTTACAGTTCCATCACTCTTCATATACAAATCACTGTGTTATGTGCATCAGAACTTGGGGGATTTTCCTACCAATTCTGTAAACCATGTATATCAAACAAGAAATAAAGACTCCTTGCAGATCCCAATGCATCGTCTGAGGCGCACACAACAGGGCATTGACTTCTGGAAGGAAGAAAAGTTCATAGAGGAATTGAACTATTAAATTCTTTGAGAAGAGATGACTAGACTTATTGTCAATTTTCACTTCCTTTTTCTTCAAGCTACGATTCCATCGGAGGAACATTTTGTTGCTGTTTCCGTAAATGTTCCTTAAAATTTCTTCGGCAACAAATGTTGAATGTTCCTACTTGTCGCCGGTTTCCTTTTGAGCGGTAAACTTCAAAAGAAAATAGGAAACATTTGTGAAAACATCCGTGTTGCTCTCGCAGAGGAAACATATCGGGATGTTCAGTGTGCAGTGAAGTACGAAAACGAATAAATATATAGCTACCTTTCCACCGGAGGAAAATTGAGGGAAACATTTTTGTTGCTGTTTCTTGTTGCCGTAAATGTTTCTAAATGTTCCCTAAAATTTCTTCATGTTTCGGCATCAAATGTTGATTGTTTCTACTTTCTACTAAACAATATGCAACTATTGACATATATATATATATATATATATATATATATATATATATATATATATATATATATATATATATATATATATATATAGAAAACAGAATTCTTCGTGTTATCGATACACGTTCGTGGCAATAAAATGAAGTGAACTAGGACATTTATTTGAAACTAATCAAACAAACCTCCTAGCGGAGCTGGTTATACGAGTTCACGAAACATCGAAATGCCTCCATATACCTTGGATGGTGTATGTTTCGCCCTTATTTGGGGCTCATCAGTATCATCCATCCATCGAAAATGATAACCAACCAAATATTTCTAACGGCGTTATATTTTCCTTCCAGTGACTATATGGCATATAAATATGACACAGCGCCACCAGTCGGAAACAAATGAACCACATCTTACAGATAGAAGAAAACATTTCGGCAACGAGAACTCGTACGTCCTGACACCCGAAGGTGGTTACTATATTCGCTAAGCAAGAGTAAAGTTGATACATCAATTCGATGTAATTCAACATTCACACGCCGCAAGTAACAAGCGCTCCAATTTTATCCCTTTTACAGGTAGCAAATGAATAGAAAACAGAATTCTTCGTGTTATCGATACACGTTCGTGGCAATAAAATGAAGTGAACTAGGACATTTATTTGAAACTAATCAAACAAACCTCCTAGCGGAGCTGGTTATACGGTATAACCAGCTCCGCTAGGAGGTTTGTTTGATTAGTTTCAAATAAATGTCCTAGTTCACTTTATTCAATATATATATATATATATATATATATATATATATATATATATATATATATATATATATATATATATATATATATATATATATATATATATACATATGCAGAACGACACTACTCGTTCTAGATAAAGAATAAAATGAAATGAAAAAAAACATCTTACCAAAGTAATTGTTTCTCTAATTTCCACTATAATATTATATCTAAACATTTTCATCTTGTTAGCAGAAATTACCAACTTCGTGCATTTCGAACCGTGAATCCGTCTAAGTCCATCCACTATGAAAATTCACAAAACTCGCTTTTTTTTCTCCGAAACTACCAATTTTGGTCCAAAAATAAACGAAAAAATACCCCCAGAGTAACCCCCTGTCGATTCCTCACATTTTCTAACATATACCAACATTTGAGTGCCCCACGTGCAGAATTAACCACCCTCATACTAACCTCTCTACCTAATCAACGAATTCTATATTTCACCAGCATTCGTTTCTATAATGTTCTCACTGTACTCTTATCGAGAAAATGATGACCAGGATTTTATGACAGAAAGAAAAAGCACCCTAAAGTAGCCCCCACTGTATTGTCACATTATTTTATACTATATTAGACACCCTACAAGAATAATTAAATAATTATTAAATAATTCACATCCACATAATGAACTCTTGGAAAACAAAGAAGCCCAAGGCAAAAACCTCCAAATAGAGAGAGAATATCATTATATTTTCCAATATTTTTATTTCAGTTTTGCCATAATATGGCAAAACTGTAGTTATACGAACATATATTATATGTTCGTATAACTATTTAAAACATAAATTTAAATAACAAACTAATTAGAAATCAATGAGTAAGTATATTTCTCAAAGAAATATATAACTTTTACCAAAAAGTCAAAAACAATTCAAATAAATATATATATATATATATATATATATATATATATATATATATATATATATATATATATATATATATATATATATATATATATATATATATATATATATATATATATATAGTTGCTCTATATATATATATATATATATATATATATATAGTTTACGTATGTTGCCATAAGTTTCTACCTATGGCAACAAAGAGAAACATTTAGCAACAAAATGTTAATAATGCTATATAAATCAATTAATGTATCGGTTAATTCGTACGTCCACGTGAGATACATGTTTCTGTTTCCAACAATTATTACCAACTGAAAGCATACCTACAGAGCAGAAAAATATCTGCAACAAGCGTATTCCCTTGACGTTTACCGCCAAAAACGAAAAAAAAACAGTTTCCAACATTTGTTTACAATTTTTGTTGCTAGCACTAGGTAATTGCAGAAAGTTTTTTAACCAACACATGTTGACAACACGAAAGTTGGCAATTTTTCTTTGGTGGAGACCCACCATAACGTACAATAAGGAACCTAAATTAAAAAGTTTTTTCGGAAAGCATGAATACACATGAAAGAACAGGTTTAGTGTTGACCGAACACGTAGGAAGTACCGGAAGGAAACACACGTGTTTCATTCCTCCCTGAAGTATGTGTCAGGGAGGCGGGCAGCTTGAGTTTCGGATTAACTCCTTCAGCCAGATCAGATGATATACTTGTATGTACGAGTGCATTAAGGATAGGTGAGACGGGATATTTATGGAACATAAGAAGTGTGGGTAAGGTTCAGAGGATTAATACTGGCCCAGCATTCGCCTTATAAGTTTGCAAGCAGTGACTTACATTACCATGAGGAAACCTCTGAGAAAAACTCATAGCAGACCAGTCGGCCCCGGGGTTCGAACCCGAGACCTCCCAAATACTAGCAAGCGTACCTAACATACTCGACTAACTAGCTTGGTGACTACAGGAGAGCATTACATTTTATTTTATAAAATAGACAATAGCAAACCTGAAAATCAATTTGTTCGTTTACAAGGGGCAATTTACTATTATGGGCGGAACTTATTTCGAGAATTTCAAGAAGGTCAAGGCGCTTTCTTTTGTTACCTAAATGCAACAATTGGGTTTTGTTGAAATCCAGGAAATGATTAAATTTTAAACAATGTTCGGAGAAGCCAGTGGTATTTTTATTTTGTAAAATTGACTTTTCATGTTCTTCAACACGAATGTTTCTATTCCTTCCTGTATGTCCAATATAGAAAGCAGGACAGTCGTCGCAAAATATTTTGTACTATCCTTTATCCAAAATATTTTGACTATCCTTTACTGCTAAATATAGTATTTTAATATTTTTATATAGTGAAACTTAAGCCAAGTGTGTTTTATTTTAAAGTTTAAACTTTATTATACTATAATCAGCATTTATTGTAATGTAATGACAAGAATAACAATAACCTCATTAGGTTTCATCAAATTTAACGAATCTGCTTTATATATTTGCCAAATGGTAAGTAACGCCGAATGCAGTGGCGTATCTGTTTTTTAGGTACTCTGTTATTGAATTTTTTATTCGAAGTTTTCTTCTTTTTTAACTTTATAAAAGAATGCAACAAATTGAACAAGTCTACTTGATTCATCAACAGTGGCGTACCTGTTTTTTAGGCACTAAGTTATTAATAGGCTCTTGCACCGTATATTATTAAACTAAGAGCAATGGTAAACCGAGTTTAATTTGACATTTTCGCTTGCACCTAAATATGAACGGCGTTTAAGACGCCCTAAACTCCGCATAAATTAAACGCCCAATTTTTGGCGTTTAATTTGAAGTTTAAGTAAATTTTGAGGTTATTTGTAAAATAAACGGTATATTTCTTCCTTAAAAATTTAATTGTTGCCGGTGGAAACCTCTTTAAAAAGTTCATGGCAGACCAGTCGGCCCCGCGGTTTGAACCCGAGACCTCCCAAATACTAGCCAGCGTACCTTGACTAACTAGCTTGGTGGAAGTACCGATTCAACTTAACCCTTAACTACTGACAGGAGTCCCACAGACTCCTTGAAGCGCACTATACGTCATACCTCCCATCACAATAGAAGCAGATGCCTGTTTCTTTCAGTACCTTCCTGAACTTAGGCAAGTGTGTATTTGTTTGAATTTCGCTGATTTTCATTTGATCTCGGGCAAGCTATATCGTATGAGGAGTCTGTGGGACTCCGTGTCAAGGTTAGTGTTATAAAACTCATATAAATTAATATGGCTTGTACTTCGAAAAGAGTGAAACCAACGGACAAAAATTTTGAGGAGACTTTGCTTCAATGGTTTGAAAACTAGAAATTCATAATAGCGATGTGGAGCCAGATGACAACGTATTGAAAGAATTGATTCGGCGCATTCTTCAAGTACCCTCTGTACCGGAGCCTCAAACTGGAGATGAAACCCTTCTCACCAGAAAATATTGCCACATATGTTTTCCGAAATTGAAAAGAAAGACCACATATGTCTGTTTAACTTGCAAAAAACCAACGAAAAATGTTCCTAGTGTGTTGCAGCCAATCTAACTGAACAATTTTTTTGCATATTTTCGGTGCTTGTCATTTTTTTTTATCTTTTTTTGTCAACATTTAGTTTACGTTTTGTTCACTCCACATACATAGGAGAACTCGATTTCAAAAAAAATTATAAATATTCTGATTTCAACAACTTGATACAGCCCGCTATTTAATTCATTGTAATTTTTTTTGAAAAATGTTGAGTTTGGTAATTTCTCTATTACTATTTACTTTTTAAAAAATGAAGATTTTGCAACTCTCTTTACCCTTTCTGAATGAAGTGAGTTATCACTTTAAATTAATAGATATTTCAAAAAACTATTGACAAACTGTGGAAAGCCTAATAAAAAAGGAGTCTGGCAGACTCCGTGTCAGGGTCTGTGTGAGGAAATAGGTGTCAGTAGTTAAGGGTTAATTAAATATTTATCCAGATTTTCCTACTTGTTATTAATAAAACTCAAATTTTCCGAGTGAAAAGAAATGAATCATTTTTTCTTTGGTTCAATGAATCCGATCAATCAAGAATTACTTCAGTTCAAGTCTTTTTTTCGACGTAGATGTAATTGTTTACTAGAACTACAATCCATTCGTTCAACAATGAATGAGTACCTTATCTTCTATTTATCAGATATTATTATACTTACTATGCATTTTTATTTGCCTCCATTCAATATTCGTGAGATTGTTGTTTCCTTCTGGTGTGCAGGTGTATGTGTCCGTCTGTTTGCTGTTGAGATAGATTGAGAAGTTAATTAATACCGGTTTCATGTATCACATATGTGATACTCTGATAACTAACGTACGTAAAAGTTATTTATAAATATTTCATGAGTTACAATAAATATTGTGATATATTTACTAGAATGTTCTGGTGTTGAAATTAACGAGAGGTGTCGTGAGATACCCGACTGTAACGCACCAGCGTAAATAAGGGGGGTACAGGGGGGCAGTACCCACCCCTGGAGGATTAGAAAACTCAAAATAGTTAAGACCGTAGAAATTAGAAACAAAAAAAATCTAAATCAATAAAATAGTATTTGAACGCCCAAAAATATATTCAGAAATATGATATAATAATTATGAAGCAGCCGCTGCCCGCTGCGCTACTCATTTTTATTTTGAAGTAAGTTGGAACTTGGAGTGCACTGAAGGTACGACAATGAGTAACACCTTGTACCTTGTGTCCGATTCCAAATTCTCGATGCTCTTTCGAGTTCGAACGAATAATAGGTTTGTTGCATTACTATGTATATTATCTGGTCTAATGGTTAAATTGGCTGATAAACGAAATATTTTTTATTTTTCACTTGTATATTATTTGTTGATTTTACCTTAGATGCGGTTGCTATAAATACACTCATTATGCCCTATGGCGCCCGCTAATTGTACGAGGAGAAATGTAGCAACTTCCATTGATTAAATACTTCATAATCCTTGTCGTATAAGACTCTGGATTTCTCCGGCAATTAATTATTCGCAGCTTTGGCTGCATTTTCTATGATATTCTTGGCTAAATGCATTTTCATTTCTATTATTTCTATAAGACTACACAAAGAAAGCAGCAATGCCATTCACTAAATATGATGACAAATATATTCACAAACGTCGAAATATCAACAAGTGACATGCTTACTATGAGAAGGAGAATGGAAATTATAAGAGCAATGAACCGATTTTAAAATCCATTTTTCATTATAATAAAATAATTTTTTCGTGAAAAATAAAATCTTGTATGCACCACGTGCGTTATAAAATCCTAACGCCCATCGGGCGTTAGGATCTTGGTACATAAATAACTATTATTTACATTTACCTATAATATTCTATGGAAGAAACGTGTTTGTGTTATGTTTTTGTAGATAAAATTTGTTATTTTTTTAATTAGATTATTATCTGATGGTGAGTAATGTTATTTTTTTTTGTTAATATACATTTTCTACTGCGGAATATTTTTGTTGATATGATGCTTTTTTAAATATATATTAAATCAAAAGTTTATTATTCTTCCGTTTATTTCTCATGTTTACCAGTTATTTGACTTAATTCGTATTAGTTAGTAACTAACGTAAATGAAAGAATGCTACAAAGAAATGGAAAAAATCATTTCTTGGCAAAATAATAGCTACCAAAATAGTAACCCAAAAAATTTCGCCTACGTCATTTTATTTGCCCGCCAGAAATTGTCACCCGGCGCAGTACCCCGACCCCCTAACTGCGCCCCTGTTGAAACAAAGTTCTTTACGTTACATTTTAGGTACCGTAAAACGGGGTTACTTTGGCACCGGGGGTAACTTTGGCAGTTCTTTGTTTTGTTTTTTTGAAAATTATTTTTTTATCCCTTTTATTCTTTTTCGCGGTTTTTTCAGGATCCTTCCTTTATTACAGCTTAAAACTTTTAGAAAAATTGGGGACCGTACATACGGTAACTACACCCCCAGCAATTAGAACAAGCGTTAGCTGCCATAAGAGGGGGGATGTCTCAAGCCCAGACGAGTCGCCGATTCAAAATCTCCCGTGGAACCCTCCAAAATAAGTTGTTTGGAAGGCACACTAAGACAATAGATCATCCGATTATATTTACCCTAGAGGAAGAGCAGATCCTGAAGCACACGCTGACGACGGTCAGCAATTGGGGCTTTCCACTAACAAAGGTGGATATACGTGCTACACAAGTACCTAGAAAAACAACCACGCAGGGTGAAAAAATTTCGTAATAATACACCTGGACCTGATTTTGTTCAGCATTTCATATTACGAAATGGCCTAAGTGTCCGCTTAGCTTCAAATATTAAACGTGCTCGTGCTGCTGTAGGAGTACAAGAACTTGATAAGTGTTTCACGAATATTATGTTATGGCATTTTTGAAGAAAAATGGTCAAAATCCAAATTAAAAACGGTGCCAAAGAAGACCTTTAGAGTAGTCTACTTTCATATTTTAAGCGAAATACATATCATGCCAAAGTTACCCCAATCGTTTGCCTAATTTGGCAGCCTCTCTACAATTTTTGTTCTCACTTACCTCTTATTATTTTCTATTCAAATATTCTGCATTCACAGCCTTATTGATATTTGTTACAATGAGATTTTTTCTTGTGGATTATTGGCGAAGGTTTTAGATTTATTGTCAAATATGTCCCGGAGTCTGCCAAAGTAACCCCGTTTTACGGTATTAAATAGCAGGTACACTGAGACAAATCAATGAAAAATTAAACAAAAAAAAGATGGAATGGTAATTAAACTTTAATTAATATTTTTCTCCGTAAACGTCAAAAAATGACGACTTTTTCAACCTCAGTTTTTTTTTTTAACTCGAGGGACCTACAGTTTAACGCCGGTTCCGAACGGCCAATGGGCTTGTAAACTATGTACATTACCCAACAATATGTAATCATATATAACCACTAAATTCCGGACATACACAACACCCAAGAGCAAGGTGGGACTCGAACCCACAATCCTCGGTTTACAAACGGTACAAGGCGTGTGACCTTACCGCTGGTCTACCGAGGCCTCTTTAACCTCAGTTCTCAATGTTGAAGTTTGATTTCACAGTCCTTTTGTTTTTACTTTTTTGTCCGGCCGTGAGCGTACAAAAAAGTACACTTTTTTGTACTCTCACGGCAAAATCAATCCGAATCCGAAATAAAGTAATCTGTAAGAAAAATTTTAAATATTTTAATACAAGTTATTTCTCAATACTCGGGTACTTACCAAAAACGCACAGTCTTATAATGCGTAGATGAGTGACTTTAAATTTTTTCTGACGATTATTTTTTGACGTTTCTTAAAACCAATGAAATGCTTCTTTATTTGTCAAAAGAGTAAGTTTTAACCAATGATGTCATTATTATAGGGGGAATAAATCTTTTGTGATTATTCTCGGGAATAATCACTGTAGCTTTTATTTGCTTAGCAACTGTCAGATAGTTGTCAAAATAATTACCTAATTGTGTCAACGCGATATATAAAATGGATGAAAATCATCGGTTTAGTACCTTTTCTGATGCAGAAATAACAAAAAATATTTTAGAAACTACTTCGAAAAACAATCTAATAAGTAATCAGTCTATATGGAGACAATTTAAGACCTTCACCAAAGAAAGAAATTATATTCTGGATCAATCTACTACAACAGCTACTCTGGCATTGATTTTGAAAGATTGGGCTTATAACATGAAAAGAAAGGACGGAAATGATTATAAAGAAGCAGTAATAAAGGCAATGTGGAATAAAACGGCAAAATTAGTTCAAGAACTTTAATTTAATAGGTATAACAGGTCATTTGATCCTTTCAATGATATAGAATTCAAAAATGCTCGAGATGCAAGAGATGCAAAAAGAAAAATTTTACAAAAACATCCTGAAAAGCACAAACAAAGTTCGGTGGCACTTTCTAATACAGAATTGTCGAATCAAAAAATAATTTAGTCAAATATAACTCGCGAGTTCGATAAATTATAGAAAATAATTTGACAGATTTTGTTCAAACTTGTTGCCATTTGGAAATAGCCACTCGAGCCCTCCGGGCTCTCGTGACTATTGCCTGGCAACAAGTTTTGAAAAAATCTGTCAAATTATTTTCAATTTATTCTCACTCTCTTGTTATATTATTACTGATTATTTTGTTGAATTATCAAATTTGTGTTGCCTTGACATTTACAAAACCAGTAAGCAAAGCAATCTAGTTTTACGTTTCTTCACATCTAATTCTTTTCAAAAATACCATCTTAATTCCATCGTTTGAACACCGATTGCGGAAAAATCAAATGTTTTATTCGGAGAAAAACACTTTTTGTGGCTCGACTAAAATTGTCGACAAACATTTATTCTCGCCACAAAAAGTATCACTGTTACTCCTAATAAAACAATATACTATTTTCTTGATATGTATTAAATAAACATTCAATTAGTTATTAGTATAAATTCAAGATCTCCAAGAAAGGCAGAAATCTCAAATTCATAGTCTAACAATTATCACACTTGAAAAGTGAATGTTCAAGCAGCAGAAAATAATTGATTACCTTCTGCATAGATAATTGAAAAATCGGGATACCTGAATTTTTAACTCCTTAATTTTCATATTCATTATGGCTAAATAATTTTTATTTTCAGTGTCCTAAGTGACTTGCGCACTGCACAGTAACCATTTCGGCCGTATTTTCACGCCCCTGGGAAAATTATAAATATTGATCCTACAGTTCTTTGTGACTTTCTTTTAGAAATTTCCTATTCTTTTCGGATATTTTCCTAGATTTCAAAAATCTTAAATAGTTTTTTAGATATTTGCAAGAAACCGAACCCTCCATTTTTTCAGTACCTAAATTGTTTATAACTCTTACAATTTTCGCGAACGGAACATTAATTTTTCAAAAATTATCTACATGCTATTCCTAATTGAATGACACCTCGAGACTGCTAAAAAAAAATTGAACAAAAAGGACTTGTTGACTTGTTTGGAAAGTAGAAGTCAAAAACATGGCAGGAATGTTGTCTGTATTACGTGGAAAGTACAACATATGTCAGTAAGGATTATTACAAGATTTTCACCTGGTGCTGATTAACTTAACTTATGACAGATGAATACACTTTTTGTTCAGCCCCCGTAATTATTATCAAGATTCCCAAAACCACATAAGTTTCCGAGCATGTATCCACAGACGTGAAATTTGTAATTTTATAATTTTATCACGACTTGCATTCCGATGCAGGCAGTTTCTTCGAGATATTTAAAGTGTACGTGGAATTCGCAACAATAAATACATTCCAATATTAATAGAAGCTATAAAAACCGACAACCAACGATTACAACATGATGACACATTTTCATAAATATTCGCTGAATGTGTTGCTACTGCTTTGAAATATGAGAGTGTGTCCAGCCTTTGGAAATCGTGGATTTTGCACTTTATTGTCGTTCGTAGAGTTGTTACGCGTAGAAAAATGACTTTCCTTCGTTTTTCTGTGCTGCGGCTGTCTGACAGTTTATATGAGTTGTTTCTGTGTGGGTTACTTTATGCAAATAGGTGTGTCTTCGTTCCAGGAGGTAATTCATGGTTATCACCTGTTACTTTTCACTTGTGATAAGATGACAATGGTCAAAAAAAAAACCGCTTCAAATTGAACCAGTACCAAAATTCTTTGGCAATAAAGATATATTTTTATTATAGCAATAACTCATGGTAGGTAACTTAAAACCTACACGATTTTTGCAACAATTTTCAATATTTACTCATTTCTTTTTTACCCCAGTCCCCAATCTTCATAATTTCGTGTTAAATTATCATATAGTATTCAAAATTGAAATCTGTATACCGGAAAACCCTTAAAAAGACATGTTACTCGATTTTTAGACTAATTAAAAATTTTTTTTTACCCTCTGCACCCTACACACTATTTTGTGGTGAAATGTCATATCGATTGTGAAATCGAAATCTGTATACCAAAAAGTACCTAAAATGACATATTACTAGAATTTTAAAGAAAAATTACTTTTTTTTGCTAATTTCATACCCTTCCCCTGAAACAAATTGGCTCAAAAAAATTTGAAATTAATAACTCAATTCGTTCAAAAGTTATCGAGAGAACTAACTGACTGACCGACAGAAACATTTTTTTTCCTCACGTTTTCGGACATTTTAGGATGATTTAGCTAAAAAATTTTGTACCGCTACTATACTTCTCATCACTTGTGTGATATGGAAGTCATATTTCTGAATATTTCCTTCAATTTACCCTTCAAGATTTACGAATTCTCAGTCAAGAAAAATGAGTAGATAATAAATCTAGCTTTGATTTTTTTGATTTAGTTACTCTCATATGTTTTTTCATCTTTTTACCGTTGTAAAGGTATTTCATTGTGACTGCTATTCAATTCATAATATATAGGGAAATGTTCTTTATTCCTAGCTAGTGTCCTACGACAGCTCTCGTCTTTTTAGTCGTATTTTCCTTGAAAATAAAAGGCTATTGCACTGTATTAAAGGTCTACAGTGAGGTGCAGGAGTTGTTTCTATATCCGTTCTAGATCACACGAACCACGATTTTCGAAATGTGTTTGTTGTTTGTTCCTTCTCCTGCTTGCGATGACTCTTTCAGAGGTAGTGTTCTATGCAGGTTGCCCTGTTATGTGAATAGATATATATATATATATATATATATATATATATATATAATATATATATATATATATATATATATATATATATATATATATATATATATATATATATATATATAATATATATATATATATATTTAAATATAAATATATATATATATATATATATATATATATTATATATATATATATATATATATATATATATATATATATATATATATATATATATATATATATATATATATATATATATATATATATATATATATATATATATATATATATATATATATATATATATATATATGCAGAACAACACTACACGTTGTAGATAAATAATAAAATGAAATGAAAAAAAAACATCTTACAAAAGTAATTGTTTCTCTAATTTCACGTTCCACTGAAATATTATATCTTTACATTTTCATCTTGTTAGCAGAAATAACCAACCTTGTGTATTTCGAACCGAATTCGTCTAAATCAATCATTCAATATAAAAATTCACGATACTGGCTTTTTCTCCGAAACTACCAATTTTAGGCCAAAAATAAACGAAAAAATACCTCCAGAGTAACCCCCTGTCGATTCCTCACATTTTCTAACATATAACAAATTTTGAGTGCCCTACGTGCAGAATTTACCACCCCCATACTAACCCTCTACTTAATCAACGAATTCTATATTTCACCAGCATTCGTTTCTATAACTCTGCTAATGTTCACTGTACTCTTATCGAGAAAATGATAACTAGGATTTTATGACAGAAAAAAAATCACCAGTAGCCCCCAGTGTATTGTCGCATTTTTTTATACTATATTAGACACCCTACAAGAAAAAATTATCAACGAACACGCGCCCCTTTGTGAAATATCGACGGGAATGTAATAAATTAGCGGAATTTAATTTTTCCTGTCCCCCCTACGGTGTACAAATTCCAATATATCTTTTTATCGACTCTTCTTATGGTTCTCGATATTTCTGCGAAAAAATCATTAACGAACACGCGCCCCTTTGTGAAATATCGACGGAAATGTGATAAATTCGCGAAATTTAATTTTTCCTGTCCCCCCTATGGTTGTGTCCTTTCAATTTTCAACATAGCACAATATATCACTATCTCAATGACTGTGGTAGGGTGCTTATGTTGGTTTTTTATAATGATTGTTGTCACGTGGAGTGGTCCAAGAAAGTTCTAGTTTCTGAGGACACATAGCACATTTCGATGGATAATTAGATTTTGAAGTGGCTCTCATTTCGAGAAGGTAGTTCATATCCACCTAGGTTTTGACCAAGCTGCTTTGCTGTCTAGATTCAACAAGAAAAGCCTTTAAACCAGGAGAGATTTGAATGCATTAAAGTTTATATTCAATATACTCAATCATAATCTAGACTGTCCGGTGCTGCTAGGAAAACTTGACTTTTTCGTGCCTAGGATGAGTACTAGAACAAGCCTGTTTTTCTATCTAAGAACCCCAAGAACCAACCTCCTCTCTCAATCATCACTGTGGTGGATGTTTTTGCTAATCAGGTCTCAAATAAGTGTGATTTGCATAGTGATTCGCTGATTTCCATTTGTAACACATATTACTGTGGGAACCGGATATCTACGTAAAATAATTTCGTGCCCGTATGGCGGGAACCGTATAAATACGCAGGGTATTTTAGTGCATTTACTGCGGGGACCGACTAAATACAATATGCTCTGCGTAAATTGGGTTGCCTATTGAATGTAATTTTATCTTCCCATATTTTTTGAACGATGTTTTGAAATCGCCATCGCTTCACTGCGGGAACCGTATACATCAGCGCTTTTTTAGCAGGATGGTACTTACTTGTTTTATGTTTCATCGGGCATCAATTTATTCCTAATTGTTTTCGTTGATCGTAGTCTTTTCTTCAATTCCAAATTCAATATCAATCGGGCTCATATATATATATATATATATATATATATATATATATATATATATATATATATATGCATTATAACATAAGTTTTCCGCAAAATATTTCTCAAAAATAATTGCAACTAAATCCATAATTTCAACATATTTTCAACCTAGAGATTGATAACCAATGTTACAAATCTATACAATGAAAAATGTTATTTTGATTTTATGCTTTTATTAATTTTATTATGTAAATAAAAATAAATTTTTAATTGTTGTTGGAGACGGTTCTGGATACAATATATCGACACACTGTGGGAACCGTAATTATATGCGATCTTACTTTGCATTTAACTGCGGCAACCGTGCCAGCACTAACTCAAAAAAGCCGCACAGGGGGCATAAAATTTCAAATCACTAGCCGCAGTGAAAGGGAAAGGGTTAAACTTCAAGTCGTAATATGTGATGATCACTTTTCGGTTTGGATTTCTTGGTTACATGGGATATTTTGGGAAGAGCACATTAATGTTTTGCTTATTGTTTGGAAATCAAGTTTATTGTTCGATTATGTAGATTGTTCGAACCCTGCTTTGTTGCTATTATATTCATTGATCTTTGTACATTTTTCCTGTAAGTAATTGGGTAATTTACCTGTTTGGAAAGAAATACTTATTATTATATCGTTCATAGATTGAACTTCAGTCACAAATTAGAGAATCTTAATTACAGGATAAATGGCGCAATTTTGTAGCAATAGAGTTGAGAGTTTGTAAATAGGTAGTTTCGTATGATATCTTAAAAGAGATGTTTTTGGTTCGAACTGGTCGGGGGGTTGATCCCCTGGGGAAAGAAATAAATTTTGTTTACACGATAAAGGACGCAATTTTGAAGCAATAGGGTTGAAAATTTGTGAATAGGTAGTTTCGTATGATATCTTGGATAGGATTGGTTTTGGTTTGAATTGGTTGGGGAGTTGACCCCCTGGGGGAAGAAATATATTTTGTTTATATGATCATGGGCGTAATTTTGGAGCAATAGGATTGATAGTTCGTGAGTAGGTAGTTTCGTAAGATATATTCGAAGGGATTGGTTTTGGTACGAATTGGTTGACCTCCCAGAGGAGGAAATAAATTTTTTTTTACACGATAGAAGACACAATTTTGGGACCATAGGGTTGAAACTCTATAGATAGGTAGTTTCGTATGACATCTTGGATGGTATTTATTTCGATATGAATTGGTTGGGGGGTTGAGCCCCCGGAGGAGGAAATAAATTTTGTTTACATGACAAAGGGCGCAATTTTGTAGCAATAGGGTTGAAAGTTTGTAAGTACGTGGTTTCGTATGATATCTTGGATGCGATTGGTTTTGGTACAAGTTGATTGGAGGGTTGACCCCCCAGGAAGAAAATAAATATTGTTTACACCATAAAGGGCGCAATTTTTTTTTCGATTTGGAACAAAAATCATAACTGAATGAATAGATTTTTTAAACTGGATACGTTATCAAAACCTGCTTTTCTAATGCAGCTCGCTGCGATAGAGTTTATTCATCCTTAATATTAATTAACAGATGACTTATGTATACTTGACAAAAATTTGACGACAAATATTTTCTGAGAGAAGAAGAAGGTGAAAAATGACTAATCTGGTCATCTCTTCTAAAAGTATTCAATAGTTCAATTCCTCCTTGTCCTTTTCTTCCTTTGAGTCTTGGTTGTACCCAATATTTTTGCTATCGTTTTTTTGCACAAAATAAAAAATACTGTGGCTGCTTGAATAATATCATCGTCAGTAGGAGACATTCCCGATGGTGGAGACAGCTTGTTGTCAACTAAAATGTTTCTCAAATTGTTGGCAACTTGGTATGGACACAATGGAAACAAAAGTTGGTGATTTTCTGGAGAGTTGCAAACAGTTGGAAACACTAAAGTCACCTACAATTTCAGTGGAAATGCACCTTAACCAATGTAACTTCGTTCCAACCTGGTATTCCACGACGCTTCTCGTCTTTTTTTGTACCAACTTTTTCTATGGAAAATATGCACGTAAACTAAATAGTCTGAAAATGTTTTCAACAACTCCCATACTATAAAATTGCCGGTAAGCTAATGAATGTAAAATGTTTATAATCATCAGTTTTTTGCACCGGTTTCCTCAATAATTTAACTATCCATTCCATAGTGTTATTATTCATTGAATTTAACGACCGAAGCAGAAAAAAATAAATTTTGTTTACACGATAAAGGACGCAATTTTGAAGCATTAGGGTTGAAAGTTTGTGAATAGGTAGTTTCGTACGATATCTTGGATAGGATTGGTTTTGGTTTGAATTGGTTGTGGAGTTGGCCCCCTGGCTGAAGAAATAAATCTTGTTCACACGATAAAGCTCGTAATTTTGGAGTAATAGCGTTGAAAGTTTGTAAGTAGGTATTTTCGAAAGATATCTTGGATGGGATTGGTTTTTGTTCAAATTGGTTGGGGCGTTGACCCCCTGGAGGAAGAAATAAATAATGTTTACAAGATGAAGGGCGTGATTTTGGAGCAATAGGATTGAAAACTAGTGAATAGGTAGTTTCGTATGTTATATTGGATGGGATTGGTTTTGGTAGGAATTGCTTGGGGGGTTAACCCCCCAGAAGAGTAAATAAATCTTGTTTACACGATAGAAGGCGCAATTTTCGGGCCAAAGGATTGAAACTTTGTATGTAGGTAGTTTCGTATGATATCTTGGATGGTATTTATTTCGAGATAAATTGGTTGGGGGGTTGACCCCCCGGAGGAGGATATACATATTGTTTATACGATAGAGGGCATAATTATTGTTTTATGAATTTGGAACAAAAATAATAATTGAATGAATAGATTTTTCAAACTGGATACGTTTTGAAAACCTGCTTTTCTAATGCAGATCGCTGCGATAGAGTTTTTTAAATTGTGTGTGGTATATTCTTAACCGGCAATGCCGGGTATTTCAGCTACTTTCTAAATAAAATTTTTATATAGGCCAAGCTACAGAGATTTTTTCATGTAAAAAGTGTTATAAGAAAACCAACTGCGCCATTGTTTGTAAAATAGTTCCATATGATATAGTGATATGTTTTTCACTCTTTATTATTTATAACTTTGTTATTAACAATTTTATGCAAAAAATCGCATTTTTTAGTTTTTTGCTTATAAAAATGAAACTATCAAAGTAATCGTGATGATGTCAATAGACTTATTGTAGGAAATGAAAAGACGAAGAAAATGAGAAGTAGGACGACTCGTTCAGACCCTTAGTTTAAGAGAAAATCGAAAAACCGTCCAAAATGCAGTTTTTTAAAAAATTCTTAACTTGGTTATTTTTTAGTTGTACCGTAGATCCTCCGGCCAGTATTAGCTATTGATATAAACTTCATTTGAGCGAAGATCAGGAACTTTCCGATGCATAGTTTTTGATCTGTGGCCATTTGATTATGTTACTCTGCAATTTTCCAGCAGACCTGAATGCGACAGGTATGGTCCGATTTCAATTTGCTGAAAAGTTTTTGAAAGTAGAATTCTCATAGTTCAAAACGTTCATCTTGGTTTTTCATAAAAACGCTGAGAAATATGTTAAAAATAAAGCTGAACATGACAAAAAACGGCCGAGCGCGTGAGAGTAGTTGAAGAGTGGGGGTTTACAATTATTATCTGACAACGTTTAGAAATTATTGTCACGTTCAAAATGCCGACGCTTTCGAATGTCATACTTCTCTTTGCCTGCTGCTCTACCTCCACTCTTCAACTACTCTTACGCGCTCGGCTGTTTTTCGTCATGTTCAGCTTTATTTTTGACATATTTCTCAGCGTTTCTATGGAAAACTAACGTTTTGAACTATGAGAATTCTACTTTCAAAATCTTTTTTGTAAATTAAAATCGGACCATACCTGTCGCATCCAGGTCTGCTGGAAAATTGCATAGTAACATAATCAAATGGCCACAGATCAAAAACTATGCATCGGACAGTTCCTGATCTTCGCACAAATGAAGTTTATATCAGTAACAAATACTGGCCGGAGGATCTACGGTACAACTCAAAAAAACCGAGTTAAGAATTTTTGAAAAAACTGCATTTTGGACGGTTTTCTTCGATTTTCTCTCAAACTAAGGGTCTCATCGAGTCGTCCGGTCTCTCATTTTCATTTTCTACAATAAATCTATTGACATTATCACGATTACTTTGATAATTTCATTTTTATAAGCAAAAAACTAAAAAAAAATTTTTTTGCATAAAATTGTTAATAACAAAGTAATAAATAATAAAGTCTAGTGAAAAACATATCACTATATCATATGGAACTATTTTACAAACAATGGCGCAGCTGGTTTTCTTCTAACACTTTTTACACAAAATGCTCCCTACAAATCTCTGTAGCTTGGCCTAATAGTCGAACAATCCTTTAGTTGACCTGAGCATTTGGTAGGCGTTTATAATATTATCTACACATCAAGACGGTTCGTCACTCTTTTGGTATCGTTCAATATTATGGATATAAATTCAACGCCGTATTACCTAGTTTAATAAGCGGAGAAAGCGAAGTTTGTCGGAATTCATCGTCGCAAGATCAACAATCGTCGGAACCCGATTTCGGGTCTCGCGTTCGCTCACTTGCGATATTACGGCTAAAAATAAACGCCCGTAAACTCAACGGGCACACGTAAAATTGATACAATAAACGCCACTTTTTGACGCTCACGACAATTACGCGTACGAATCGTGGATTATGCATCGGTACTGAAGTTATGGCACACCCACACGTCTTATCGCCCCGACTACATTCCGATTGCATCGAGATATCGTAACGGTAAATGAATTTCGAGATATTTCGACGCTGGTACGGTTCGATTTTGTTGAAATTCTCGGCTCTAGGAGAGTACTTTCGAACACACAATCCAGATGTTGGTAGTTCGATCTTCGACAAAAGCAGAAGTGATAATAGTTCATCTGGTCACTGCAAATTTTATTGAAGGCAGCATATCAATTATGATCTGATCGGTAACATCATCTCCTGTAGTTATAAGGTGAGTTTTGTGTTTAGGAATGATAATTGGCAATTCATTTGAGGATACTAGACTTAGAAGCTCATCAAGCTGAGTTAGGTGCTGATGAATGATCATTGGTCATTCATTTGAAGATGCCAGAGTGAGATGCTTATTAAGTCACTAGAAATGATAACAGAGTTATCTAAGATACCGATAATCATCTCCTGAAGGAGACACTTAGGACTGTAATCTTCTATTCGATATCCACATCGGTAACATCGTGTCCTGTAGTTATAAGATGCGTTTTGTGCTTAGGAATGATAATTGGCAATTCATTTGAGGATACTAGATTTAGAAGCTCATCAAGCTGAGTTTGGTGCTGAGAAATGATCATTGGTTATTCATTTAAAGATGACAGAGTTAGATGCTTATAGAGTCACTAGAAATGATAACAGAGTTATCTACAATACTGATAACCATCTAGACACATAGGACTATAACCTTCTACTCGATATCCACATTGGTAACATCGTCCCCTGTAGTTATAAGATGGGTTTTGTGCTAAGGAATGTTAATTGGCAATTCATTTGAGGATACTAGATTTAGAAGCTCATCAAGCTGAGTTTGGTGCTTAGGAATGATCATTGGTTATTAATTGAAAGATGCCAGAGTAAGATGCTTATTGAGTCACTAGAAATGGTAACAGAGTTATCTACGATACTGATCACCATCTCCTGAAGGAGACACATAGGACTGTAGTTTCTATTCTATATCCACATCGGTAACATCTTCTCCTCTAGTTATAAAATGGGGTTGTGCTAGGTAATGGTAATTGGTAATTCATTTGAGGAAACTAGATTCAGAAGCTCATTGAAACAATAAAAGTGTAAATAGAGCTAACTACCATACCGATTTCCATCTGCTGGAAGGGATCCGAAACATTCACTGAACTATAAACATCTTTTCGATGTCAATATTTGTAAAATCGCCCCCTCTAGTTGTAATATGATCATTGGTAATCTGATCTGCACTTTTATATATTCAAAAGCTGAAAGGTCCTGGTATTTTGGGAAATGGTAAATCGAGTAGCTCCCAATCAAAACAATTAGGTGGGCCCGGACCATTTGGGGGGGGGACCGTTCCTCCAGTTCCCCCCCTCTGGGTCCGCGCCTGACTCTACAACAGTGGTGTATATGATTCCAAGGCACACTAACATAGTGATTTAAAACCTTTGGAAATACCCACGAGAGCGCGCTCCGAATATTCTAGTCGTCGCTTAATACGCAAAATACAACAATCAAATCATGAAAAACATACTAGTCGACCATGGTCAATTTCATACATTACATAAAGTGAACAAGGAAAATTCTTTAATAATTTAAAAAAATTATCAAACAACTTTCCAAGGAAGCTGGTTATACGTATTCAGCAACGCAAAATCTGCATTCACAATCGAACGGTGAATTATAGAAATTGTCAAGTCACCCCGACTCAAAATCTGCATACAGCTGTTTCGATCTTATTAGATCTCATCAGTGCAGCTTATTTGACTCGGAGTGAATTAACAAATCTCTAATTGTTCCCCAATACAAATCGTGACCACTTCCTTGGAAAGTTGTTTGATAATTTTTTTAAATTATTAAAGAATTTTCCTTGTTCACTTTATGTAATGTATGAAATTGACCATGGTCGACTAGTATGTTTTTCATGATTTGATTGAAAAGCAATTTTATTTCTTTTTATTTATAAGATTTATGCTGAGAAATCGTATTGGTGATTCATTTGAGGATACTGGAGTTGGAAGCTGCTATCTGCCATGTTTCTAATAGTTTTTCATTCTAAGCTTCGTCAAATGCATGATCTCAAATTTATAGACCGAAAAACTTTCGCATCATTCTAATCAGTTTGTCTCTGGTATTTCTATGTGTAGTTGGCCCTGTTGAAATATCCGAAGGTGAATTATGATTATGATTTTTAAGCTTCCACGAAACCATAATACACAACATCCTCATTCTATTTTCAGGATTCTTCTTATCTTGTATGAATGAAGTGTTGTAACGTACATGTAGAACCTACCCTGTAATCTTACTTTCATACTGGAATGATGCCGATAGAGAGTCTATATAGGGCAAGCTACAGAGATTTAGAGTGAGCATTTTGTGCAAAAAGTGTTAGAAAAAAACCAGCTCCGCCATTGTTTGTCAAATAGTTCCACATGATATAGTGATATGTTTTTCACTCGACTTCATTATTTATATCTTTGTTATTAACAATTTTATGCAAAAAATCGCGTTTTTTTAGTTTTCTGCTTATAAAATTGAAACTATCAGAGTAATCGTGATGGTGTCAATAGACTTATTGTAGAAAATGAAAAGACAAAAAAAATGAGAGGTCGGACGACTCGATCAGACCCTTGGTTTGAGAGAAAATTGGAAAAAACCGTCCAAAATGCAGTTTTTTCAAGAATTTTTAACTCGGTTATTTTTGTAGCGTAGATACTCCGGCCAGTATTAGTTATTGATATAAACTTCATTTGTGCGAAGATCAGGAACTGTCCGATTCATAGTTTTTGATCTGTGGCCATTTGATTATGTTACTATGCAATTTTCCAGCAGACCTGAATCCGACAGATATGGTCCGATTTCAATTTACAAAAAAGATTTTGAAAGTAGAATTCTCATAGTTCAAAACGTTCATCTTGGTTTTTCATAAAAACGCAGAGAAATATGTTAAAAATAAAGCTGAACATGACGAAAAACGGCCGAGCGCGTGAGAGTAGTTGAAGAGTGGGGGTAGAGCAGAAGGCAAGGAGAAGTATGACATTCGAAAGCGTCGGCATTTTGAACATGACAGTAATTTCTAAACGTTGTCAGATAATAATTGTAAACCCCCACTCTTCAACTATTCTCACGCGCTCGGCCGTTTTTTGTCATGTTCAGCTTTATTTTTAACATATTTCTCAGCGTTTTTATGAAAAACCAAGATGAACGTTTTGAACTATGAGAATTCTACTTTCAAAATATTTTTAGTAAATTGAAATCGGACCATAACTGTCGCATTCAGGTCTGCTGGAAAATTGCATAGTAACATAATCAAATGGCCACAAATCAGAAACTATGAATCGGACAGCTCCTGATCTTCGTTCAAATGAAGTTTATATCAATAACTAATACTGGCCGGAGGATCTACGCTACAGCTCAAAAAATAACCGAGTTAAAAATTTTTGAAAAAACTGCATTTTGGACGGTTTTTTCCAATTTTCTTTCAAACTAAGGGTCTGATCGAGTCGTCCGACCTCTCATTTTTTTTGTCTTTTCGTTTTCTACAATAAGTCTATTGACACTATCACGATTACTCTGATAGTTTCAATTTTATAAGCAAAAAACTAAAAAAAACGCGATTTTTTGCTAAAATTGTTAATAAAAAACATATAAATAATAAAGTCGAGTGAAAAACATATCACTATATCATACGGAACTATTTTACAAACAAAGGCGGAGCTGGTTTTCTTCTAACACTTTTTACATGAAAAAATCTCTGTAGCTTGGCCTAATAGGGAAGATTGCGTCTGTGACAGGAAAATATATATAACACTAAAACGAAATAACAATTATTTAAACCATTTCAAGATAATTTGATGAAGTATTGCAGAGTCAGAAATTCTGCTTTGATTATAAAAAAACTTTACATCCACAAAGCGGCAGTTATAGTAATACCTTTCAGACGATGTAAACATTAAAAAACGACAGATCGGAAGTTGAAGCTGGCTAATTTACTAGCGAAATTACATTACTTTGAATAATTTGTGGCTCCGTAGTTCAGTGGTCAGTGCGTTGGGCTACTGAACAGAAGGTCGATGGATCGAATCCCGGCCGAAACAACGAATTTATGCGGAGCTACCTCTCGGAAGGCAATGGCAAACCACCGAGAAGTATTCTGCCTAGTAAAGCCTCTCTGTAACGACGTTCGGAACCGTCGTAAAACTGTAGGTCCCTTCTATTCGTGTATCGCTGTATCACACACAGCACGAGTAGTTGTAGAGAGGTCGCCTACGCCCGAAACCGGGTACGGCACCACAAGAAGAAGAATAATTTTTGTTGTGCTTCTGGATTAAAGGGTGCATTTTTTTTGTAAGTAGGTAGTTACGTATGATTTCTAAGATATGATTGGTTTTTGTGCGAATCATTGAGGGGGTTTAGCAACAGGGTAAGAAATAAATCTTGTTAACACGATAGAGGGCGCAATGTTGAAGCAATAGGGTTGAAAGTTGGTAATGTGAATAGATGGAAAAGTATATTTGATTTCGAGAAAAAATCTGAATTGAATAAATAGATTTATTCAATTAGATATGTTATGAAAACTTGATTTTCGAATGCAGCTTGCTGCGTTAACCTGACACTAGCGCAATAAGTCCTTATGTCACATCACTAATGTCACTAGCATACATACACCCAATTTTATTCGATATATTGATATACACTTCAATATGTTCTAAATCTTTATGGAAAAAGTTCAGGCTTTTTCGCGTTTCTCGTACTGTGTGTACGTGCTAAAAGTGATTGTAATTGTTGTTAAATTGAATTCTCAACCCATCGTCTGTTTTATTCGTTTTTTGTTCAGCGATATTGAATCTTAATTGTGCAAAGTGACTTGGAAATAATTCCGATGCCGTAGCTGCGAATTTATGAAATATTCATGGGCCCAGTTCTTTTGCTTCTTATTATCGTCTGGCCGGACTAGCTGTAATTTCATTAACTGAAAATTCATCATTAGAGTGACGTCATACACCTGCGGATTCGAATTTTTGACCAAGTCCGAATTCTGCTTCTTTAATTAATGAGATTCGGATGATTGCGAGACGATTTGGAATGTGGGAGTAAACGAAGGCGCTTCAGACTCAATAAATCTTTCTTGGATACTACAATGTACAGGCTGTACTGCACCACTATCTATCTATCTATCTATCTATATATATATATATATATATATATATATATATATATATATATATATATATATATATATATATATATATATATATATATATATATATATATATATATATATATATATATATATATATATATATATATATATAATTATTTATTCGAATTGTTGTTGCCTGTGATCTATTTTTAATCTCTTGATAATTATTAGCAATAACAGGCTGATTGAATCTTAAAAAACTCGATTTTATTAAAAAGTTGACGTTTCACTACGATATTCGTAATTGAAATTTCTTTGACATTTATTGATTTGAAAAAATTGAATAGAACAGGGCAGCTTTGTATATGCTATTCAGTCTAATATTAATATTCAAAATTGTTATCATTAGATGGTAAGGGAAACCAAAGAAACCTTTACCTACGTAATGTTTGAAAATAATAATAATAGGGTACTATTTATCTAACAACAAAGAAATTAGTATGGGAAAACATTAAAGAAGTGGAGTAGAATTATCGGTATAGCACGCTTATATGGAAGCAGCCGTTGACACGTGTTTCGGACTCTTTGGTCCTCATCAGAAAAAAATATCTTCCGTATCAGAGGATTTTGTTTGTTGTACTATTTTCATCTTCAAATTTTCAATCCAATACTTGACTACGCCGTTCTGATGAGGACCAAAGAGTCCGAAACACGTGTCAACGGCTGCTTCCATATAAGCGTGCTATACCGATAATTCTACTCCACTTCTTTAATGTTTTCCCATACTAATTTCTTTGTTGTTAGATAAATAGTACCCTATTATTATTATTTTCAAACATTACGTAGGTAAAGGTTTCTTTGGTTTCCCTTACCATCTAATGATAACAATTTTGAATATTAATATTAGACTGAATAGCATATACAAAGCTTCACTGTTCTTTTCAATTTTTTCAAAATCAATAAATGTCAAAGAAATTTCAATTACGAATATCGTAGTGAAACGTCAACTTTTTAATAAATCGAGTTTTTTAAGATTCAATCAGCCTGTTATTGCTAATAATTATCAAGAGATTTATATATATATATATATATATATATATATATATATATATATATATATATATATATATATATATATATATATATATATATAAATAGTTTTATAAGTTAAGGGTATTGTCGACTCAATTGAGCAAAAAAACACAGAAGTACCTACTCTTGTTTCTCAGCCGAGCTTTCGCAATTACTTTATTGCATCCTCTGGGCTTCTACAAATACAAAAAGCGTCACAAAGAACAATTCAAAAAAGGCAAACAATAGTATTACCGAAGTTGAAGTTATAATAAAAAAACATGAACATCTACAACAGAACATTACAATATGAGTAAGCAGTAAAAGAAATTAGCATTGCACAATTCGAAACAGCGAATACTTGAGGTTTCCAAAATATCTTTGTATCTCTCTTATTATTTGCTATCACCTTCTAAAAATTAATGTATATGATTTTGGACCACCTTATATATATATATATATATATATATATATATATATATATATATATATATATATATATATATATAAATATATTCTTAGAAAAACAGAAATATTGCTATCACAGTTCATATAAATTTTTGTAAGGAAAACGAGAACGATAATAGTTATTTATGTACCAAGTGCGTTATATAGATCCTTACGCCCGGGGGGTAACATTCGGCTCGAGGGCCTTTGGTCCGAGGGATGAATGCTGTCCGATGGGCATTAGGATCTAATAACACACGTGGTGCATACAAGATTTTATTTTTTACGAAAACATTATTTTATTATAGTGAAAAATAGATTTTTTAATCGGTTCATTACTCCTATACTTTCCATTTTCCTTCTCATAGTAGGTATATCATTTGTTGATATTTTGAAGTTCGTGAATATTTTTGTCATCATATTTAGTGAATGTCATTGCTACTTTCTTTGTGTAGTCTTATAGAAACAATGGAAATAAAAATGAATTTACCCAAGAATATCATAGAAAATGCAGCCAAAGCTGCGAATAATTCATTGCCGCAGAAATCCAGAGTCGTATACGACAAGGATTAGGAAGTATTTGATCAATGGAAGTTGCTCCATTTCTCCTCGTACAATGAGCGGGCGTTATGATCCGTAATGCCCGCCCGTAACGCCCTAGACCATAATGAGTGTATTTATGGCAACCGTTAAGGTAAAATCAACAAATGATATACAAGTGAGAAATAAAAAATTAAATATGGGTAATGAGTAGTAATCCTTCGAGAAGACTTGCACAAATTACATCAAATACTGAATACATTCAGCAGGGGGGAATGATTTGAGTCAACTTTTTTCATTCAATAATTTGTGATAATTATTATACCTGTTAATTTCTAGGGCTTCCCAAAAGTTAAATTTCAATCTTCTACTCTCTCTATTTTAAAATTGCAAATCTGTATTGAATTAATGATTCTCATCTAATAAATAATTGGAATAATTAGAATTTCCCTTATTGTTTTCAAAAGCCCGTCTATGTCCTTGTATTCTATTTCCGAAGTTGGAATGTGTTCTATATATAATTACATACATTTTGTTACAATCACAACGTGACAATTTATGGACACCCCATTTTGAGAATTTATCTGTTTTTGTTTTATTGTTTTTATATATTGGACTGAAAGTTGTGAGTATCTACAGTATGCGATATTTATAGTAGAAAGTGAACAAATTGATGTCAGTTTTTCACTAGGGTTTCCGATATAATTTAAAATATTCAATTTCTTGTCAACATCGTTGCAAAGCTGAAAAACTTGTGCTATTGCTAAAATAAAGATTTGATAATAATATCAATGATTATTATATGCATTATTGGTTGCCAGTGGCGTAGCCACGGGGAGAGATATGGGGGATATCCCCCCCCCCATGCCCCATGGATAATGAATAATTGTTATTCTTTCAAGGCAAAAATAAATAAAACTAAAAACCTCATTTTTCTTAATTGAATATTAAAATCCCAAGGATACCGTGATATTTTTCTGGAAATATTTTCGCGAATTCCTTTAGGACCAACGCAGTTAGCATGACATGTTTTTTCAAGTCCTTCTGGAAGAAAAGTTATCACCTTTTAAATGCTATAATAATTGAATTAATTTCAAAATATTTACCCTTTTTTTATGTATTGAAAACCAACGTTTGCCTTTGATTTATAATATTGTAAAAAAAATTTAATACAAACTGGACATGTAAAATATTTCGCGAAAATATTCTCCGAATAATATTACCGTATCAAACGAGCTTAATGAAATAACATAAATGTGAATTAACCCTTATAACCTAACGTGTGCGCTGCCTATAAGCAACATCGATGACCGTTGGTGACGCTGCTACTCACAGGAATAAAGGTTCATTTTTTTTATCAATAACATATCATCTTCAACCTTTGCGCTCTATAACGTCGGCGTCGGTTCGCGTATTTTCATTTTATTTGATTCTACGCTTTTTATCATGACTGTGGTGCAAGTGGTTCAAAATTTGAGAACTAAAAGTGAACCAAATGGTCGTCCTCTTCCAGATTTAATAATTTGAGAAGTCCATCGCAATTTTACTTTTTACCTTTTTTAACGACTTCTGGACATAAATTGGGCGTGGCACCCTGAATAGCCTCCGGCGGCCCCTGCTGGGGGAGCTGTGCGGAGCCTCATATCCCCCCCCCCCAAGGCCTAACTCTGGCTACGCCACTGTTGGTTGCTATCTATTTTATAATGTTCAATTCTTTATAGAAGTTTGCCTGTTACATTGTACATTGGAAAGTCTTACAGGAAGAATTTATACTTGACTAAGTACGTACTTAGTGGTAATTTGAAATTAAGTAGGGGTAATACTTAACATTTAATAACTAACATCTTATCCCACACACAAAATGGCTGCCTTTAATAGCATATTTCACAAATTATTGAATATACCATTGACAATAAATAACTTTAATACGCAACAGGATTAATATTGCAAGTAATAACGGCAACCATCCATCAGTTTCAATAATATTATGAAGGAAAAAGAATTACATAGATAAAGCAATCATAGCTTCTCTCCGAGCGAATAGTTTTTTATCTGAATTGATTGCATACAATAAATGTAAAATGAATAAGTCTTATAAATTAGGTGTTTACAGATTGAAATGTGGTAGTTGCAGCAAAATATATATTGGTAAGACTTACTGTAATGTCAACACAAGTAATATAAAACTTAGATTCAATTATGAAAATCATAAGAATCATTTGGATTATGTCAACTAATAATTAAAATAAATTCATTCGTCCAATCCTGTTTTTGAAATATTTCATTTCTTGAGTGGATCTTCTTCAACTAAATCTCTTGAAAACGGCAGAGATCAACAAATAAGAATATTCTGGAAAGTTACTTAATAATCAAGTAACAACTATCGTTTTTGAATTTACACATCCATTTGAATCCTGTTGTTGTTCAATACTAATAAAACTACAGAGAGGTTAATATGCAGGTGGAGGAAAGTCGAATTATATTTCGTAAACGATAAACTAAATTCTCATCCTATATACTAATATATATATATATATATATATATATATATATATATATATATATATATATATATATATAATATATATTATATATATATATATATATATATATATATATATAATATATATATATATATATATATATATATATATATATATATATATATATTATATATATATATATATATATATATATATATATATATATATATATACAGGGTGTCCCGTAAATAACACGCCAGAGTGACACTGGAGGTAGATTGGCTTTAGGTCAATCAGATAACATCAACATGACCTTAGTAAAAGTTTTCTAGTTTTCGAGATATTGCCATTCTTATGTTTTTTTCAAAAATCTATACTTTTTGGTCAATTTCTCGCCTGTTTTGAATATAATTAAGTTCTAACTCATGGTTTTTCTTCTTGTGCTATCATCAATATATGGTTCAGACAATCGACCTATCATTTCACTAAAAACTAGCTCGCTAACCTCAAAAAAAAATTAAGTTGTTTCAATTTAATTAAAATCCGAAAACCTTAAGTAAAGTTTGACTATTTACTGTGAAAAAATATTGTACCAGACAGAATCAGCAAATGATCTTGAAAACTAGCCTATTTGATGCTCTTTCGAAAGCGGTATAACATTTGTGGTTTTTTTCTTTCAAAAGTCTAAAAATTCCAATTTTTGTCATTGATGTCGTGCTACTTGCGAAATACACTGCGCCGCAAATTTAACGTATAGCTTATATATTTCCTAAGTTTTGACTGAATATTTTCTCAGGCGGTGATCCGATTTGAATGAATTTTTCACCAAATAGTAGCTCCGTTCTTTGAAAAAATGTAATAGTTATGAGATGATCAAAACAAATGAATAAACTTATTGTACAGGGTGTTTGAATAGCGACATGTTTTCTTCGTACAAGTTTACATCCTTCTGCAGGCAATATCATGTAGCTCAGACTTGTAGTATGGAGAGATATAGAAAACTAAATAAACACAGTTTCTACTTGTAAAGAAATTTTGACTACACAGCCTTCTTCGCAAATTAACAAAAAATTTTAGAAAATTTCGTTTGAAAAGTGTGAGAATTATAAAAACATGATTATCTTTCGAGTGGCTCAAGATAAACAGACGATTGAAAAAACAAATTACTCAGAAGTCATGCGATTATAATACCGTCTATTTTTTTTCTGCCTGGGCTACCCGATATTGCCCGCAGAAGGATGTAAACTTGGACGAAGAAAACAGATCGCTATTCAAACACCCTGTACAATAAGTTTATTCTTAATTTTTGATTATCTTATAACTACTGCTTTTGCTCAAAGAACGGAGCTACAATTTGGTGAAAAATTTGTTCATATCGGATCACTGCCTGAGAAAATATTCAGTCAAAACTTAGGAAATATTTAAGCTATGCGTTAAATTTGCGGCGCAGTGTATTTCGTAAGTAGCACGACTTCAATGACAAAAATTGGAATTTTAAGACTTTTGAAAAAAAAAAACCACAAATGTTATACCGTTTTCGAAAGAGCATTAAAAAGGCTGGTTTTTAAGATGATTTGCTGATTCTGTCTGGTAAAATATTTTTTCACAGTAAATAGTCAAACTTTACTCAACTTTTTCGGATTTAAAATAAATTGAAACAACTTGATTTTTTTTGAGGTTAGCGAGCTAGTTTTTAATGAAATGATAGGTCGATTGTCTCAACCATATATTGATGATAGCATACGAAGAAAAAAAAACAAGAGTTAGAACTTATTTATGTTTATGAGGCGAGAAAATTACCAAAAAGTATAGATTTTTGAAAAAAACATAAGAGTGACAATATCTCGAAAACCAGAAAACTTTTACTGAGGTCATGTTGATGTTATCTGTTTGACCTGAAGCCAATCTACCTCCAGTGTCACTCTGGCGTGTTAATTACGGGACACCCTGTATATATATAATATATAATATATATATATATATATATATATATATATATATATATATATATATATATATATATATATATATATATATATATATATAGAGTAAAGTTCAAGATATACAAATTTATGAAATAAATGAACAAAAACTAAATTTGAATTTACTACCTCTATTATCACAAAAATATTTTGAAAAATACAACACTGCGATTGTAATTTCGGTCACTAGACCATCATCGGGCAGATTGAGTTAAGAACTGAAGACATAATTATAGATTTGCGCTTACGGGTGGGAAAAAATAATTGCAGGTACCTAAATAGACAAGAGGAACACATTTCAGAAGGGCTAATCCAAGTGGATTTCCCAAATTGGTACAATACAATGTTCTTAGAAAAATCGTTATTGTTTGAATACACTAAATATAGGAGAATATATCAAGTCAATCTGGTCGTTCAGCAAGATATCTTTTGCATTATGATTGAGTTTAAAAATTTCTAATGATTCTAAGTAAGTGAGTTTGGTTCCTTTCGGTAATTTGTGCATAATTTGAAAGTCATCTATTTGTGGAAACGGGTGGTGGTTTTCACGGCAATGATTTGAAAACGGTGAATCCGTTTTATTTTTCAAAGAAGATTGTTGGTGTTCAAGACAAGATTCAAAGAACACCAAATATCTTTTTCGAAAAATAAAACGGATTCAACGTTTTCAAATCATTGCCGTGAAAACCACCACCCATTTTCACAAATAGATAATTGTACCAATTCCGGAAATCCACTTCTATTAGCCCTTCTTGAAATATGTTCCTCTTGTCTGTTCAGGTACCTGCAATAATTCTTTTCCATTCTTAACTCAATCTGCCCGATGATGGTCTAGTGACCGAAATTGCAATCGCAGTGTTATATTTTTCAGTATTTTTGTGATAACAAACGTAGTTAATTCAAATTTAGTGTTTGTTCATCATGTTAAATTATCACGTAGTAACGACGGATTCTATCAACTATTTTTTTATGAACTAAACATTTGTTAAAGAAAATTCTTTAATTAAGTTTACGATAACGAATTTTTTTTAAACTCATATATATGTATGACTTCTCTATAACACTTCAATGTGAACACGTACACTTGAGGCACTTCGATACTTTTAAGTCTTGAAATTCAGTTTTTGTCGCTATACTCTATATTATATGACTCGCAATTCATACTAAATTATAAAAATCACATAATAGGGAAGTGTGAAATTTTGTGATTTTCATCTCCTTAACGAGTCCCCCACCACTTCTCAGCCTCAAAAATGTTTATGTGTCACTGATTGGTACTAATGTTCTAATGATATCTTATGATGATCCAACCCTTTCTTGAGGTAGGAGAGTGCTTCGAAGTGTAAATCTTTCTGTGTCACTCGCTTTTTCCTTATTTTTGACGAAATGCACCATGTGAATTACACTTTATCATAGAGTTTTTGGTGTCGTTAGATCGGAGATGACCTATATAAAAAAAAGGAAGGACACCCTACTGCGTAGCACTAGGAATGATAAAACCTCTCGGCGCATGTGCATGTCGTCAATATTTTTTGAATGTACCTATTATATAAATTAAATAACAATGAAAGTCCATTTTACGAATGAAATGAAGGAAAATTGCAATAAATGTATTAATAAGTCGATATTACGAATAAAATCCGTGAAAATTTATCAAAAAAATTCATTGATTGACTGTTGAATTTGAATATCCTATCCCGGCTCATTTTGCTGCAAATTATGAATCAAATTGATAAGATATCTCTATGGATGGGAAGCAGACACAGACGCAGAATCAAGCTGAAGCTATCAACGTCGCTCGGTAACCGTGGCACACAGAGCACTTCGACGCATGTTTTGTAGGACTTCGTACATATCGACCTTGGCGCATGTCTTAATCCCTATCTAAAAAACGCTATAATTTTTTATTCTTCGTTAGGAAAAAATTGGGAACAAAACTTCTCTGATGAAATCATATGTATTTTATCGATATCCGTTGGAATTTTTAAAATTGGACCAGATCCCAACTTTTTGTATTGAGAATTTAGCTTCACCTCGGGGTAAAAACGCTATATTTTTTTATTCTTCGTTGGGAAAAAGTGGTAATTCAAATTCCCTAATGAAATCATATGTGTTTTATCGATATCCGTTGGAGTTTTTAAAATCGGGCCAGATACCAACTTTTTGTCGTGAGACTATAACCCCTTTAGCTTCGCCTCGGGGTAAAAATACAAGATGGCCACTAAACTACTGAATACCAAATCTGAAATATGCTAACTGAATCTGAACAATACCAACAAAATAAAAATTAAGCTTGAAAGTTTGAGATAATCTTAAACACAAGTAACACATTTTCATGAAAGAAAATTGTAACCAACCTCCCTTTTGAAAGATATTTATGCCCTAGCTAGCAGGGAGATTGGTTAAACATATTAGGGTTCTGGGTTGTTCTCAGGAATAATAACTACTGAGTAAAATGAAGGTATTTACTGTTTTCTATTACATATAATTATAATGAGACTTATCTTGTTGTTTTTACAAAGTTCGACGTTTGAGATTCCTCTTTAGACTCTTGACTTCTGCCCTATCTTTGTCCCAAGTTCTTGGTAGCTCCAGATAATGTGGATTTCAAACTTCAGATAGTGTGGATTCCAAACTGCAGATAATGTGACTTTTAGCTCCTGACAACGTGAACTTCAAACTCAGACCAAGTGACTTCGAACCCAGACCAAGTGACTTCGAACCCAGACCAAGTGACTTCGAACCCAGACCAAGTGGCTAAAATAATTCGGGGCAAATCAACATACAATCTCAAACGTAATATGTTCCAAGATTATCTGTAGGGTATCGATGGCCAATTCAAACTAACATTCAGATTTATCTCAAGCAAATATGCTAAGAAAGACAGTATATGTTCCAACATTAAACTGAACATAATATATGACCATGTGAAATTTGCCATCGTTAACCTACAAAAATCTTGTGTTAAATTGAGAGAATTAAACAAGCAAATAAAATAAAGATACTTTAAATTAAGAAATGTGAGATGATTAATTCAATATTGAAAGATAAATAATTTAATATAGGTAAATGAAAAAAATTGAAATGGCGGAAAGATGAAATAAGGCATCAAATCAGATTTTCAAGACAATGCATTAATACGAAATAGTTATATTTCTTCTCATAACTTACCGTCTATCAGACGCCACAGATACTTAATAAATTTAATATAGGTACTGAATAATCGTTCAGTAGTTATTCAATATAATTTTACTCTAACTTAACGATTCAACAGACACTTGTCGAAAGAACGATGTTCTCCGTGCTACGTGCCAAATAAGACCCCTCTCTAGATACTCTCGTTCTACGCAACTCATTAATCATAGAGGAAAGTGACGTGCCGGTTGATAGCGTGAAATCACGGTACCTATTTCAGTGCAAAATGCAGTGGCTACAGTTACGTGGAGAATTTACACGTTACAAAAGCTTCTTCAAATTTGTTAACTACATTTATCTCATTGTACATAAGTTTTCCAGATGTAAATCTCTCATATTCACTCATCATGATTCACATTTCGTGAATCTTGTGAAACAACAAATGAATACGATAGATGGGAATGTACAAACGCATAGTATAACTGTTTTCTGACTCCGTCATTCCGTGCTAAAGTAATTCGTCTGAAAATGCCTGCCATTTGACTAACCCTACTTACTCTATGCCTCATATGCTGATCCAACGAGAAGTGAGAGGGTAATTAGCTGTCTGCACTATTTGAATTTACTAGTCATCACTACTGACGATGGTCAGGGTGAGAAAAATGGTGCGAAGATTGAATCACTTTGTCAGGAATGTCAAAAAGCAATGAGAGATGTGCAACTATGTCAAGTCGGATGTCATCCGAATCTTCCTTGTCATGTAGTTGTTGACTGAGAAACCATTATTTCGCGCACAAATTATCTTGCGATAGAATTATTCCTTTGTTCAAAGATTACAGATCAATACATACAGCTGGAAGTATCTCATTGAAATGGATCTACATTAATCAGGGGCCTCCACTATTCAATTTAGAAGTAACAGACCGAATCTCTTCTTGTTAACAACTCACATTCACTACAGCTATAGTTACTGAGTCTAGTAAAAACTGTAGCGCTATCAGTGGTCATTACTGGCCCCAAGGGTGAATCCAAAGGTGTCAACGAAATCTCTATAATAGGTGTATATGTTATCAAATAGAGAACACTTTCTTGATATTTAAAAAAGTGCTTGCTGTAATGGTTCCTAGGAAAGGAAGGAAACACACGTGTTTCATTCCTCCTTGAAGTATGTGTCAGGGAGGCGGGCAGATTGAGTTTGGGATTAACACCTTCAGCCAGATCAGAGGAGACACTTGTATGTACAAGGTCATTAAGGATAGGAGAGACGGAATATTTATGAAACATAGGAAGTGTGGGTAGGGTTCAGAGGATTAATACTGGCCCAGCATTCGCCTTATAAGTTTGCAAGCAGTGACTCACATTACCATGAGGAAACCTCTGGAAAAAACTTATGGCAGACCAGTCGGCCCCGGCGTTTGAACCCGAGACCTCCCAACTACTACCCAGGTTCCTAGAATTTAACTAGGGTAATATAGTTGTGTTCTTCTCAGTGCAAGCTCTTCTGCAGGGTGTTTTTGGTGATTTTCAATTATCAACTAACTTCCTATATTTAAAATGATTAAAGTCATCCAATTAGTATATGATGCATAGGTATTTCAAACATAAACGTATTTCTAGAGATAAAATTGGCGCCATGAAATTCATTTCATATGATTTGTGACGGTATTTGCTTGAAAGCCTTTGTACATGAAATTGTTTCCAAACGGTACAGTGTCAAAGTGACCGGTAAAAGACACAAACTAATAAATCGGAGGCTGTACAAGCATGATGGTCACGATCGTTGGTTTTCCATCTGCTCTACTTCTTACTTTGTTGCTAAATTACGATCCACTTCGGTCAGTGGGTAATTATGCTGCCGGCCAGAAGGCACGAATCCTCTTCGTAATTGCGGGTTAGAAATCAAACCTGCTATTTTAAGAGAAGAGATAATTTTCAATTTTTCGATTTTGGCAGACGTAAGCAATGAATTTCTCATAGCAAATTTATCAACCAACTGGAGGTAATGATTGATTGGAGTTACATTGAATTAATTATAAAAAAAAGGTTTGTTTTAACTATAAATCTGACTTGGAAACGATTACATTTGTGGGTTGTTTCGAAGAAGCTAATGTTTTATATAGAAACTTTTTGAAGTAGGTAATTGATATGATCAAACTTTTTCAGATAGAACGAAATTCAATATTAAAAAAAATTATATATAAGAATGAAACAGATCACAATAACCATGGAATGGAAGTTAATTTCATTGACTAAGAATATAGCAAATTTTTGCAAAATATTCATAGATAAATTCATATCGATTCATCCTTGGAACTACGTAGATAAAATTTTTCTCAATAGCCCAAATTTCACTCGTCGATGCTGCATCTTCCTCAACTCTCAAAAACGCAGGCATTCCCCAGGGCTCTATTCTTTCCCCGTCCAAATCTTATTGCAACAACGAAGATCTATTCAATTCATTATATTCTAAGATTGCAAGCTTTGTCGACAATCGATCTACTGGAGGAATTGTTATCAGAATAACTCTCTCCACAAAGAGATTAAGACAAAGTTGCAATTTGTTTGAGAATAGCAGGCAATTGACGAATTCATTCAAATTGACTGCAGTTAGTGTTAGTTCTAATAATTGAACCACTGGTAACTTAAATAATTATATTAACTTCCATTGAAATTTTCTTGAATCAAGCCCAAAAAAACCTTGAAGTTACCTCTGAATGTTAAAAATATTTCTTTTTTAAAAAACTTCTTAATTAACTAATCAAACCTTTTGGTAGAATCAAATTAATTGGTGTATAGCAGGTGCCTTGTCTACTGAATACCGAAATATATTTATTAGCTTAGTTTCTATAAAACTAAGTGAACTAAGATTTCCCAGTTTAGAAAAGGCCTTGAAAAATCAAATTGTTGGAAATCCCTGTTTAAATTTTCCTGTACTCTTTTCTTTCGGTATAATTCTTTTTAACTTTTAGTATACTTTGTAGTAGGGAGTTTTTGAGTTTCAATTTGAAGTCAACGTAATTATCGTAAACCGCTTTGTTGAGTTTGCGCAGAACGGAAAACGTTATTAACGGGTTGAAGATCCAAAAAGAGTTTTTGAATTCAAATTTATTGCGAACGTCAAATAAGTATAACCTCTCTTGTGTTCTTGTATTATTATTTGTCGGGTGATTTTTCCAATTTTCATTCACCTATTATTAGCGTTCTTTGGGTAAATAATCATGGAAGATGTAATAGACTATATAGCGATCAGGCGCGGGGGTGTGGATCATAATTTAATGAGAGGTATAATCTTACATAACATCTTTGAAGAGGAACAAGAACGTGAGAATATTGATGGAAACATACCCGGATTCGATTTGTATAATATTGAGGTTGAAGAGGTGAAACGAAGTTTCCGTTTTCAAAGAGAGGATTTGACACGGTTATGCCAAACTTTGCAGATACCAAACCCAATTGTCTGGACATAAAGCAACTGGTAAATGCCATAGTTTGTAGTAATAATTGTGAATAATTTGGGCAAATATATTTCTTAGGCATTGAAGGCTTATGTATTTTACTGTTCTCATTGAAAATAATTTTCATGTTATAAGGGTAATGTGCTGCTGAATCACTGACCAAATATGTGGGTTTTCAAATGGATTATTACTTAGAACCACTCTAAGAAGTAACAGATCCTCCATATCTGTAAATCGTAGTCTTTTTTTTAACTATCGTGGCAAGTGAACAAAAACCGTTGAAAAAATATCAAAATTAGGAGGCCAATTTACACAAATAAACAAACCAAAATAGCACTGTGACATAACCAATAAAAATACCGAAACTGTCAATCTCAAAACATCAGATCGCAGACTCGATTGATGGTTGCCACATAGTAAGAAATAACATTTTTTGCGAATTTTTAATACAAAGGAATAAGTTTGGAAAGAATTAGCACGATAGTATATATGATATTAGTCACTTATCATAGTTTAAATAGTCTATTTTTCTTTAGTTTGTAACAATTTAACACAAGCGCGTTTAAACTTGTCAACACCGCGAATATAACGGACGTTTATTAAGCGAACGTTAAGGTCCCGTTGATAACGTAGTACGTTATCGGTTAATAACCGTCTCGGTAATTTCAAAGCTTCTGCGCATGATCAGAATAACCGAAAACGTAATTCACGTGTAAATTTAGGGTCTCAAAAACTCCCTAGTATTATTATAATTGTAATTTGGAACTACGTTAAGTAGATCAGCATTGCTGGATTTATGAAATGAAGACCTATTATTATTATCATTATTTTTTTTACATCCGTGTGAGAGGAAAAATCATTTATAGACAACCCTGTGAGTATCCCGGACGCATTCTCAGGATGTGTGAGACTCCGGATATTGCTGGTTACTCACTAAAAAACCTCTCACACATTCTTAGGAGTAGTTCTTCATCCTGCCCTTACAGCGTCCTTTAACAAAAGAGATGAGCTGCAAGCGGCCTCTATAGTTATATTATTATTATTATTATAAGAGTGTATATTTGGAAAATAAAGCATCAGATGGCCCACCGTTATATGAAACTCCATTTCGACTACAGTCTTAGACCGAGAGATACTGGAAGGATTTTTGGAGTCATTTCTTACAGTATTGCGCTTTTAGGGGGGTTCATATACGAAATAAATTGAAGGAAAATGATGTTCTTACCAGTGGCGCGCGGGATGCAATTGCGGAATAATTAATTGAAATTGCTCGAAAATCCGGAGGTGTCAAACAATTTCTTTCACAAAATTTCTTCAAATTGTCGGTATTGTAATAAACAAAAATCCGGCGCTCGCTGTATGCCATACTTCTCCGGTGGGTGTTAAGGCCCGCCATACTTTTTTAAAAATGTTTTTTTTAATTTTTTTAAAATTTATATTTTACAGGCAAATTTTTTTTAAACAATTGTTTTTTATTAATCTTGTACAAAAATCACCACGCCGTACCATTCCGACGGTCCAAAATGCCCGCCATACCCCCTCAAACATGTAATTTTTTAAAATTCGAAAAACTATTTATTTCAGTGTGGCAGTTAAATCGTGATACAGTGAGACCAAATTATATTCGCCATACTTCTAGTGCAGTACAAAAGTGGTGCCATACTTGAAAAATGGTTTTTTTCAACCGTTTTTAAAACAGGCCTATAGAAGCCGTAAAATTATTTTTTACAGTATGGCATAAATGAAGACCGTGATACGCACGCTGCGATATAAAAAATAAATAAAAGTATTTTATACAGTATGGCATTTAAGTTTTCGGAAAGTTCATAAGAAGTATGATTCAGGAAAATTGTCCCATACTTATGGTGAAGTCCAAAAGCGGTGCCATACTGTAAGAAATTGTTCAAATGTTGCATAAAATTTTACAATTATTTAATTACATTGTACGTATATGACCCACTCTACAGGTATGGCATTATAACAATTATGTTTTTCCGCAAACGTCAAAAAATGACGACTTTTTCAACATCAGTTCTCAATGTTGAAGTTTGATTTCACAGACGTCCTTTTGTTTTTACTTTTTTGTCCGGCCGTGAGCGTACAAAAAGGTACACTTTTTTGTACTCTACGATGTCAAGAATGTCGGGCGGCGTACAGTTGGGTTCCGAATCCAACATAATTTAATTTGTAAGAAAAATTTTATATATTTTAATATAACAAGTCATTTCTTAATACTCGGGTACTTACCAAAAACACACAGTCCTATAATTAGGCCAAGCTACAGAAATTTTTCATGTAAAAAGTGTTAGAAGAAAACCAGCTGCGCCATTGTTTGTAAAATAGTTCCATATGATATAGTGATATGTTATTAACATTTTTTTTAGTTTTTTGCTTATAAAAATGAAACTATCAGAGTAAACGTGATGGTGTTAATAGACTAATTGTAGAAAATGAAAAGACGAAGAAAATGAGAAGTGGGACGACTCGATCAGACCCTCAGTTTGAGAGGAAATCGGAAAAAACCGGCCAAAATGCAGTTTTTTCAAAAATTCTTAACTCGCTTATTTTTTAAGTTGTAGCGTAGATCCTCCGGCCAGTATTAGCTATTGATATAAGCTTCATTTGTGCGAAGATCAGAAACTGTCCGATGCATAGTTTTTGATCTGTGGCCATTTGATTATGATACTCTGCAATTTTCCAGCAGACCTGAATGCGACAGGTATGGTCCGATTTCAATTTGATAAAAATATTTTTAAAGTAGAATTCTCATAGTTCAAAACGTTCATCTTGGTTTTTCATAAAAACGCTGAGAAATATGTTAAAAATAAAGCTGAACATGACAAAAAACGGCCGAGCGCGTGAGAGTAGTTGAAGAGTGGGGGTTTACAATTATTATCTGACAACGTTCAGAACTTACTGTCATGTTCAAAATGCCGACGCTTTCGAATGTCATACTTCTCCTTGCCTGCTGCTCTACCCCCACTCGTCAAGTACTCTCACGCGCTCGGCCGTTTTTCGTCATGTTCAGCTTTATTTTTAACATATTTCTTTTTTTATGAAAAACCAAGATGAACGTTTTGAACTATGAGAATTCTAGTTTCAAAATCTTTTTAGTAAATTGAAATCGGATCATACCTGTCGCATTCAGGTCTGCTGGAAAATTGCATAGTAACATAATCAAATGGCCACAGATCAAAATCTATGCATCAGACAGTTTCTGATCTTCGCACAAATGAAGTTTATATCAATAACTAATACTTTCCGGAGGATCTACGGTACGACTCAAAAAATAACCGAGTTAAAAATTTTTGAAAAGACTGCATTTTGGACGGTTTTTTCCGATTTTCTCTTGAATTAAGGGTCTGATCGAGTCGTCCTACTTCTCATTTTCTTCGTCTTTTCATTTTCTACAATCAGTCTATTGACACCATCACGATTACTTTGATAGTTTCATTTTTATAAGCAAAAAACTAAAAAAAATGCGATTTTTTTCATTAAATTGTTAATAACAAAGTTATGAATAATAAAGTCGAGTGAAAAACATATCACTATATCATATGGAACTATTTTAAAAACAATGGCGCAGCTGGTTTTCTTCTAACACTTTTTACACAAAATGCTCCCTACAAATCTCTGTAGCTTGGCCTATAATGCCTAGATAAGTGACTTCAAATGCTTCTGACAATTATTTTGCTGAATTGTCAAATTTGTGTTGCCTTGACACCTACAAAACCAGTAAGCAAGGCAATCTAGTTTTAAGTTTCTTTACATCTAATCCTTTTTTAAAATATCATCTTAATTCTATCGTTGACACCCCTTGCGGAAAAAATCGCATGTTTGCTCGACTAAAATTGTCTGCCTCACTGCGTTCAGCCGAAAAACATTTAGTCTCGCCACAAAAAGTATCACTTTTACTCCTAATAAAACAATATACTATTCTTATCATAAAAACAACTACTAGACCAAAATTTAAGGTGAAAGAAATAGTTTTTCGAATTTTGAAAAATTACATGTTTGAGGGGTTATGGCGGGTATTTTGGACCGTCAGAATGGTATGGCGTGGTGATTTTCGTACAAGATTAATAAAAAACAATTGTTTGGAAAAAATCAGCCTGTAAGAAAAAAAAACCCACCGAAGAAGTATGGCATACAGCGACCGTCGGATTTTTTTCAAATACCGATAAATTGAAGAAATTTTGTGAAAGAAATAGTTTGACACCTCCGGATTTTCGAGCTATTTCAATTAATTATTCTGCAATTGCATCCGGCGCACCACCGGTAAGAACATCATTTTCCTTTTATTTATTACGTATATGAACCCCCCTAAAAGCGTCATACTGTAATAAATGACTTCACAAATCGTTCCAGTACTTCTGGGTCTATCTGGAGTATCCCTAAATTGGATAAGGTCTTATCTCACTGGAAGGTCGCAGACGGTGAGAATTTCGGAGAGGGGTTCGCAATTTTTGTCTGACAGGGAGTGGTCGCACACTGGAGTGCCTCAAGGTAGTACACTGGGTCCGATTCTGTTTATATTGTTGATAAACGATTTAGTGGAGTTTTTAGAAGATAGTGGGGTGGTTACGCTCTACGCGGACGATAGTTCTGTGCTTATATCTGCTGCAAGTATAAATGACCTATCTTTGCTGTCAAATAATTGCATCAGCAAAATGAATGAATATTGCTCGATAAATGGCCTTATTCTCAATGAGAGTAAAACAACTCTGTTAATGTTCACTCCAAATGGCACAAATAGGTGCCTCAGTCCATTGGTTAGATTGCCAGGTGCTGAGTCTCTGGGTCTGTCTGATGAAGTGAAGTTTTTGGGTGTTACGATGGATGATCATTTAAACTGGAAAAATCATGTAGCGGTATTGAGCGGTAAACTCTCTTCGCTAAATTTTGCAATAAGGCATCTTAAGAACTATTGTGACCTGAATATCCTAAAGATGTATTATTATGCTTCAGTCAACTCGGCGCTGGAATATGGTATACTTTGTTGGGGAAATAGTACCAATGCGGATTATGTTTTTAAAATTCAAAAGAGAATTGTTCATTCAATTTTTGGTCTCACTAGATTAACGTCATGTCGTAATTTTTATAAGAGTAATTTTTTAACTGTACCCTGTATGTTTATTTATGCTTGTGTGATCTATATTAAAAGAAATTTATCTTCTTTGGTTAGCTGTAGTGATGTGAATCAATATAGAACAAGGAGGTCTACGTCGCAGTTGCTTCATGTTCCTTTTACACGTTTAACTCAAGTACAAAGGAGCTGCAATGTATTGGGTATAAAAATATTTAACCACCTACCCGACAGAATTAGAAAAATCGATAATCTTAGGCCTTTCAAATCAGCTGTTAGATCACTACTTTTAGATAGAGTATTTTATTCCGTTGACGAATATTTTACAGAAGTATTAATGTGATTTTGTGATGTTCTTTTGTTAGTATTTGTAATGATATGTATACTATTTCATTGTAAATACCTGTATAGTGTCACATTAGTATGTGCAATTTTTCTGTTGACACTTTCCCATATTACTTTTATGTAATCAGAGGAAATAAACTTATTATTATTATTATTATTATTATTATTATTATTATTATTATTATTATTATCTATGATATATGCCATAATTTCATCATAATAGAATAATTTCTATTTCCATCTCATCTATGAAAAACCTTCGACTGGATAATCCTTTCTCTCTCTGTAAGCACTGACTCGATAGTTAATGTCCTAAGTGAATAAACAATTTACACAAACTGGTTGATTCATTAGCAAATGAAACGATAATGCATAATAATTCCGACAATACAGTTTGGTGTTCTGAAAATATCAGACAGCTCTGCATGCCATCGTCTGATTTCTTTACGTCAGAAATAGATTATCTCAATCAACTATCGTTTACTTTTCGACTCTAGACATAATATAAAACCCGGGTGAGCGCAAGCAAACAACATACCATTGATTACATCATATTTGTACCAGTACGTTTGTTTATTGTTTGTCTGGCGCACCTAGACAACCAAGCTACCAATCAGTTAGTGTGTTGACAGAAAAGTGTTTTGATAAGTTGGAAGGCCTGTTTATTGAATAAACTCTTGCAATTATTGACAAAATCGAAGACTTGGAAAAGGTGCAACAACCCTTTCAAATTCGAAGAGCCATTAATAGATTTCTTAGTGAAAATAGGAATCGACTAAAGTAAACATTTGGCTTCATTTCATTAAAATTGCTATATCTACTCGATGTACGAGATCTGTTCAAAAAATAAGGTGAATTTTCAAATTTCGCGGGCTACGTACATTCGATTATTCGATTTTTTTTATGTTGGTACACTCGTCTCGAACATATGTTCACAATTTTAGCTATATAGCACATTTAGTTTGTTTGTGAGAGGCATAAAAGTTAGAAGTGTTTTGCATGTTCGGCGATTTTCTGCTGTCGAAAAACTTGAATCAAAGAGTTTGCATTAAATTTTGTGTGAAAAATGGAATCAAGTACTCTAAAACACTTGAAATGTTGAAAGTGGCATACGGTGAGACTACTTTACGCCAAAAAAAAGTTCACAAGTGGTACAAGCTTTTCACAGAAGGTCGAGAAGATGTGAATGACGACGCTCGCCCTGGACGCCCCAGCACATCAACAACCGATGAAAATGTTGAGGAAGTGAAGAAAATTGTTATGGAGAATCGTTGAATCACTATTAGAGAAGTTGCTGAGGATGTCGGCATATCGGTTGGCTCATGCCATGTAATTTTTTCGGAAATTTTGGGCATGAAGCGTGTGACAGCGAAGTTTGTTCCAGAATTGCTGAATTTAGACCAAAAAAATCGTCGCATGAGCATCGCACAGGAATTGTTGAATGACGTCCACGGCGATTTAAATTTGCTTAAAAGGGCCACAACTGATGACGAATCATGGGTATATGGTTATGACATCGAAACCAAAGTCCAATCGTCCCAATGGAAGAGCCCAGGAGAGCCAAGGCCAAGAAAAGTACGCCAAGTTCGATCAAATGTGAAGGTTTTGCTGGCTGTTTTTTTCGATTACCGTGGCGTAGTGCATCAGGAGTTCTTACCACATGGTCGTACGGTCAATAAGGAGTATTATCTTGAAGTTATTCGCCGGTTGCGGGAAGCAATACGAAGATAACGTCAGGAATTGTAGAAAAACAATTCATGGCTTTTGCATCATGATAATGCACCTGCTCACTCGTCATTGCTTGTTCGTAATTTTTTAGCCAAAAACAACACCGTAATCATGCCTCAGCCACCGTATTCACCAGATTTGACCCCCTGCGACTTTTTCCTGTTCCCAAGATTGAAGAGACCCATGAAAGGACGGCGTTTTGCGACGATTGAAGAGATACAAACTGAATCGCTGAGAGAGCTCAAGAGCATACCAGAAACTGCATATCAGAACTGCTTCGAGGATTGGAAAAAACGCTTTCACAAGTGTATTATATCCGAGGGGGGCTACTTTGAAGGGGACAAAATAGAGATTGATGAATAAATAAATATTTTTTTGAGAAAAATGAAAATTTACCTTATTTTTTGAACATACCTTCTACATGTTTCGGGATCTTGAACCATTATCAAGAGCTCTCTTAGTGTTATGAGTTCCTGAAGTTGGCCGACGTAATTTCTAGAGCGTACAATCCTTTTTTCTTTGTTTCATAAATGCAATATCTCCCGATTATTTAAATTTTTAGAATGATTATTCTTGATGCGATGTTGTGATATTCTAGTGGCGCTTTTACTTTGGACGATTGATTTTTTATGTTCATTCAATCTGGTACCGATGTTTTCAATAGTCTGACCAATTTAAAATGCATTACAATATGTAAATTTTAGTACAAATACGAAAACTGTTGGTATATCCTTATGATTGACTAATAAGGAACTGTCATTTCTATGTAGAATATTAATATCTACTAAATTATTTTAATATTAAGAATCTCTTGCATTGTTTTCATATAGCTTTTGTGTTCGACGGTTTATTATTTTGTTACAATCACCAAATGTTTATTCAAAGGCACCATATTTTGAGAATATATCTATTTTGGAGTTAATTGTTCTTTATATATTATGCTGAAAAATTGTTTGTGTGGCAAACGATATGTTAATAAATTCATTGTAACATTGGTTTATGAAAACAATTTACACATTTTTGAAATAAAATACGATGACGTACGTTTCAGTTAAACTTCATCTTCTTCAGTGCAAACTGTTTGCATTTAGCATCTGAAGAAGGTGAAGTTTCACCGAAACGTGCGTCATCGTATTTTATTTAAAAAATGTGTAAATTGTTTTCATAAAGCAGTGTTACAATAAATTTATTAACATTATAATATCAAAATAGCTTACCAATTTTATTTAATAAATGTGTAAATTGTTTTTATGAACCATTGTATTAATATGTTTATTAATTTACATCATGTATCGGCCCAATCAATCAAAAAAATTATGAAATTTATATCAGTTTCCGATATGAGTAATAATACTGAATAACTCTTAAACATCTTGAGAAAGCGGAAAAACTATGGGTAAATTAACAATACCATATAAACACCATGATTCTTTGCAAATTCTTGATAATGTTTGAACAAATAATATTGTATAACTTCTTCGTTCTCATTTATATTTTTAATTTTTCCAGGTTATTTCCCTCGGACAAAATAGCAATGTGAATAGTGTGTTCAGGGGCTTTGGCCCGACATTTGATTGAAGAGGGGCCTTCGCAATGAAAGCTCATCCCCCCTCCAAGCTTCGATTGTTATTAGTATTCCACCTACTTTCAAAATTTCTTTTTGCTGCTGGTGAGTATTATTTCGAAATTTGAAAAAATGTTCTTCACCATGTACACAGCATTTTCATACACACACACACACACACACACACATATATATATATATATATATATATATATATATATATATATATATATATATATATATATATATATATATATATATATATAGATATATACGAGGGCCATCCAGAAAGTAGATTACGTTTTCGTCTGTGTCCGCTAGGGGCGGGGCTAGCGCGGCCATCTTGGGGTCAGAGCGTTGCGCTGCTCAGTCGGCATCTAGCCGTGCTAGTGAGAGGTTCGTGCTGTGATCCGTTCAGATACTGTGACGGTTTGAAATGTCTGCGTTAATTGAAAATCCCGCGAGCTACAAGGTGCGTGCAGTAATAAGGTTTCTGACTGCAAAAAACTGTAAACCGATAGAAATCTATCGGCAGCTTTGTAAAGTGTATGGGGACAACATTATCACTGAAGGTGGAGTGCTTCAGTGGGTCATAAGATTTAAAAATGGCCGAACCAATGTTCACGACGAAGATCGAAGTGGGAGACCCAGCATAGTGACTGCCGAACTTGTCGAAAAAGTCGATGCTAAAGTCCCGACCTGGCACCGAGCGACTTCCACCTATTCCCAGCAATGAAGAAGTGGCTGGCTATGCAGCGTTTTGATGACGACGCACAGCTGCAAGAAGAGGTAACGAAGTGGTTGGAGGCGCAGGCGGCCGAATTTTTCGACGAAGGAATTTCCAAGCTCGTACATCGCTACGATAAATGCCTTAATTTGAATGGTGACTATGTAGAAAAGTAGTATTTGAGTGTGGCTTTCATCTGTATATAATAAAATTTGTTTCCTATACTTTGTTTATTTTTTTATTCCAAAACGTAATCTACTTTCTGGATAGCCCTCGTATATATATATATATATATATATATATATATATATATATATATATATATATATATATATATATATATATATATATATATATATATATATATATATATATATATATAGTAATGTCCGCTTATAACGAACCTCAAGGGACCGACGAAAACGGTTCGCTATTAGCGATGTTCACAATAAGCGATAAATTATAATACATATCAAATTTTTTTCATTGATACAGACAGGTACATACATATATTTTTCGCACTACATATAAATATATTTTCAAGAACCTTATTTGAAAAATTCGTTCATTTTGGTTTGTTTTATTCTCTTAAAATGAATATCATTAATGTGTCTCCACTCCACTTGGACTTTAGTTTGTCAAGAACATTTTGCGGAGTATCTAGTGACAGAAGAAAATTATGAACCTTATCGATGTGTCGTAGTGCTTCTGCTGCAGTTGGAATTCGAATTATTTCTTGACTCACAGATTCTTCATCCTCATCTTCATCTTCCTCACCGTCTTCAGTAATGTCAAGAAGACACGGAAGCCACAATGGTATCATCATCCAAAAATTCGACACTCGCTAGATTGTCATCAACATGGACAAATTCATTGAAATCATTTTTAGTACATGGAAGATCGTCTCGAATTTCTCTATCATTTTCTTCGTCTAGCTCTAGGTTATCTTTAGCATTATATTCATGTTAAATTTTCTTCAGCCATTCGGCTTATGGCAGGTCTTCGTCCGAATCAAAATTATTCTCAACGTTCAGAAAACCGCCATCGGAAGCAATTAGAAATTGTTCATTCTGATACTTTGTGCCAAGCCATATGAATGAAGTTTATTGTATTCAAAATATTGATAGTAAAATTTTCCCCACCACTATCAATAAAATTTACCATTTTCGAGAGAAGAATTCGACAATAATGGATTTTTGAACTATGGATAACTCCCTGATACATAGGCTGTAGTTTGGAACTGGTATTTGGTGGCATGAACACTAACTTTATGCAGTCAAAATTTTTAATATCTGGATGAGCTGGGCAGTTGTCCACTAACTAAATGATTCTTCGTTTTTCTTTGCGTAACTGACCATCTCACTCTCGCAATTCATTCGCAAAAATCTCTGATGTCATCCATGCTCTTTCATTGGATTTGTAATTTACTGGCAATTTTACAACATTCTCTAAACATCTAGGGTTTTTAGATTTGCCAATTAAAAATAACTTTCTCTTTTCTGTTCCTAACAAATTTGCCACCACAAACCCAATTATATGATTGGGTCGAAAGGTTTCGGGGAATACCCTGCTCACTGGGTAAAATTTCATTTCAAGTTCGTTAAAACCGGATTATTCCAAGAATTTAAGGTTCGTTTTATCCGAAAATTCGTTATAACCGGGTTCGTTATTTGCGAAAAAATTAACACAGACTTAATAATGCTTTTGGTTCGTACTTTCAAATTGGTTCGCTATAAACTAAAGTTCCGCGGTCGGAAGTATTTGGTTCTCGGAATGAACCGCGTAAAAGATTTGAAAAATCTCGACGTTTCGGCTCCTTTTGCGAAGCCATCTTCAGGAGAATTAGAAGGGAAATAATTCAGATACGTGGCCTCAACCTGCATACTAGGAATCGGAAACAATTGTATTGTTTCCGATTCCTCCTAATTCGATTCGTGATTCGTGATTCCGAGAACCAAGTTTTTCATATATATATATATATATATATATATATATATTTATATATATATATATATATATATATATATATATATATATATATATATATATATATATATATATATATATATATATATATATATATATATATATATATATATATATTTTACTGTAAACTGTTTAATATCAAAAAGTGAAAACTTTTATACAATATAAGAAAAACAATTGAATTTAAATCCTCAACAATTGTCACAAATAGAACGTTAATTTAACTAACTGCAAGTAATGCTAAAAAATCCAATCGTCCTAGAAATTGAAAATTAATCCTGTAGTTCATTAGGAACATATAAGTTATCAATCATTTTCAATCATGATGTCGTTTTTCAACATTGAAATACTTAATTTCATAATCATAATTAAACTAATTCACGCCAGAGTTCAATGGCTCTCAAGTGAAAGGTAATATCAGCGAATCCTGATTTGATCCTGTGGAACACCAATGTGGTGTTGTCCTTGACCTCATATTAGGTGATCGCAAAATAATTTGTTCATGACAGTACAGTAGAATATTTGTCCGTTACTTTGTGATACATTTTAACTATAAATGTGCAACAATATACTTGGTATTTTTATCACTATTTAAGTGATACAAAATAAAGTATATTGTTGTATATAGTACAGTAGAAATTTATGTAAATTTAAGGTATGCTGAATATATAACATTCAATTCATGAAAAATATATATTTTTATTTTTCACTTGATATACAAGTGAAAAATAATTGTTGATTTTACCTTAGACACGGTTGCTATAAATACACTCATTATTCCCTAGGGCGTTATGAGCGGGCCTAATGGCTCATAACGCCCGGTAATTGTACGCGGAGAAATGAAGCAACTTCTATTGATTAAATACTTCATAATCCTTGTCGTATACGACTCTGGATGTCCCCGGCAATGAATTATTCGTAGCTTTGGCTGCATTTTCTATGATATGCTTGGGTAAATTCATTTTCATTTTCATTATTTCTATAAGACTACACAAAGAAAGCAGCAATGACATTCACTAAAGATGATGAGAAAAATATTCACAAACGTCAAACTATCAACAACTGACATGCCTACTATGAGAAGGAAAATGGGTAGGAGCGATGAACCGATTTTAAAATCGCTTTTTCGTCATAATATAATAATTTTTTCGTGTAAAATAAAATCTTGTATGCACCACGTGCATTACTAGACCCTAACGCCCATCGGCCAACATTAATCCCTCGGGCCAGAGGCCCTCGTGCCGAATATTACCCTCCGGGCGTTAGGATTTATATAACGCACTTGGTGCATAAATAACAAATCTATTACATATAGCGCACAAGGAAAATTTGTCAAGGAATCACATACGCTACAGTTGCAGAGTAGACACAGAGTTGCCCATCAGGCAACATGAATCCCTTGGGCCAGAGGCCTTCGGGCCGGATGTTACCCTCCGAGCGTTATTATCTATATAACGTACTTGGTACATAAATAACAAATCTATTACATATAGTGCACAAGAAAAATTTGTCAAGGAATCACATACGCTACTGTTGCAGAGTAGACATCTTCATGTCAGGAAGTATTTGTTCTGGCTACAGAATTCTGCATTTTCGATATGAATAGTGAATTGTTAATTTACTCCAAGTTAAATAAGCTGCACTGAAGAGACCTAAAAAGATCGAAACAGCTGTATGCAGATTTTGAGTCGAGGTGGCTCGACGTTTTCTATAATTGTCTTTTGGATTGTTAAATGCAGATTTCGCTTCTTGGAATACATACAACCAGCTTCCTTGGAAAATTGTTTGATAATTGTCAAATTATTGAAGAATTTTCCTTGTTCACTTTATGTAATAGTTTAAGAGCCCGCTGGCTCCGCAGACTCACGGTATAGTAGCAAAGTCCTTATTAATGCTAGGTATACTATTTCACCTGCCGTAGGTGAAGTGGGGATTCAATATTCCCATCAAGGGTTCCTTTGGGCGTGTCCAGAAGTCGAAAGACATCAAAATTGACTCTAAAAACGTGATCGCAGCATGTCTGCCGTTTTGATATCTTAAAATATATAATTTTTTTATGTAAAAACTTGATGGCAGACACTTCTTCCGTTTCCTACTATAATTTATAGAATTTCAAAGCTGCGAAAATTTTGACAACTTTACGTTATTTCAGCAAAGCTAAAAATGATGTATGTCATTCATATTATTATTACATACACATATTCAAAAGAACCAGACAGATAGGTCGTTTCTAACATCCAGGCAGACACATAATACTTTCTCAGTCGTGCTAATAGTAGGAACCGGAAGAAGTGTCTGCCATAAAATTTTCAAATAAAAAAATTATATTTTTTAAGATATTGAAACGGCAGACATTCTGCGATCACGTTTTCAGAGTCAATTTTGATATTTTTCGACTTCTGGGTACGTCCAAAGGAACCCTCGATGTGAATAGTGAATCCCCACTTCACCTACGGCAATTAACGTATCGGTTAATTCGTTCGTCCACGTGAGAGACACATTTCTGTTTCCAACATATGTTCCCAACTGAAAGCGTACCCACACAGCGAAACAATATCTGCAACAATCGTATTCTTCTGATGTTTACCACCAAAAACGGAAACAAGGTTTCCAACATTTGTTTACAATTTTTGTTGCTAACAAAGGGGAATTACAAAAACTTTTGTCACAAACACGTGTTAACAACAGTAAAGTTCTTACAAAAGTACTGGTTACCTGCGAGATGAAAAGTGAGGGAGTCAAAATCGTCCGCTTTCATTAGCACGACAGATAAAGTATTTTCGTAATCCCATACTGTTATTTTGATTTAACGGTATTCAGATGACAATTGAAAAGTCAATGTTAACGGCCGCCGGCCGTTAAGAAATCACTTGTTCAAATATTTATTTCAAAACATCATTCTGCTTACAATAACAACATTGAAATCTTGGTCCACTGCGAGTTGGGAGAATAAACCTCTGATTTTCATTTCGCATAGGCTAATAATACATTTCATTCATACATACATTTTCATTAACCACCTTTACATTCTTGCTTTTACGCCACATTTCAAAATTTTCATATTCTTTTTGATATCGCTCTCGAGTTATTTTCGGCAGTTAATCAACACTCGCTGCACTGCACATGACTCTCCCAATAATTCTGAAGGAATTTGAATTTTTTCCTCAATTTCATCAATTTCATCCATGGTCGTCGTTAAAGCGAACTTGAGAACACAAAAAACTGACGTTGTTTATAAAACTGTCAAACTGTTCCATGACAACAGAGTGCACGACGTTGGGATTTTTCTTTAGAATTGCGAGGTACGGGGTTTTTTCTTTCTTCGGAATCAAAATATAATCTTTCAACGGGATTACGAAAAATTTTTAACGACACATGGCCGATAAGCAAATAACGGATTCGGTTAGTTATAATCCTCGGCTGCGCCTCGGATTACAATATCCAACCTCATCCGTTATTTGTTACATATCGGCCTTGTTACGTTAATAACTATATGTGGTCTGCCTGGATGTCAGAACCGACCTATCTGTCTGCTTTTTTGAATATGTTTATATGATAATAATATAAATGACAGATACAATTTTCAGATTTGCCGAAATAACGCAAAGTTTGAAAATATACAAAAATGTCGAGTCCCCGGCTGACTGCCTGAAGATCCAAGAAGATCTTCTACGTTTGGAACGATACTGCCAGGAAACAAACTCTATCTGAATACCGCTAAATGTTTCTATATCTCATTCACAAAAAATATCAATAAAATCACGTCGCTATACTCCATTGATAAAAGTAATTTGAAAAGGGTGATGGAAATTAGAGATCTGGGAGTTACTCTGGATGATAAGTGGACTTTTAAAACGCATATAGAAAGAGTGATAACTGAATCGAATAGGATGGCGGGATTTATAAAAAGGAACTCAGTAGATTTCAGGAATCCTCAATCCATTTTGTCTCTTTACTATGCGTTTGTCCATAGTAAACTCTCTTTTGCCTCTGTCATCTGGAATCCAAAATACAACATACATACTACACGTCTGGAACGTGTACAAAATAGATTCTTAAGATACCTTGGATTTAAGAGCAATACACCGGTAGTTAATCACAACTATTCCAATATCAAATCTAAATTTAAAATTGTATCACTTGAACACAAAAGAATTATAACCGATCTATCTATGCTTTACAAAATATTAAATAATCATATTGATTCTAATGATCTATTATCTAGAATTAATCTAAGAACACCAAGGGCCAACGCAAGAAATAGAGATTTGTTTGCAGTGGATTTTCTTCGAACTAACCTAGGACAGAACTCTCCAATCTGTAGATTTCAATCACTGTTCAATCTTCATAATAATTTTCTAAAGCTGGATATTATGTACTAATTATTTAGAATATAAATTGTTTAGTTTGTAGGTTAAGTTTATCTTATATACGTAGTGGATGCTGTTTTGGTACTTTGTACTGTTTGCAACCTGAATTGGCAAATGAATAAATAATAAATAAATAAAAAGTTGTCAAAATTTTCGAAGCTTTGAAGCTCTATAAATTATAGTAGGAACCGGAAGAATTGTCTGCCATTAAGTTTTCACATGAAAAACATTATATTTTTTAAGATATCGAAACGGCAGACATGCTGCGATCATGTTTTCAGAGTCAATTTTGATGCCTTTCGACTTCTGGACACGCCCAAGGGAACCCTCGATGGGAATAGTGAATGTCCACTTCACCTACGGCAGGTGAAATAGTATACCTAGCATTAATAAGGCCTTTGATACTATACCGTAAGTCTGCTGAACGCTGGCTCTTAGAGCCCTTTCAGACTAGGATACTGTATCCGAGATACTGTATGCGAGATACAGAATTTAGGCCAGATACAGTCAAGATACTTTTGTTAGAATATAGTTTTGTAAATAAATTTTATCAGTACAATATCAGTGCTGTACGGTGCTTTTTATGAAATGGACATTGAAGAGTGCGCTATGCTGTGGTATATTATATTTCTGGGCCCTAACTACAGTGTACCATGTATAATTTATTTCCGTAACTTACAATTTACTTGATAGTTTGCGAACAGTTACTAGATAGTAGTGCACTGATTAATACAAATTAAACATCAATTCGCTTATCTAAAGGGTTTTCACTGCAATCCGTAAAAACTTAAAAGCAATATAAATTAACGAATAAACTCATTATTCATCGCTAATAACCAATATTATTGAAATATTTCATTTAATTTTTGTTATCCATCTTGAGATGATTATTGTAAAAATCAGTAAGCTTTCGACAAATAATCGTCTTGTTTCGAGAATTTTTAATAATATAATAATTTGATTTATTTAGCTAATGAATTTATGCATTCCTTTTTGAATGCACTGTATAATTACTTTTATAAATATACCAACCATATTCATTATGTTGAACAATTATTGTCATTTCTTCAAAATTTTCACACATCTGTTTGGTAATTTCCACCCAACATTTTTGTTTTATATTTCTGTCGAAATGATTTTCATTACTTGTATCCCATATAGGTACTAGAATTCGGTTCTACCAAACTTATAAATTTCTCGTTATCAAAAACTTTATTCGCCATGGTACAATCGAAAAACCGTTCTATTCCACTTCACTTCTACTAATAAACAATAAAAATATTGTACACCTATGCTATTGTGCTTTTTGAATCGCAAAAGTATGCAAGTCTGAACAGGTCCACAATGATAATTCGGTATCCCGGATTCGGATACTGTCGCCGGCGGCTGAATGAGCGAGATTCAGAAATTTAGTATCGCGATACGGTATGCTGTGCTGAATGCAGTGTGAAAACGTACATATAAAAGCATGTATTTTCTGTATCTGGGATACGCGTATCTCGGATACACTATCCAAGTCTGAAAGGGCTCTTAGTCTATAATATCTGTGAATATGTGAAAAACATTGAATATATCCAAGTTGAGCCTTCGTCTGCTATAAATTATCCGGAGGGTCGTTAGGAAAGGCAACGCCGCATTGCACCGTGGAAGTTGCATTCGTTTTTCCCAAACATTCCATCAATTAAGCTCGGCGGAACTATACTTCAACTTATCTATCACCCTTTGAGAACGTAAATGCGAAAAGCAAGACTTGTACCGTCATCCCGTCTGGTTCTTAGTAGAAAATGCAATCCAACTTTCGAATGATTGATTGGCATTTCCTTCCGATCAATTTTCCCTTACTCTGAAAATTGATGCACTTTTGCGAACACAAGAGAGTGATAAATTACCCTGCATTTTCTTCACAAAGGAGACGCGGAAAGTAATTATAGCTATAGGTGATTTTCTATTTGTATCTCAGACGGGGTCTTTTCAACACCTTATTCGTCGATTTTCGTCGACCTTAATGTGGTAAAATGCATCTTTAGCTCATAAATCAATCCTAGTGACACCTGCTTTTTCCTACCTTCGGAAAATATGATGGACTAGTAGTCGACGAACTCTAACTGAATTCAAGGTTATGAAACGTACGTTACACTCCAGACACTTGGCGAATGAAAAATAGGCCTAAAATTGGGTCCAACACGACTGACACGACAGTGTTGCTAGCCGTACGTATAAGCTGTATTCGTATATGAGTATTGTTATTTTATTAAAGAAGAATTAATTCTGAAAGTCATTCAGTAGAAATTGTGCCTAGCGATGATGAAGTCAGTTAAGTCCCAGTGTTTGTGAATTTTAGTGAGATATTTTATATTACCGCTTCTTAATATTTCTGGACTTGCGGCCCAATTTTCCATCATTATTTTCAACGCGTCCCCCGCATACAATAAAATTTCAACAATAATAATGTGTTTTGAGTGACAAAAAAAAGTCAATCAATTTTTAGAAAAATAACAGTTTCTCTAAGATATGCCTCTTCCTAAAAAAAACAGAGTATTTCTTTAAGTATGTGTGTGTGTGTGTGTCTCTACAGATTCCTTCTAGTCAGTTAATAATTTTTTTAAATAATAATTTCTCTTGGATATTTTCACGCCCCCCTTTTTGTGCACGCGCTGCCCTCTTTGTGCACGCATCCCTATAGGTTATAGGGGGCGCTCCCTATAGGTTAAGAATCTATGCTTTATATTAATTTGAAGACATGTGTATAATCAGTATATTAATATTCATCACGTATGACGTTGAAGTGGAAAATTCATTATAAATTTTACAAATAATTTATTATCCATTCTTAACATTGAATTTTTGTTCTGATATTAAAAACACTGAGCCATTGATACAATTTCTTTTGGATGAATTTGTTTTAAGAATTAAAAATTATCCAGTAAAATTTACAAGATACAATATCACTATCTATGCAGTTTTCTCGACATACCTACTTACATAAAATTGCATACCAAATATATGAGTCCTACTCAAATATTTCGTATTTTTATGATAATTAATAATAAAATGTTTATTTCCATTATTTAAAAAAACTAACTAATTATAGTTTTGTAACCAATCCTTCATCAATTTTTTTTGTAATCATGATTCAATTTTTTATCCGGTAATAATAGTTGCTATTGTCAGTTCTGTATTAAACTTTGTATCTCCGATGATGACTTGAATCAAATCCAAACGTCGGCATTCTGGTTTCTTCAACTCCAAGGGTACGAACAGAACGAGTAAGTCGAGGTGGAGGTGTAGCTCGCGGTGGATGCCACTAGTTAAGTCTTGGTCGATGTCGACCGCACACAACGAGGAGGTTACCAGCGATGCTCAGTCGAGCCAGTGTTGCCTATTTTCGCGAGCGGAACTTTATTATCAAAACATATCTACATACTATTCCGAATCGAATGACACCTTGCACATATTTTTCCGAGACTGCTGAAAAAAGTTGAACAAAGAAGCACTTGTTGACTAGACTACTGACAAGTCTGTCTTTTTCCCACTTGTAGCCTTCAAATGAAATAGAATGCAGAAATTGGAACGATATTTAATGCCATGAACATAACGAAGCTTCGAAATAGAATGAAATCATGAAAAACATACTAGTCGACCATGGTCAATTTCATACATTACATAAAGTGAACAAGGAAAATTCTTCAATAATTTAAAAAAATTATCAAACAACTTTCCAAGGAAGCTGGTTATACGTATTCAGCAACGCAAAATCTGCATTCACAATCGAACGGTGAATTATAGAAATTGTCAAATCACCCCGACTCAAAATCTGCATACAGCTGTTTCGATCTTATTAGATCTCATCAGTGCAGCTTATTTGACTCGGAGTGAATTAACAAATTTCTAATTGTTCCCCAATACAAATCGTGGTCAGTAACAATGGATGAATAACAATCCAGAGCGCCATCCCACCAAAGATATTGGGAAACAACAATTCACAGCTTAGACTGAAAATGCAGAAATTCGTCGCTCAAAACACGTACCTCCTGATATGAAGATATCTACTCTACAACAGTGGTGTATATGATTCCAAGGCACACTAACATAGTGATTTAAAACCTTTGGATATACTCACGAGAGCGCGCTCCGAATATTCTAGTCGCTTAATACGCAAAATATAACAATCAAATCATGAAAAACATACTAGTCGACCATGGTCAATTTCATACATTACATAAAGTGAACAAGGAAAATTCTTCAATAATTTTAAAAAATTATCAAACAACTTTCCAAGGAAGCTGGTTATACGTATTCTATATACGCAGATTTTGCGTTGCTGAATACGTATAACCAGCTTCCTTGGAAAGTTGTTTGATAATTTTTTAAAATTATTGAAGAATTTTCCTTGTTCACTTTATGTAATGTATGAAATAGAATGAGTCTGAAGTCATTAAATGATTAAATACTTTTCAAGAAGAACCAATAAAAGCTCCTATAATTACGAATATAATTACGAAATGAGTGATCTGCACAATTGCTATGAGATCTTTCTTCATATTTAGCACAAATTAACAAAAAATAAACATAATACCCGAAGGAGAAAAAAGCTGGCAACTGGAGTACTGTAGCGCGCGAAATGTCAGACGCCACACGTCTTCTATGCGAGCTGCTGAGGGTGATGACAGCACTGCCTTGAACGCACCAATCACAGCGAAGCATCCTTGTAGACCGCGCGGTAAGCATCCATGTAAAACAAACTGATTTGATTCTCAAAAGCATCGCTGTAAACCTCCTTGGTGGCATCGCCCTAAACCTCTACCGCGACTTACTCGTTATGTTCGCTCCCATTTAACTCAATGTGTTTGTTTTACATAGATGTCGACATCGACCGCGAGCTACACCTCCACCTCGACTTACTCGTTCTGTTCGTACCCTAACCTTGTCTAATCAGCGTATTGCACTTGCGATGTAACCGTGGTAATAAATACAATATATTTACTTCTTATTCAATATTTTATTTCACTGGTATCTGAATCTAAAACAACTGAGAGTCAGAGCTCCATCACTAAAGTCATCTTTTTCTCGCGTAATGTATCGCGTAGATGCGATTCTAGTGAAATGATTCATATATTGAAAAATCACGCTTCAAAAGCAAACCGAATTGAAAAGTAGAAAATAATTTATTTTCCAAAAAAAAAAAAATCGCGAAGTGCATCGTGGTTGAGTAAAAAAATTGAAACCAACGAACGAATATTACTCAACATAAACTCAATCCACGTTTCAAATTTCAAGCCTTTGATGTAAAAAAATTCGCGAAGTGCATCGTTTACTGATAGCGAAGCAGGTGGAGATGCGATTCGAACGGAATAGTCCCCGCGCAGGGCACCGCGACTGAGAAAAATGGTTGAAACTACCCAAAGGTACTTCCTCAACATTAATTCAATCTACGTATCAAGTTTGAACAATCTAACTCAATTTGCAGAAGCTGTACAGTTTGGCAAGTTTTCAAAAACCACGAAAAAACAACAAATATCTACGTAAAAATAAGAGCGGTTGGAAACATTTTACCACATTCTGGTTGTTTTGTTCTGCAACGAAAAAAATCCCTGGTAAAAATAATTAGCTCATTTGGTGTGATTCGAAACTCTGGAGATGTAAATATGTACCGGGAAGGATATTTATATGAAAATTAGAAATATCTACTTAAAAATGACGGCGGTTTCAGAAATTTATCCAAATTTTTGGGTACTTCTGCAATGGAAACAATCCCAGTTACCAAGTTTCAGCTCATTCGACCCGATGGGAGCCGCTGCAAATGCAAATATGTACCGGGAAATATATATATATATATATACATATATATATATATATATATATATATATCTATTTATATATAATTATATACATATATATATATTATATATATATATATATATATATATATATATATATATATATATATATATATATATATATATTATATATTTCTCGGTATGACTGCTTTCCTTCGATCTACTGCAATAGTATGTATTTTATAGGATAAAATACGACTAAAAATTATCGAAGGAGTAGTATTATACAAAATATTTGCGGAGATCTACCTACTTGGAAGACGCCCGGTACCACATCGATGACCTTTTTCGCGATAGTATAATGTGGATGACTAATACTTAAGCATTTCCACATCCTGAATCTCTCACTTCGATAGGTGTTACATATTATGAATAAAATATGGTTACCTCCGGATACAAAACCAAGAAGCCAGACTGACTCGTCATGCCCAAGTACCATCTATACGTATGCCGTAACTGAGACTCTCAAGAAACATGAAACTATCATTCTGAGAAATATTAAAATACTTATTAAATTTAATTTGTTTTTCTTTTTGATTTTTTTTTAGAATATGCATTATAAAATTGATTTTGTGGCAGGAATAATTGGGATAGACAATTTCATCAAATTTTGAAGTTTCCATTTCTTAAATTTTCATGACTCAAATAGAAGTTGTCATCTTAATTTTCAATATCCACAACCTCTGCTGAATAACTTTCGCAATTCATTGCTCATTGATACAATAACAATTAATTAACAAAGTTTGAATAATGAATGAATAAGAGAAGTTATGGAGTAATATAAATCGCACGGCTTGATACACATACACATATACAAATATAGCTGTTGCGTACGCCTAGCAATGCATTCGTGTCAGTCGTGTCCGACAATGTTTTGAGCCTATCTTTCATTCTTCAAGTGTAACATGCGAGGAGAAACTCCGTTCTATAAAAGTCGATTGAGTCATTCATACATGGAAATTCAAATACTGTGAAAATTCCATGTTGTAATCACATTGTTCCAGTAGAAACGTCAAAATCAATAACGTGCAAGTTTAATAAATGTCGTCGATTGATTCAGGTATATCAAAGAACGAAAAATTGACGAAAATATGATAAGGAATACACTCAAAAATACGGATAGGAACAAGAAAAGTGCCTGAAAACCGTTTATGTCATTTTGCGCCGAAAAAAGTAGACATTTGACTTGGACATTCTGTATCTGATTTATTTAAAAAAATTGGACTTTCAATATGAGGAAACAAATTGTATTTTTATTCCAGAAATTTTCTCCCTGAACATAGCATGTGCCTAAAATTTATACGTAGTTTTCGTTCGAGTATGTTGTGTACTTACACTCGTTCTTATAATTCTTGGAATAATTAACAAGTTTTCAGAAAAATTGACTTTTAAGCACTCGTGGTATTATCCCAGAATGTTTGTGAATATCTAATAAGTATTTCAAATGAACTAAGTAGTTGTTGCTCAGGGCTCGAAGTGTTAAGTTTTAATATTCTATGTTGACATTTGACAGAATGCAGGTGAACAATGATTATATAAAATGGTGGATGCGCCGAAATTTCGAGAAATTTTATTTGATATATTTGTAACTCATATTATATATAAATTTTAGTTTTCTGCACTTCTTCTCTATACAAACCTCAACTATGCCAAATCATACACTCCTCCGTTCTCCGAATATGCTTAAAAAGGGTTGCAAACTTTTGTCTTTGCGTATTTTATTGTATAGATTTTTCATTCACTTAATGAGCCGCAATTCACAGTTAACACAATTTTTTTGAAGGTTCAGAGACCGGGCAAGGGTTAAGTCTGATAAAAAACACCCAGGAGGTCACCGGAACAATCGGAATCGATTATTATTGTCTGTGAAGCGACATTAGCAATTCGATTACCGTTAATGACGAAGAAATAAAACGCAGATACTCACCTCTCGTAGACGCTTGCGAATATCAAAGTCTGTTGGAAATGTCGAGACACCATGACACAAATCTCTGAATATGAAATGAAGCAATCGTTCATTATCATAATTATGTTGATGATTTTCCATTAATTAGGCGGCCTTGCATCCTGCATTTCGCGAGTCACGATCGAGTGTGGTTAGGTGATATGGGCACGAATTTTTCCGTTACTCAAAATCTGCTAATCGCATCTAGAAACTCTACATCTCGTTCGCTTATTTATTTGCATTTATTAAAATTGATGGGATTAATAATTTTTGTCCTGAATTCTTATCGGTATTCTAGGAGTTTCCGTTATACGGACATTTAATATATATTTATCTATATATACATATATATGTATATATATGTATATATATATAAATATATATTATATCTATATATCTATATATATATATACATATATATATATATATATATATATATATATATATATATATATATATATATATATATGTTCAGAAAGATTTCCGCGGTCGAAAGTATTTGAAAAACTTGGTTCTCGGAATGAACCGCGTAAAAGATTTGAAAAATCTCGACGTTTCGGCTCCTTTTGCAAAGCCATCTTCAGGAGAATTAGAAGGGAAAATAATTCAGATACGTGGCCTCAATCTGCCTACTCCACGAATCGAATTAGGAGGAATCGGAAATAATACGATTGCGTGGTCTCAAACTGCCTACTCCACTAACCGTACTGCTTCCTGTCAACTCTGAAGTCTCAACCTGCCTACTCTTCAGAGTCAACTGACGGGCCGATCGCCGCGTGGCCGTATTTATAGGGAAGGGGGGCGGTTACTCTATTGACGTAGTTATTGACGTAGTATTGACGTCAATGGGGTATTCACGCACGGCATCAGTGCGGGATGTACTCCGATTGGGTGTGACACGGCGACCACTGAGAAGCGGCTTCCATGCTGATGGGAGTCTGTGACTGTCATCTCTGGTGTTCAAACAATTTGGACGTTTTTCTATTTCTACAGCTTCACGAAATATTCGGGATTTGAATGATCGGACGGGAGCAATAGTTCTTGTATTGGGGAAATCGATAATGTGGCCTGTTTGGGTGTGATGTTGGGAAAGGGCGTTGGTGATATCTGAATGTCTAACTGAAAGTGAATGTTCCTTGGCACGGACCTGAATTCGTCGGTTCGTTTGTCCTATATAAGAACGAGGACAATTGGAACAGGGAATTTCATAAACACCGTGATTTTCGTTAGGAATTTTATCCTTGACGGATCTGATTAGATGGGAGAGTTTTTGTTGGGTGGTGAACATTGTTTTGATGTTTGTGTTTTTGAGAGATCTTGCGATCTTATCTGTTACTCCTTTGATGTAAGGAAGGAATAATTTAGGTGTAGATTCTTGGTCAGTGGGATTGGAACGTGGTAGAGGTGGGGTGATGTTTGTGTGTTTGCGTATGTTCTTGTTGATTTGATATGTGTTGTAACCGTTCTGTAATAATATATGTTTTAGAGTCTTGAGTTCTGATTCACGGTGTTCGTCGTCAGATAGTCGAATGGAGCGGTAGATTAGGGTATTAACTACAGAGTTAAGTTGAGAGGGATGGTGGTGAGACTGGGCGTTCAGATAACGGTTTGTATGGGTGGGTTTACGATAAACTGAATAGGAGAAGCCTTGGGATGGAAGTTTTTTGACCATGATTGAGGAGATTGAGGCCACGTATCTGAATTATTTTCCCTTCTAATTCTCCTGAAGATGGCTTCGCAAAAGGAGCCGAAACGTCGAGATTTTTCAAATCTTTTACGCGGTTCATCCCGAGAACCAAGTTTTTCATATATATATATATATATATATATATATATATATATGTATATATATATATATATATATATATATATGTATATAACTATATATATATATATATATATTTATATATATATATATATATATATATATATATATATATATATATATATATATATATATATATATATATATATATATATATATATGTATATATATATATATATAAATATATATATATGAGGCGTTTAGAGCAAAAGTGGCCCAAGCCACAATGTGTTGCAAATTGAGTTAAGAGCAAAAATGGCCTACAAATAAATCAAATTTCAATCGTGCTATACCGGCCCAAGCCTATTTCGACCATTCACCACAAGATACCACATAAATTCACTTTTGCGCTCACAGTAAGTTAAAATTTTCGAAAGCAAGACTGACCCAACCCACTTCTGGGCCGCTTTTGCATTCAATTGCGACGCATATTTCACTGCGTGCGTTTGTTGTTACTTTCATGGCATACCTTTTGTCCTTTAAATTGAAGTTTATTTTGAGAATAAGTGCAATAATATGCCATCATTTCAATAAGAGTTGCGTACTATAAAAGACAAAGACGTTTTGTTCATGTGGGACGAGAGTATAGCATCCCGGGGTCCCCAGGAAATTGGTTATTGTATTGCACACAACATAAAAAACTTTGTCACCACAAGAAAGTTAATAATGTACAGAGATCAGTACTGTGGTCAAAATAAAAATTTTAAAATGGCGGCCCTATTGCTCACATTACCTCATCCTGCGACCACAAAGTTGGACAAAATTGACCATATATTTTTAGTATATCGGGACACTCTTACCTTCCAAACGATCAAGACTTTGGACTGGTTGAAAAAAACAAAAAACACTATGAAAATATTTATGTTCCCAATGATTAGGTGCAGGTGGTTCTTGAAATCAAGAAAAAAATCCGTTCAGAGTAGTTGTTATGACATCCAGCGACTTTTTCTCAACAAAAGAACTAGAGAAAGCATTAAAAAATCGTAAAAAAACAGAATCTGATGAAAATGTACAGTGGCTACGTATACAGTGGCTTCGGTATGATGAAGAAAAACCTGGAATTGTCCCGTATAAGTATTCGAATAACGAAGATGTTTTATTAAACAAAGTTAATGTGAAAAAACGGGGCAAGCAAACATTCCAGGAAATGGCGAAACTTCTTCTGCTGTTTGGAGGACTCAAACCCATACAAGAAAAAAACACTAAGACTCATTATCCCTGCTTGACTTCGACCAATATACCATTAATTTTATCGTCAACTGGTCCAAAATGAACATGATGATGAAGACTAAGATGTTTTTGAAGGTCACGGCGTGGAAGAAAATGAATAAAAACACTTTAAGTAAATTATTTTGCATCAAAATCATTTTTTATTCCAAAGTCAACAAAAAAAGAAGTTATGCAAAAGTGGCCCAAGCCACATTCAAAATCTTATTTTTCAACAAAAATGATTCAAATAGTTAGTATAACATCCTTAAATTTACCTGAATTCAAATAAGTTAAGGAACTCTTAACATCGTCTTTAATAATTTCTTGATTGATTCTCAAAAATCTTCATAATTTTCGTTTGCTTCTCTCTCCATAATAATTATTTTTGACTTGGGCCACTTTTGCGCTAAACGCCATATATATATATATATATATATATATATATATATATATATATATATATATATATATATTTATATATGAGATTGAATCCTCGCTTAGCTCTTGGTGAAACATGATTAAATATTAATAATTCAAATCAAAACACTTGGCTTACTATTTCACAAATATACATTGAAAATTAATAAAAATGTACAAAAAGTTGTCTTTTAGTCATTAGTCTTGAGAATGGGTTCACTACCCGAAACATGTTGATAACTTTTTGTCAATTTTTATTAATTTTCAATGTATATTTGTGAAACAGTAAGCCAAGTGTTTTGATTTGAATTATTAATATATATAATATATTATATATATATATATATATATATATATATATATATATATATATATATATATATATATATATATTAATATATATTGTATTTTGCAATTGTTTGTAATTGACTTATCCTATACATTTGTCAAATGTCTTAAAGGATTAATAAATTATTATTATTATTATTATTATATAAATATATATATATATATATATATATATATATATATATATATATATATATATATATATATATATATATACCGGGTAGCGAGAAAGTCTGGCAACAAGGTATTTTCTTTGAAACGATTAAACGTATAATTATCAAATTTTAGGGTTATGCACAGGATTCTATTTTTCGTTTTTCAGAGGTCCTGTCAAACTTGAGTGACGTCAGCATTCAGTGTACCGCCGCCATTTTTAATTATTTTTTGAATAGCACCGTCGGTCGAGTGATATATCGTAGAAAAGCTAATTTCGTCCTCTTTTCAAAAATACAGAATACTTTCCACAATACTAAGCGAATAAGAGGAACAATTTTCCAAGACATACAATATGTAATTTTTTAATTCATACTAACTTACAAAAATATTAATAGTTTTTTTATAACAGGAGTTCACAATGTTAGCCACCTGTGGCTTAGCAAAAATACGATCTGTATTTGAAGCTTCAATACATATATATTAAATTTGTCTTTGATTGAATTTTCTTTATTTTTATTCCAAATAAAGAAGTGCCAATTTTTTCGTCATTAAGTCGTATGAATACTTATATTTATATTCCAATAGTTGAATAGTAAAAACTTCCTTCATGGATATTAAAATCTATAAAATCTATACCTACAACGGGGAGCTACTTTTATCAGACTCGACGACATAGAATTCTCGTTTATCCTACAAGGGAGAATGTTAGAAAATTCGACATCGTGTGGCGCCATATAATTTCCAACAAGAATTGAATATACTTATAAAGTTAACTTATGATTGTTCTTCCACAATATTTACTCGAATTTTTCAAAATATGACACGAACTGTTTTTGTACTACATAATTATAAGTTCGAACATAAAATTGAAGGTTTTTTTTGATGATATTCGTGAAATATTTTCCACAGTTTGGAATGATATATTTTTTTCGATTTGTTTTCATATCACCTTTCAACTTATGAATGTAAAATTTCGACATTATGGTCATAAAACGTCTCCGTTGTAACCATAGTAACCGTGTTCAATTTAGTCTGCTGTAACTCTTTCAACCTAACTGTTAACTAGAAACAAATATTCACATTTACCAGTACTACATTATGCAAAGTTTTTTTTTGGGAGCATTTCTTGCTCGGTGCCCGGAACGACCGGAGTTGCAGTACCCTAGGGCTCCGGGTACGGCAGACACCGAAGAGACGGGTCGCTGGCGAGCTAATAACCTCCAAAGGCCGACTCAGTGCAGCGTGAGGCCGATTATGTAAGTGAAAACACACCGGAGTGTGTACCACGTTGCCCCTTCACCACTTCTTATGTACCTTCGTCGTGGTATCAGTACTCGGCCGTCGGATGACCTCCAGGTCTGCGCATGGTCGGATCCCATCAAATCGACAAGTGATCGTGAGCGTTGGTTGGAGGGAAAGGGGATTTGGAGACGTCTACGCCACTTCCTGGACGACGGAGAAGAAGTCTTCGGGCGGATGGGTCATTGTCGCCGAAGAAGTTGGTAGTCCGCTGAAAATGATTTCGTGAAGCTGGGTTCCATTTTGTCCATCCAGCGTTTTATGAGTTGGTTTATGCTGTTTTTCTTTAAATTTCTTCGAAAGTATATCCGTATGGGAAAATCTTCTGAAGAAATGATTAATGGGAAATTCTAGAAGCATTGCATTGAAGTATATATATAAATATATAAATATATATATATATATATATATATATATATATATATATATATATATATATATATATATATATATATATATATATATATATATATATATATATATATATATATATATATATAAGTATATAGGAAAAAATGTATTTGAATATTTTGAGGTTGCAGTCAGAATAATTGTTGGGCTAGGTTAAAGAATACTCTTTGTCATATGGTCGAGCTTTCGGAAATGTTTATTTCCTTTATCAAGACATCTATAATAAAAGAACAGATTTAGATTTACAACAGCATTCACAAAAAGTTAAAGATTACTTACTAACGTTGAGGTTATATAAATTTTGAAAACACACGTATAAAACGAAGAACAGAACGAGCTGATGGGTACAACTTCGTCACATAAGTAAAATTCCATTACAAGAATAAAAATCTAATTTTCAATAATCCGTACTTTCCCATCTTGCTATCTACAGGAAACCAGACTAACAAAAAAGTCCTGTAGATAGCAAGATGGGAAAGTACGGATTATTGAAAATTAGATTTTTATTCTTGTAATGGAATTTTACTTATGTGACGAAGTTGTACCCATCAGCTCGTTCTGTTCTTCGTTTTATACGTGTGTTTTCAAAATTTATATAACCTCAACGTTAGTAAGTAATCTTTAACTTTTTGTGAATGCTGTTGTAAATCTAAATCTGTTCTTTTATTATAGATGTCTTGATAAAGGAAATAAACATTTCCGAAAGCTCGACCATATGACAAAGAGTATTCTTTAACCTAGCCCAACAATTATTCTGACTGCAACCTCAAAATATTCAAATACATTTTTTCCTCAACTAGCCAGTCAAGACTACCCATCTATATATATAAGTATATATATATATATATATATATATATATATATATATATATATATATATATATATATATATATATATATATATATATTTATATATATATATATATATTTATATGATTGAGGAATTAACGACTGATTAATTTAATAAAGGAATTATCGCTCTGATGCAGTCAGTTGGGTGTTCAATTTTTATTTAGCAATTCTCGAGCTATCGGAAATTTATTGTTTCCTTCTTCAGGAGCTACAAAGAAGTTATAAATAGTATGGATATTCGAAACAAAAAATATACAAAAACCTACGTTACATTTAAAATTGATATAATGTCAACAACCAAAACAAACATAAGAGAAAGCGTACATCGCAACATAATACAGGTAATTTAATTCATAACTTTTTCCAAAAACATAATTGGTGTGACAGTTTGATGAGTCACACAAATTATTGCATTTCAGGCGAGACAGTGCCTGAATGGTAGGTTTCCTGGACGTGGGATAGGCTGAAGGGGCCCAGTGGAGTGCCTGCCCGATCGCCGGATCTAACACCGCTAGATTTTTTCTCTGGGTCCACTTGAAATCACAAACTTATAAAACCAAAGTTGCAGATTTAGACGACCTTGGAGCACGAATTGTGGCAGAATGTCGTAACATTACTCCTGAAATGCTACAGCATGTACGAAATAATTTAGAAGAACGATTGTATCGCTGCATGCAATCTAATGGCGAGCACTTTGAGCATTTGCGGTAAATTTTTACTGATACTGTTTGTTAAAAATATTTTTCTTTCAACAGAAATTAAATTACGATCAATTAGAACATCACTGTTTCTTTTAGTTTTATCGGTACCATAATTCCATAAAAAACACCTTTTAACTTTGTGAATATTCACTTTATAGAACACAAACTGCAGGTTCATACAAATTTGAATCCATGCATACATTTGTGCTACAAAACTATCTACTTTCCCTATTCAAATTCCTGATGGGGTTGAAACCCTCCCAGGGGGTTGCTTGTAGAAACAAGCTTTGTATCCCAGATTATGTCCCCCTGTCATCAAAAATCGACCTGTCTGAGTATTTTCACAAATTCTGATTCGTTGTTGAGTTATTGAGGGTGGACACTTTTAAATGAGACACCCTATATATATATATATATATATATATATATATATATATATATATATATATATATATATATATATATATAGTATGTCCACGGATGGGGTTTACAAGAGGACAAATGGACTAAAAATTGAAAGATACGAAAAAAAGCCACTCTTAATAAACGTTTCTGCTTGTCTAGAAAATACGATTCATCCTAAGAAATTTTAAATTTTTTATACAGGGTGGGTACAAACTGCAAAAATGTTATTTTGCTCAGGAGTAAACATACCTTTTAGTGAAAGTTACGAAAAAAAGTCACTCTTAATAAATGTTTCTGCTTGTCTAGAAAATACGATTCATCATAAAAAACTTCAATTTTTTCATACAGGATGGGTACAAACTACAAAAATGTTATTTTACTTGAGAGTAAACATAGCTTATTCTGAAATTTATGAGAAGAGGTCACTTTTAATGAATTAGTTTCCTACACAACAAACCGAAGTAGAACAAAATTTCCCAAATATTATTCTCTGGTACACCTCTGACAGGTGAATCTAGTTAAAATATTATTGACACTTAAGGTGACAGGTATTTATTGTCAATAAACCGCACTTTAATCAAAGATTGGAAGATGGAGATTACGCGAAATGACTTGATTTTTGCTTGTGGATAGGAGAAAAAATTTTAAGTGGAATTGTTGGTTTTTATAAATATATCATGTTTTCTGATGAAAGTACATTTTCTACGAATGGAACCGTTGTAACCCAGCACCTTAGGTAGTGGTCTTTAGAAAATCCCGAATTCAGAGTTATGGCGAGAAGACAATATTTCAAAAAAGTGAACGTGTGGTGCGCGATGTCCATCCATGGCATCATAGATTAGAGAATGGCTTGAGCGTAGATGTGGCCCCCAAGAAGCCCCGACTTAACCTTGGACGATATGTTTTTATGGGGCAGTTTGAAACAAATTGTTTTTGCTACCGCAGTACCAAATGACATTGAAGTGCTGAAGGGCAGAATTATCCAGGCTGGTCCAATCGATATCTCAGGCAGAAATCAGAAAATCTTTCACTTATTTGAAAAAGCAATTAGAAAAATGTGTTGAGTATGGCGGTGGAGTTTTTGAATTATGAAATCGTTATCGTATTATTTTCAAGTTAACAAAAATGTTCGTATTATTATTATTATAATTACTTCATCAAGTAAAAACGTTTATTAAGAGTGACTTTTTTTCGTAACTTTCAAAATAAGGTATGTTCAGTCTTAAGGAAAATGACATTTTTGCAGTTTGTACCCACCCTGAATAAAAAAAACTTCTTATGATGAATCGTATTTTCGAGACAAATGAAACGTTCATTAAGAGGGACTTTTTTTCATAATTTTCAAAATAAGGTATGTTTACTCTTAAGCAAAATAAAATTTTTTCATTTTGTACCCACCCTGTATAAAAAAAATTTTAGTTTCTTATGATGAATCGTATTTTATAGACAAGTAAAAACGTTTATTAAGAGTGATTTTCTTTCGTAACTTTCAAAATAAGGTGTGTTTAGTCTTAAGGAAAATAACATTTTTGCAGTTTGTACCCACCCTGTATACAAAAATTAAAATTTCTTATGATGAATCGTACTTTCTAGACAAGCAGAAACGTTTGTTAAGAGTGACTTTTTTTCGTATCTTTCAATTTTTGGTCCATTTGTCCTCTTGTAAACCCCATCCGTGGACATACTGTATATATATATATATATATATATATATATATATATATATATATATATATATATATATATATATATATATATATATATCTATATATTATTTTTGGAGAAAATACGAGAGAATACAGTATCGATGTGATAGTACCTATAAATCGATCGATTATTCATTATTTTAGAACATCTGAATAATTGTCCCGTTCTTTTCCACGCTATTGACTCCGCTGCAGTGGCGTAGCGTGCCTTGGAGGGGCCCTATATCAAAATTAGTTGCGGGGTCCCAAATTAAGGATTTCTCACAAAAAAAAACCAGAATCCTTACGTTAAATTGAAATAAATGTTTATTGATCATAAGTTATCAATTCCTCCTAGAAATTGAGCTAGGAAAGAATTCAAATTGAATATACACTTTTCTTGCTTTTTTTTTCGGCAAATTGATTTATTAAATCATCTATAACTGAAGACGATTTCAGTTTTTCTAACATTTCTGCCTCTATAGACAATAGTGACAAGTCTGATAGCCGTTCCTGTCCCATCGAAGTCCTTAGGTAATTTTTTATCAGTTTCAGTTTCGAAAAACTTCTTTCAGCCGTTGCGATTGTAACTGGTAAGGTCAAGAATAGAAAGCATGCTGTTATTACCTCCGGGAAACTGGATGCAAGGCTATTGAATTTTATCAGTAATAATTCCATCAGTTCCTCAATGAAATTGATTTTTTGAATTTCAGATTTTAAGCATGTTTTCAGAGCAATTAATTGTTCATAAAGATTAATTGAGATGTCTTATGTCAAGAAACCAAAATCACCCTTCGCTAGTGGTAGATAATATAATAATAATAATAATAATAAGTTTATTGTCAATACATACAGAAGTTTTACAACAGTACTTTAAGTAAATTCAATTATTTTATGACAACAAAACTATAAGATGCACCTAAAAATAGCATTTCACAAAAAAAAAAAAAACAATACGAAATTCCAATCAAAATAAAAAATAAATCACAAAACTGACAACTTCTATTATAAACGCATCGAAACCACACAGCCAGCGGCTGTCTGTGATAAATAAGTAGTACTTAACATTGCAATCTATATCACTCACAGAAGCTGATTGCTGAAAAAATGAAGAAATTTTGGGAATTTTTTTTAATAACCTCCTCCCTTTTCTGTTTACAATTTCTTTTTATAGCTCCACTGGGATAATCGCTTTTCTTTTCACTCATTCTTTTCACAAATCAAACTAAGTAACCAATAAATAATCAGAAGAACAAGATTGTATTGTATTACAATGTAATAATAATAACGTTTGAACCGGTATGAAATAAAACTCGTGAATATAATTATTGCTCTCCGTGGTTTGTCATTGTACAGGCTTTCCCATTTTCGATGTCCTTACGGGGTAACTCGCTTATTTTTGAAGATAGAGATTTGCGGTTTCCGCGAACGTTGGCTACTTTTTTGTTAATCTCACGATACCGTCAACAAACTTTTCATAGCTTGCTTCGTTTTTGAGATACAGGGCGAAGTTGAAAATATTGCATTTTGGTCCCCCTCCTGTATCACAGCTGTCTTTCAACTTATAGAAAAAGTGAAAAACGTTTTTTATATATTTTTTTACGTGGAATTCAGTGGCGTAGTCAGATTTTTGGAATGAGCTGTCATTGTTTAGATATAACCCAATGTTATAATTTTTTAAATGGAACACACTGTATATTTTTCCATATTCAAAACATAAATGTTTTGCGCTTTTCAAAAATATATAATACTTATATAAAATTTTAAGTATTAGCCCTGTATTTAGATAATTTTCTTTTTTTTATGTCAAGTCAAGACAAATATCACTTTGATAGTACACGCAGTACACAAATATATCAATTCCATTTATATTAAGTAAGAATGAAAAGTAGTCATTAAAAAAATATTATTTAATATAAGTTACTAAACAGAGATATATTTAATGATTATAACAAAAATAGAAACTTGTATGTAACACTACTACAAAACAAAGTTCTTTCATTTTTCTGTTGAAAATGTTTTGTAAATATTGTTCAAATTACTTCGAAAACTTCTCTCGTGGCATTCATCAGAGCATCTCGATTTTCGTGCCGCGTGTGGTTTATTTTATTTCTTATGTAGCCCCATATGGAGAAATCTAATATAGATAAGTCAGGGGACCTTGGTTGCCAGTTAATGGGGTCATTTTTATCAATACACTGGATTTAGAATCTTTCTTTAAGATAAATATTTTCTATATTGAGCCAACGGAATTTCGTCAAATAGTTCAGAAAGAAAATCCTCCAAAATTTTCAAATATCTTTGATGATTCAAGTTACCGTCGAAAATACGGTAGACTAATCTTCCTCCAAAAACGAAACAAAATCGGACAATATACCACCTACAAAACTCAATATTCTTCTCAGTTTCACTTGGGTGCAGATGATGTATAGCTTGGGATATGTAAGGACTATATATATATATATATATATATATATATATATATATATATATATATATATATATATATATATATATATATATATTAATATCTTCGAAACCCTTGGAATGCCAACCGAATCTTCAATTTCTCTGAAAGTATTTTTGTTCTCTTCTACCTTTGCGAGGACACTAATTTCATCATTTTCGGCATTTTCATTTCTATAACTTTCTGGCCTAGGCTTTTCAAAAGATCCGAAAAAAGAAACTTAAAATTCCTATATTATTATCTAACTGACACCCAGTAACTGAGTAATAGTAAATAACTTTCAAAATAGAGGTCCATCGCTTGATTTGGATTTAAACCAACTTGGTAATATATCCCAACCATATCTAATTTTTCGTAGTTTTGATATACAAGATTTTCATTCGCCATTGTAAGAAAAATTTGTACAATTTGACAGGAACTATAAATATTCTGCACTTGCTTTTTTTTCATAGCCACCTACTAATTAGGTACAGAGCGTATATAGTTGATAAATAGTGTTTCATCAGTTTAAATTCATTGTTCTGTCAAATTGTTTAATAACGTATATTAAACAATATTTTTTAATGAATTTCATTCTTACCTATATAAATGGAAGTGATATATTTGTTTACTGCGTCGAACGATCTATCAAAGTGATATTTGTCTTGACTTGACATAAAAAAAGAAAATTATCTAAATACAGGGCTAATACTTGAAATTTTATATAAGTATTATATAATTTTGAAAAGCGCAAAACATTTATGTTTTGAATATGAAAAAATATACAGAGTGTTCCATTTAAAAAATTATAACATTGGGTTATATCTAAACAATGACAGCTCATTCCAAAAATCTGACTACGCCACTGGATTCTACGTAAAAAAGTGTATAAAAAACAATTTCTACTTTATCTATAAGTTAAAAGACAGCTGTGATACAGGAGGGGGACCAAAATGCAATATTTTCAACTTCGCCCTGTATCTCAAAAACGAAGCAAGCTATGAAAATTTTGTTTACAATATCGTGAGAATCACAAAAAAGTAGCCAACGTTCGCGAAAACCGCAAATCTCTATCTTTAAAAATAAGGGAATTACCCCGTAAGGACATCGAAAATGGGACAGCCTGTACATCGGTTAATGCGAGATTCCCCCGTTTAGGGGAATCCCGCAATAACCGATGTAGGATGTTCCCAACTTTTGGTAGCACGCTTAACCCGGGAAAAAAACAAATTGATTTTTTTGACTTTTCTCATTTCTGAAGTGAAACCCCTGTAGACCGGGGGCCCCGTATCATTGATACGGCTGATACGGCGGTAGCTACGCCCCTGCTCCGCTGCCACATGTAACTCCTCAAGTGTCTACTTTTAGATAGTTTTTGCTTATAAAATCTTCATTAATTTTCGACTCGGAAGTTCGAACATTTATCAAACGATGTCACGCCGGGAAAATTTCACAATCCGTCCCGAAATAAAGAGCTCATTTAAATAAAATGATATAAATATTTGTCACCCAGTGCATTAAATTTTTAAGAAATAATATTTTTGAACGGAATCGCGTCGCTTTGATATTATGAGTAGTAAAACTAACATCCGTTCTAATTTCAAAAATACAGCGTTTCATGTCGGATTTACCGAGAATATTGGGTGGTTTTATTTCGGGATAGGAAGGTGTTTAAATAGTTACACAGAGACTAAACGGAGTTCTATTGAAATTTAATGATAAATTTGTTATAATTCGATATAATTTCGATAGTAATTAATATCATGGAATTTGTCGTTTCTGATGAAAAAAATCTTGAGATGTTTTCTGATTTTGTTTCTATGCTTACAATTTTTAGGGTTCCGTATCTCGAAAGGGAAAAACGGAACCCTTATAGAATTACTTCGTTGTTCGTCCGTCTGTCTGTCACCAAGCTACTTAGCGTACGCTGGCTAGTATTTGGGAGGTCTCGGGTTCAAACCCTGGGGCCGACTGATCTGCCATTAATTTTTTTCAGAGGTTTCCCCATGGTAATGTAAGTCACTGCTTGCAAACTTATAAGGCGAATGCTGCTGGGCCAGAATTAATCCTCTGAACCGTACCCACCAAGGGCGTCGCCAAGGGGGGGCAGGTAGGGGCAGTTGCCCCCCCTAGAGATTCATGTGGTCAAATGCAAAGAAATCAATGTCCTGAGTCGGAGTTAAGACTGAGTCCGACGCGAGCGTTTGCGGTGTCCATAATTGTAATCTTTTGTCGAATCATTCTCTACGTTGATTGGCTATCGTTATGGCCAGCATTGCTATAAACTGTGTTGTTAGGTTATGTTTTTTTTATAGACTGTGAAAGTTGAAAAACCTATTCTAAAAGTTGTATGCTTTGATACCCATCAAAATGAACAATTTTTAGTACAGATTTCTCACCTTTGAAGTTAGTTTGCTTTGCACCCACTGGAGTTAGTTTGGATAGTGATTCAAAACTCTTCGTATGGTATATAAAAGGAAATAGATTTTTCAGTAGTTATCATTCTTCTACCTACCTATATGAAGTATATTGTTTCACAGTGAATTTAAAAAGGAAAAAGCCTATCGGAAAAAGCAGCGACAGCGATAAACAGGATGAAAAAGTTCAAAAGGAAAAAGAGAACAAAATGGAAACAACATCTCTTAAATCTAGGTCGGTTACCACACGGGAGATACTCAGTCTCAGGAACTAGTTCTGGACTCTTATATAGGCACAAGTCCTTATGGTGATTCCGAGGCTGACCTGCCGATACCTTGCTCATACAAAGATCTGGACTTGGTTCACGATTCTTTGATAGATGACTGCAACGAAAGTGACATCGGTCTATTTATTGGTCGAGCATCGTTGTTATCAACCGAAAAGAAGAAGGAATTGCTGGAAAACTGTTGATCCCCTTCTGCAATATGCAATTTTGTGGAAGACGCCAAACATTTAAAGAGAAAATTCAATTATTCATGTTTGGAAAGGCACTCTCCATGGTTGGCTTATTCCAGGCTCCAAAAAGGGTAATCTTGTATATATTGTACCTTTTTTCCGCCAAATCCAAGCACTTTTCGAGGACTATTTGGATCATTTATCATAAGTTCAAAGATTTTAACGAGCAGTGCAAAAAGCACATAGAAACCCACTTCCATAAGGTGGCACTGGAAGCTGCTAAATAATTTCTCGGAAGTGTGCCTGTAGATGTGCAACTCAACAAATACTCTCAGGATATTATTGAAGAAAACCGAAAAATTATAACATCTATCAATTTCTGCATTATATTTTGCGGGTCGCATGATTTAGCTCTGAGAGGTATACATTATATTCTCGAGGACTTATACAAGCTGCAAATTGACGCGGAAGATTTGGTTTCGAAGGAACACATTGAGCATGGGAAAAAGAATGCAATCTATCGATCGGTTGATATTCAAAATGAAGTTATAGGAATTTGTGAAGAGGTCATTAGGGCAGATATTATGAAGAAAGTGAAAGCAACAGAAGCATATGGTGTGTTAGCGAACGAAACAGCTGACTTTTCGGGCACTGAACAATTATCGATAGGGCTGTGATATTTTGATGAGGAAACCAACGAAGTCCAAAAAATATTTGTCTGATTTGTTTAGTTGAAAGGTCTGGATTCGAAGTCTATTGCATATAGCATCGATGAGTTTCTGACAAAAGAAGACCCTAATCCGAATAAATGCGTCGGTTTTGGATTTGACGGTTGTTCGACAATGTCCGGAAAATACTCCGGGGCATACGCAATTTTACGCAAAAAATACACGTTTTTGTCTCATGTTCTTTCATTGCTCGTCCCACAAACTGAATCTGCTATAACGAAAGATATAATTAGATTTTTTCGGGAATCAGTTTTGAGTAGGAAGTTGATCTAAACGTTACTGACGTCTTAAAAGAGGCAAAAACCTTTTCCCTAACAGGAAAAGCATTGAAAATTTTGATCGCTCTACCGTGCACAACGTGTACGGTAGAGCGATTGTTTAGCAGACTCAGGAGACTAAAAATCTGGTTAAGCACTGTGGGGGAATATTGCCTCAATGGTCTGGCCATGATGAGTGTGCACAGAAAAACTATTGATGAAAACTTACAAGATTTTCATAATAAAGTGATCGAAAAATTCACAAAAAACCCACGAACATTGTGTTTTAATTAACTTAATAAAAAAAAGATCTCTCTCGACTACTTTATTACTAAAATCTTGTAACTGTAATGGACAATTTGATTGCCTCCAAATTCTTTTAATTCTATTATTATTTTATCTTATATTTTGTCCCAAATTCTTTTTGTTCTATTATTAACTTTGCTTTTAACTATATTCAAAATTCATACTCTGCCCATCCTCCATATATCAACTGCCCCCCCCCTGAGCCACCGGCTGGCGACGCCCTTGGTACCCACACTTCCAATGTTCCATAAATATCCCGTCTCACCTATCCTTAATGCACTTCTACATACTAGTTTATCCTCTGATCTGGCTGAAGGAGTTAATCCTAAACTCAAGCTGCCCGCCTCCCTGACACATACTTCAGGGAGGAATGAAACACGTATATTTCCTTTTTTTTCCTGTCTGTCAAGACCCTTTTTCTCAGGAACGCGTGGAGGTATCAAACTAGAATTTATATCAAATACTCAGGTCTACTGTCCCTTGGAGCTGTGAAATCACTTGTAAACCAACGCAATCAAAAGATACAGCCGCTTATACCGCAAATTTTTGACACTCGTAAGGGAATCAAAACCTACAGGGTACTTCTCGTGAACTCAGAATCTGGGTACTTATGAATGAATCACGCAGATGCAAGTGAATATGAAGCAAGAAGAGTTGAAATTCTATTTTTCTTGGAATAAGGCTTTCGAAAATAGTATATGAAAGAAATTCGATCAGAATGACCATCTGTCCATTTGATCAAGATGGGGTGATTTAAGGAAGGTATAACTCATGGAATAACAGAAGAACATATGAGAAATCTATAGCGACAAGTTCTATGTGAAAATACATAGTATTTCAATAACAAGTATCGATAAAAGTAGGTTTTTGGATATTAGAACCGACCCAAATGACTTGGCCCATCTAGAAGCTATGCCCGATCTAACTATACCAAAAACAACATGACAAAATGTCATCATCTTGGTGGATTTCGTACAATATGGGGAAGAAATCAGACCAATGGACCATTTGGAAGACTTTCTTGCTTCAGGAAAGGGACCTCCAAGTGTTGTAAATAGTTAGAAAGGTCTTCCCAAGATCTTTCCAACGGTGTGTATACAATTAAGATTGCTAGCTCCTAGGAGACACATGGGAACAATTTGCTGTTTCTGTTTAAACCAGAGAATTCCTTACTAAACTTCGATGTCTTCGACTAAGCTTAAACTTAGTTTCTTAATGAGATAAATTTAAATGAAGTAAGGGCCTCCAATATTAAATTTTATAACCTTTTCTATTGTATATCATTATAGCTATTAAGGTATCAAGGATATTATAAGGATAATAACGATTGAGGTCGATGGAGGGTTTCACGAGGGCCTCAGGCCCGAGGAATATACGTTGACCGAGAGCGTTATCATATGGTGTCCATGGTGCTTTTAACGGTTAATATCCGACTAAATAAAATCTTATTCAAAACAAATTAGTTAGAAACTAGCATTTACCTGAAGAAATAATCATAACGTAATGACGGTATCGATGGTTTTAAGTTGTTATTTGTCGATAAGACAGCACATAAAAATAATTTTGCTATTCACGCATGAAAATTTTCGAAGTAGAAGGAAATACTAATCTCCCCAAGATATTTTAGTGAAAGCTGCTAAAGCTGTTGATGCGATTGTGCCAGAAGAAACTAGGCAAACTATAATGAGAAAGAATATCTCCATTTTGAGGCCTAGCTGACGAAGCATTACGATTACCATGTCGACGAAACCGTTTTGATGGCTTATTTTCAAGATTTGTCAGAGTCATATTCTCCAAATTTCCTTTGGACAAAGCTCTCAATGTTACGTAAAGAACAAATAATTCATAAGAAGATGAGAAGCAATGAAAAGTTGATTTCTTTGGAACAGTTTCTAAAGCAAATTTGGAAAACTTGTCCGCTTAGTTTTTTCTGGCACAAGCGCATCAACAGCTTTCACTAAAAAATCTTGGTGGAGAATGGAATTTCCTTCTACTTCGAACATTTTTATGCATGAATCACAAAATTATTTTTAAGTACTGTTTATGTTTGAACAAAATGAAATTCGTAGGCTCTAGGGCGTTATTTTCCTACAATAACGTCCTACGGTAATATTTCGTATTCAACTGGGTTTGCATTGAAAAAAATTAAAAAAAAATTAGAATAGAAAATATAGGCACAAATTCAAATCTACATTCATGGTCAGAAGTTCACCTGAAGCAAATAATATTAGTGTTTTTAATGTGAATGGACCTTACAAGTAAGATACTGATATGTAGCATAATTTTCTAAGAACACTGAATTGATATTATTTCCTTTTGAATATGAGATAATTTTAATTCCTACTGTTGACGTGCGTGAATCGCAAAATTATTTTTATTCACTGTATAGGTTGAATGAACAAAATATATTTTTTGCACGACCGGTCATAAAATGCTGTTTTTTTGCCCTACGAATAGAGCGTAAAGAAGGCATTTTTTGCCCTAGGGCTGAAAAACTTTTTTTTGCCCTAGGGCGAAAAAAACTTTTTTTGCCCGGTATTGAAATTTTGTAGAACAGAGAAGCATATAACTAATTTTTTTTTTTTTTTTAACTCGAGGGACCTACAGTTTAACGCCGGTTCCGAACGGCCAATGGGCTTGTAAACGATGTACATTACCCAACAATTCATCTTTATAATTAGAACCACTAAATTCCGGACATACACAACACCCAAGAGCAAGGTGGGACTCGAACCCACATCCTCGGCTTACAAGCGGTACGCCTTACCGCTGGTCTACCGAGGCCTCCTCATATAACTAATATTTTATTAAATAAACATTACAATACTTCTGGTGGAGTGCACAAAAACTCTTCATCACTATAACTTATTTGTTCTTCCATTTAAAAATCAAATATAATATAATAATAATTTAATTTGACGCTTCAGTTGGATTTATTTAGACGCTAGTTATAGAATATGATGCGTGTTTCCAAGGATACCTTATAATTATTTTAAACAACAGCTTAGATGATTTTAAGAATATCTCTATGAACATTATTGTTATCAAAATCATCGTAAAATATACTTCTTAATTTATTACTTTTAAGGTCGTGCAAAAAATGTTGTATGCATCACGGGCGTAAATGCGTGTTTTGCCCTCAGTCGCTTGTTTTCCTCGACCTGCGGTCTCGGAAAACAACTTGCGCCATCGGGCAAAAAACGCTTGATACGCCCTTGATACATAAATAACTATTATTTTTCACTTGTATATCATTTGTTGATTTTTACCTTGGATACGTGCTATAAATACACTCATTATGCCCTAGGGCGTTATGAGCTTGCATAATGGATCATAACGCCCGCTAATTGTACGAGGAGAAATGAAGCAACTTCCATTGATCAAATACTTCATAATCCTTGTCGTATACTACTCTGGATTTCTCCGGCAATGAATTATTCGCAGCTTTGGCTGCATTTCTTATGATATTCTTGGGTAAATTCATTTTCATTTCCACTATTTCTATAAGACTACAAAGAAAGCGTGACATTCACTAAATATGATGACAAAAATATTCACAAACGTCAAAATACCAACAAATGACATGCCTACTTTGAGAAGGAAAATTTATTCATTTATTCGTGTCAGAAGCTTCATCAATTGTGTATAATAAGTATACTAAAGCTAAACATTTTTTGCCCAGAATCGGGCGACGTCAATTGCGTTCGGTTTCGCTGCCACAAAGTCCTCTATAGTACATCTAGCAGGGCACAGTGGGCAAGTGTACATATGTTGCGTGGTTTGCCGTTCTCCACAATCGCAGAGATTGAAGTCCACAGGGTAGCCTCACTTATTTAGGGTATCTCTCGATCTCGCCGTGTCCGTCCGCAGTCTGTTTAGCGCCTTCCAGATTTCCCAGTTTTCACTGCCTCCTGGTGCCAGTTCTTCATTCGGCTTCATCCAACGTTGGTTTGAGGTCTTCCCCCAAAGGTCCACTCTTGTTTTAGGTTCCAGGTAATCTTCTGTCGATCTCAGGAAGCTTCGCCTTGATTTTAGTCGCTGGGGGGCCGGTTGGAGACCGTGTAGGGGGTGTCGTTCAGATTCTGCTACTTTGGATCGTTCTTTGAGTGCAGCTGCTTCCCTACGGATTTCAGGGGGAGCGATGCCAGCTAGGTGGTGGATCTTATTCAGGGGTGTCGGCTTCAAGCATCTGGTGATGATTCTGTTTGTCTCGTTGAAGGAGACATCAACTTGTTTTGCGTGCGCTGAGCTATACCAAACCGGGCAAGCGTACTCGCCGGCGGAATAACAGAGGGCAAGTGCTGAAGGAAAATGGAAAGTATAGGAGCAATGAACCGATTTTAAAATCGATTTTTCATTATAATGAAATAATTGTTTCGTGAAAAATAAAATCTTGTGTGCACCACGTGCGTTACTAGATCCTAACGCCTATCGGGCGTTAGGATCTTTATAACGTACTTGGTACATAATAGTTATTTATGTATCAAGGGAGTTATGAGGATGTTAACTACAGATTTCAATCCCGAGGGAGGTAAGTCCCGAGGGATTGTATAGTTGCCCGAGGTTGTTAACATCAAAGAACTCAAGTGGTAGATAAATAATTTTATTTCATACTAAATCAAACAAAAAACCAAATTTTGTTGGTTTTCAAATTCAAACGAACATTTTTTGAGCTTTAAGTAGGCATGATTACCATGGATATAGCAACTGACAAATCTGTAAATATTTGTCAAATTTATTGATTTTTGAAAATGAACGAAAGCTTGAAGAGAATTCAGAATGTTGACTGGCATGTTAATTGGAAGAAGGAAACATCAACTTCATGTTTGACTACAGCCGTGAACAACTACAACTGTTCTATGGAGAATCCATGCGAAAATTTGACAATTGTCTGTTCATTTTTGTAAAGTTATTGAAAGGATTTAAAGATTCATAACTTACCAAGGGAGTTATAACCATGTTTATAGTTACGGTAACTAAGGGTTTATCCGTTTATAATGCATCAGTATGAAATAATAGTATATTATTCAACGAGCACAAAATGATTGCTATTTTTCACGAGGGTGAAGTTTGCGACACGAGCTGCAAGCGAGTGTCGCAATTCACCCGAGTGAAAAATTGTAATTTTGTGCGAGTAGAATACTATACTTTGTCCACGACTTCCTCGAAAAAATTCGTAATAATCTGCATTTTCAACAATAAAAATAGTTATCAAAAGCGTTGACATAACATTTTCTGTGTTCACTGAAAACTGCATACTCACGTAAACGTCAACTATTTCACTTGACATCGATTCCATTCCTTTCTTTCACTCTGATAAAAATGAAATAGATCATTTATTAGAGTAAATATTCAATAAGTTGGGCATTATATTAAATATTAGTTTAATAATTTGCCTAAAAGTTATCTTAGTTACATAAAACCTAAAAATCTAATAACAATACTATCCTAACAATGTGAATGATAGTCTCAAGTTTGGACATAAGTTTTGAGTGTGACGTCATGCAGTGTATAATAAACCATTATACACACTAGTGAATGAAAGGTATAATTGTACTTCAGGAAGCACACGTATAATGAATGATTTATAGTACAGTCGTGGACAAATAACTATTCTAGGCTTATTATTCTAAAATTACGTATTAGGGTAATATTTCGTATTTAACTTACTTTGACGTAATTTCATTATTTGTCAAATAATATACCAGTGGGACATGCATCAAAATGTTTCATTATGTCTTTTGCCGATTCAATCAGTTGAAAAATCGTCGAATTGTTCGACCCACGAACAATTTATCATATTCACGAGAGAAATACCTGAACGAAAGATAAATACACAACGATAAATTTCAACGTGTCGTCGATTTGGTGGGACATTCTTGTATCTAAGCCAACAAATACACAAAGTGACTTTTCAGTATTTCAGTATTCATCTCTCGGTTCTGGGGACCATAAATTCATTCCCGATTCTCCAATAAACATCGAATTAAGTGGTGCTCGAAAGTTCTTTGAACCCCGTTTATTTCAATATTTTATTCCCTGAAATATAATCGCATCCGATTATCCGTCAATCCAGACGAAATTAACGTTCGATATAAAGTTTGTTTTAATATTTTGGATTAATTGGGCCGATACATGGTGTAAATTAATAAACATATATATATATATAATATATATATATATATATATATATATATATATATATATATATATATATATATATATATATATATTTATATCTACCGGGTGTAAATGAGTGATGGGCCACCCCTATAAATTTTTAATGGATTCTTCGATTTTATTGAAATTTGAGTGGTTTATCTCAGACATAATTTTGAGTTTTTGCACATACAAAATCAATATGGCTGACTTCCAGTTTCACAGAAAACGATATAAAAATTAAAAATTCAAATGGAACACCCTGTATATTTTTACATATTTTAATTCTGAGGCTTCAAATACATACATTCCATCTGTCAATTTTTTTTTTCATATTTCGTAAACAGTTTCGGTCTCAGGAGCAAAGGGAACTAATAAGAATAAGATTTTTAATAATTACTTCGTTATTTAGGAATTGAGAAAACTGATGTGTGAACCATGTTGAAGGAATTTGAAGGAGCTTTTTGATATACAGGGTGGCCCATGTGTGTTTCTATTTAAAAAACTGAGTTATGGTTCGAAAAAGAATTTAATCGTTAACAAACTTCACGAAAATTAATTTTTTGAAAAACTATTACTTTGGGCGATATTTTAAATCAATTATCTATGATTTAGACGACGTCGCAGCCATCTGCGATAAAAAAAACAAAATGAAAAACAAAATTGAAACGGCGCTAGAATTGACATTTGATAGATGGAATGTACGTATTTGAATCCTCAGAATTGAAATATGTAAAAATATATAGGGTGTTTCATTTAAATTTTTAATTCTTATATCGTTTTCTGTGAAACCGGTAGTCAGCCATACTGATTTTGTATGTTAAAAAATTCACAATTATGTCTGAGATAAACCACCCAAATTTCAATAAAATCGAAGAATCCATAAAGAAGTTATAGGGGTGGCCCATCACTCATTTACACCCGGTATATATATATATATATCTATATATATATATATATCACTATAAATATATATATATATATATATATATACATATATACTTTGCCAAAATCTTTCGATTAACTGGATATATATATATATATATATATATATATATATATATATATATATATATATATATATATATATATATATATATATATATATATATATATATATATATATATATATATATATATATATATATATATATATATATATATAATATATATATATATATATATATATATACAACCTGAAAAAACAGCTCTTCTAAGTAGCAGACTACCAAAGTTTAAATAAAAGTTAACGATAATTCATTAATAATAATGTATCTATATAATAGTATTAAAAAAAGTAATCGATAGTAATAACTAATAACAAAATATTGAAAATAAATAAATTAACATTGTTACCAAATGTTTTAAAAAATTAGAACATAAAATACTCTCGAAAAATTAACCCAATTAAACTTCGTGAAGATAATAAGGAGTTCTAAAAACAAAGAATAGATTGGAAAGAACACGTCAGATGGTTCAATTTTTAGACAGATTAGAAGCACCACTTTCAACTTATCTCAACTCTTGAAACTAATTAAAACAATGGTTAGTAATAACAAATTACACATTTATTTACAGAAATAACGTATGACGCACGTTTCGGTGGAACTTCGCCTTCTTCAGATGCTAATGACAAACTAACTACGTTTCTCTGTTATATCGAAAACAAGAAATAAAGAGATGACAAATTGTGTAGAAGGGGTGAATAGAGGGATGGTTACAAATAATTATTAGAATAGGAAAACCCATTTCTGAACTGCTAGTCAGGTAGTTCGGTAATTTTGAAAAGATTGAGAAGGGGGCTTGAAGTATGATCGATTTGGCTATTCAATAGGAGACCGGGATGCTTGTTGTTCAAAAATGCGATTAGTCAGATGTACCCCCTTAATAAAAATAATATCAAATATAACAGCCTCACTTTCATCGAAAATTCAAGTAGAAAACTTAAATCTCTCTTATCTAAGCACAACATTAACATTACTTATCGTACCGGTAATAATTTAGGAAATCATATAAAAAATAATAAATCGAAAGTTCATAAAGATAATAAATCAGGAGTTTATGAAATTAATTGTATTGATTGTGATAAGTTTTACATAGGTAAAACTTTCAGAAGTTTTCAAACTAGAATTTCCGAAAACAAACGTGGCTTTGTTAATCAGAAGTCGGATTCACATTATGCAAACCATTTGATCCAAGAAAATCACACATTCAATTTTGATTTTGAAATATTGAATGCTGAAAGTAAGGGAATTAAACTTAATTTTTTAGAATCATTCCAGATAAATAAATACAAGGATTCCG
>JARQZK010005064.1:1187500-1197500 GCA_030704885.1 Cynegetis impunctata
ATTTATATATATATATATATATATATATTATATATATATAATATATATATATATATATATATTATATATATATATATATATATATATATATATATATATATTATATATATATATATATATATATATTATATATATATATATATATATATATATATATATATATATATATATATATATTTATATATATATATATATATATATATATATATATATATATATATATATATATATATATATATATATATGTATATATATATATATATATATATATATATATATATATATATATATATAATGCGGATGCAATTGCAGGAACACCTAAATTATAGTCAAGAAAACACATAATGAATCATGCTGGATAAGAATCTAATCCTAATCGTAGAGTTGTCAAGATTCTAATAATATTTGAAATACCTGTCTTCATAATAGTGCTGTGTATACGGAAGCAGAGAGCGTAGCTGGAACATACCTCCTGAAAGATTACATTGTAAATTATCTGATTTATCATCATCACCTTGTACAGGGCAGGTGTATCAATACTGACAATACTCTGAAGAGAGCTCCGCATAAATTTCTTCAAGGTTTAAGATACTTGTCAAATGAATCTGTGAGGAAAACACCGATCTTTACTTTCGGTTTTCTCATAGCCAATTCTTGAATTGAAAATATTAGTTAGAACTTAGAAGAATAAAGTATAAACTTTAAAATAAAACACTCTTGGCTTATGTTTCACTATATAAAAATATTTAGATACTGTATTTAGCAGTAACGAATAGTCGACATGTTTCGAGTTGATGAACTCATTATCAAAACTGACTACAGGAGAGTACCTATCACATCTTATTTTATAAAACAGACAAAAGCAAAGGTGATACTTGAAAATCAATTTGTTCGTTTAATCATTTCCTGGATTTCAACAAAACCCAATTGTTACATTCAGGTAACAAAGGAAAGCGCCTTGACCTTCTTGAAATTCTCGAAATAAGTTCCGCTCATAATAGTCAATTTACCCCTTGTAAAAGAACAAATTGATTTTCAGGTATCACCTTTGCTTTTGTCTGTTTTATAAAATACGATGTAATACTCTCCTGTAGTCAGTCTTGATAATGAGTTCATAACTCGAAACATGTCGACTTTTCGTTACTGCTAAATACAGTATCTAAATATTTGTTATATTGTGAAACATAAGCCAAGTGTTTTTTATTTTAAAGTTAATACTTTATTCTTTATCATGTTTCACCAAGTGATGCCATGGGTAGAATTGTTGCAGAAACATAAAGAAAATTGTGAGGAAAATTTAGAAACATTTAGGAATATTTACGGAAACAAGCAACAGCAACAAAAATGTTCCACAATATTCCTCCAGTGGAACAGCACCTGAAGGTAGACACTGATCCTGGAATTTCCAGCTATGGTTATACATCAGTAATTTTTCATCAAAGCATTATTGCAATCGAATGAAATTTTAAGCACGAGATGAAGGTTCCTCATTCAAAATTCGTCCTCCCTGTTTAGCTAGTCTATTTATAAATGACAACAAAATAACCCGATGTGTTTTGTCATTCTTGGCTTCCAATCACGTTAATTTTACTACTGAATGTAGATACTGTTTTTTTTTTAATTCTGTGGACCTATAGTTTATCGCCGGTTTCAAAATAGTCTAGTCAACAAGTCTTTTTTGTTCAACTTTTTTCAACAGTCTCGGAAAAACATGAACGATATGTCGTTCCAATGGGTTGAATCTAAAGGCCCCTACACACGGACGTTGATGTCTTAACACATCAACGTGCATCCAAGAACGTGTAACTAATAACGTTAATGTGGATGTAAAAAAACCCACGTTTTTGAGTGCACACTCGGAATGAACGCCGCGTTGATGTTTTCTGAATCGCTTGAATTTTTGAATGCGCATTCAAATGAACACGTGGATCTCTCAACGTGTGGAGGCGATTCACCGATGTTTGTGCATTCTTAAAGCAGTGGTTGCGGTTAACCTTTATTTTTATTTCTATTTTTCTTTTCAAGAGCATAAGTACACGCCACTGTCACAAGAGCTAAACATTCTTCTTCGAACAAAACTATGGTTTTGTTCGAACGTGTGTACGCAATCTGCTTGCGCGTTTTTGGATGCACGTTGATGTATTAACACATCAACGTCCGTGTGTAGTCCGCTTAGGATGCGTTTTTGGATTCAAGACTTCATGCGTCATCTACCATTGGAGCTAAAATCCTTGAGTACGTACAAAAAGTTCGGAAGTTCGACTAAGGCTTTTCTTTTGGAGAGGCCATTTTACTCAGTAGAAGAATTTTTTTCTGTAACTGAATTTCACAATGTAACATAGACCCTTGAGATCCACATTTAGTAGCATATATTAATGTTTTTTTTTTGTAATATACAAAATTTTGTATGTGTATAATAAGTTTAGTTGACAAATATGTTGATTCTTAATATATGTTTATACATAATTGACTGATAAATGTTTTTCTATTTTGTTCTTCTATTTAATAGATTCTTGTTTTGTTCAACGCTTGAAAGTGTGTTTTGTTTGATTAGTTATCATTGTTAAATTTTATTTTTAATTTTTTATAGGTATGTGCTTTGTCGACAAAATTTTGTAATTTCATAGGACAATAAAGCTGTTTCTCTCTCTATCTCTCTCTCAATGCAGTTATTCTGCATATGATGGCGCACTGAAACGAAAAAACCATATAGCCAATCTAAATTCATCCACTCTACCCACATAAGGCTACGGAGTTCCAAACAACCAAATTAATATGGAAATCACTGATCGAAGTCGATCGTATCTTGGACTCAATACCCATGAAAAAATAAATTCTTCGATAATATTATATGGTCACATGCAGGCATATTCCAAGATTTCTGTTCAGTTTTTGCGTAGCATACGTATTTAAGATACAAGTTGAGTAGATTCAAGCTTGATTAATTTTTTCTCATATAAGGTAGATACTGAACAACTTAGAAATCCGGTAACATTTCATTTTAGGTAATAAGAATATCAGCCATGTTACTTAGAATTTTCTTTTGATATTCAATAAAACGCGAGGGCAGCAGAGCTTAGTTCGGTTTATCCAACTTAGAGTAAGTAATACGGCAATCCTCATAGGAACAATTGATAATTATATATTAGGGCTTTCAATCGTCTTTTTTGACATAAAAATTTAAATATGTCAAAAACGGTCAGACTTAGGTATAGGACATGATACATAAAATCTGCCTAGAATCTTGAGTAGAATTCAAAAATGTAATAATATATGAGGTATCCTATTTAAAATAAGCGACTTAGGCTCTATTGTCGGTATAACCGGAAATTCCAAATAGATGAAAATATTTTGGCTGAGTAGGTCCTAAGACCTGTAGTAAGTTCCTTAAATTTCAATTTTTCCTAATTTAGTTTCTGAGATATCGATCGATGCAGAAAATTTAGATTACTCATACTCATTTCAATAGATTTATTACAAGATACTTTTACTCGGTCCATTTTCACCTTTATCACCCGTTCCTCATAAAAAACTCCTTTAACTCCAGATGGGACGAGAGTCGAAGTGTGGAGACGCGACGGGCAATTGAGTTACGAACTTCGTGAAAGTAGTACGCTAAATATTACAAATTTTGTTAATTAACTACTTCTATACTTTCAAACATTACTTATATTATCTGTACGTTAGTGATAAGTGTAAATACAGAAACAATACGAAACCAGCTTCAACAGACTACAGGAACATTCCCGTCCTCCTTACTTTTTTCTACTTCAACAGGCAGATCCAGACAATCTAGAGTTCCCGGATTCCCCGGGTAAGTAAGGTGTCTTGGGTCTATTGAAATATTCATTTTCTGTAATTATTTAGTTCCATTTACTTACAACTTCCATATTAAATACATTATTACCACATATAAACTCATAGTGCAGGGTTTGAAGAAATCAGTTTCTCCTTAAATTTAATACGGTCCACTGTTCAGATTTTCTATTGTTATATACTTACATACATTACGAAACATCTCCGATGTTAGATTTTTCTTTATTATTAACCAAGAATGACTTCAAGTTTCTTTTATTTGTACAAATTGTTTTAACGTTATGTTTCGATAGTCTGTTACAAATTTTGCTACTCAAATTAGGCACATAATTTATTGGGAAGTATTTTTGTTCTTCATTAATAGTTTGCGTGGGGTATATTGAATGCAACAGATACTTTATTCGTTTTTTTCCCAACGAGCTTGTCGATAAGACTTTCATTGTAACCGTTATTGATGGCTAATAATTTAATTGTATTAACTTCAGTTTGAAAATTTGTTTCCGATAATGGAATCGTGAACAACCTATGTATGAAAGAACGAAAAGCACTGGGTTTAATTTTAATGTGTTGGTTACTGTCGCTGTGAATTAAAGTATCTGTGAAGGTTGGTTTTCTATAAATGTTGAAAGTAAGAGAATTCAAATTCCTAGCAATCTGAACGTCTAAGAAATTCAAGGTACCGTTTTCGTTTTATTATTATTATTATTATATTACAAAAAGAGCCAACGCCAAATCCTGTTATGGCTCAGAAATAAGAGTAAAAATTAACAGTACATTCGTGAAAAAAAAAACAACTTAAATATAAAAAAAATACATAGTATCCAATTCAATAAAAATAGAACAACGAAATCAATGATAACAAAATCAATGGTAAAGAACAGAGAGCAGCAATCTCAAAAATACCAAAAAGGCAAACAATAGTTCAATTCACTAGGCCTCCATTCCAAGCATCCAGTCTGTTTTTGAACGCATTTATACTCGGTGCAGTGACAACTTCATTCGGGAGCTTGTTCCATTTTTCAAAAACTCTATTCGATAGGAAGAACTGGCGGGGGGTTGTTTTGAAATGTTCTTTCTGCAGTTTTAGTTGGTGCCCCCGCAGGTGGTTTTTATTTAGCTTGAACATGTTGCAAATATTTGGGGGCAACAGGTGGTGTAACGCAGAATACGATGTGATAAGATCACCTCTCTCACGTCTATCCCCAAATGAGGAAAGTCCAAAGAGTCTTAGGCGGGTGTCATAATCGGGTCGAACATAACCGAAGGGGATTCTTGTTGCCCATCTTTGCACATTCTCCAAAGAATCGACGTCGCGCTTGAGTGAAGGGTGCCAGGCTTGGCCGGCAAACTCAAGAATAGGACGGACATAGGAAGTATATAACCTACCACCCACTCTTGTATCACACCCCGGAAAGGCTTCTGAGATCAGGTAAATAACGGCTTTGGCTTTACGAGTTACACTTTGAACATGATTACTCCAGCTCAAGTCATGGCTTACCGTTACGCCCAGGTCGTTGTGACTGTTAGTGACATTTAATTGCCGACCAGCAAGCTTATATGACAGGTTGGGATTATTTTTGCCTAGATGCAAAACCACACATTTTTCCAAATTCAAGGGCAGTAACCATTCGCTGCACCAATCTCCTATCCTATTCAAATCATCCTGAATATTGCAATGCACATGGCAAGGGTTGCCGTATATTTTGGTATCGTCAGCGAATTGCGAACAACTACTACTGAGCTGACTAGTCAGATATATATAGTAAAAACAATAGAGGTCCAAGAACAGATCCCTGAGGTATTTCTTGATAGTCTCGATAATGAGTTCATAACTCGAAACATGTCGACTTTTTATTACTGCTAAATACAGTATCTAAATATTTTTTATATTGTGAAACATAAGCCAAGTGTTTTTATTTTAAAGCTTATACTTTATTCTTTATGATGTTTCACCAAGTGATGTGCGAGAATTCAATCTCAGTGAATAAATATATAGCTACGGTTCCACTGGAGGAACATTTTTGTTGCTGTTGCTTGTTTCCGTAAATTTTCCTTAAAATCTCTTTTGTTTCTACAACAAATGCTGATTGTTTCTAATAAACAATATGCAACTTCTGACAATTTTAGTTGCACCAGTGGAAACAAGAAATTTACATATGTTGCCATAAATTTCTACCCATGACATTCAGCAACAAAATGTTTCTCAATGATCCTCCAGTGGAACTGTAGCTTAACAAACAGAACATTTTCAAATCATCCTCACCGAGCCACTGCTGGTTCACAATTATTGGCAAAAGCAGGAGTGTCGGAACAAGAACTCATTAAAATAACAGGCCATGGCAATAGCAATTCTATCAAACCCTTACTACAGTTTTTTTTAATTTTTATTTTATTTATTATCAACAACAGAATACGAGTTAACTCTCTCATAAAAAAAACAAAAAAAAAATGGCAATACAATTCATAGCATCATTAACATAATCTGTTTATTCTCCCAAGTACCACCCCTTAATTCTACGTATGAATAGCCTGACAGTTAGATGAACAACATCACCAAAACATAATAAATAAGATGAGATCTAATTTTGAAAACTCTACAGGTTCAAGTAATAACACCTTCAGTACTTTCAGCACTTCAGTGAACAGTAGCTATATTTCCCGCGCAGAAAACACTAACTTAGTTTTAATAATTGTGATTTTCATTGTACCAATTTGTACTTAAACTAATAAATTGTTTATATTTACTTAATTTACTCAATAAATAATAGTATCCAATACAATATGTATTTCAAAATAAATACGGTTATACATCGATAACTTGTTCTTGTTGCATAATGACAAAGAGTGTCAGTTTGACAGTCTAAATAACTCGACCGCGAAGGGGGAGGATTATTCTGTCAAACTGACACTATGATTATTTTGAAGTACTTGTAGTATTACTACTGATTATTTTTTTCGTATGATTTTCAACTAATCAGAACGATCAATTTAGTTAAGTTACCTTGTAAAATTTCTATAATACCTGATTATACATAGAGTAACTCTACCGATCGGAAACTAACAGAACCGTCAAATTTTGACGTTTATCAATAACTGTTCAAAAATGAGTCGATTCGGAGATTTACTTAATCTACTCGATAAATAATCGTATCAAATACAATACGTACTTCAAAATAAATACGGTTACACATCTCAAACTTCCTGCATAATTACAAATCGTGTCAGTTTGACAGAATAATCCGACCGCGAAGCGGGATGATTATTTAGACTGTCAAACTGACACTCTTTGTGCAACAAGTTATCCATGTTCAACCTGATTATTTTGAAGTACTTACTTATAGTATTACTACTGATTATTTTTTTCGTATGATTTTCAACTAATCAGAACGATCAATTTAGTTAAGTTGTATACCTTGTATAATTTCGATAATACCTGATTATACATAGAGTAACTCTACCAATCGGAAACTAACAGATCCATCAAATGTTGACGTTTATCAATAACTGTTCAAAAATGAGTCGATTCGAAGATTTACTTAATTTACTCAATGAATAATCGTATCAAATACAATGCGTACTTCAAAATAAATACGGTTATATATCTCAAACTTCCTGCATAATTACAAATCGTGTCAGTTTGACAGAATAATCCTCCCGCTTCGGGGTTGGATTATTTAGCCTGTCAAACTGACACTCTTTGTGCAACAAGTTATTAATGTATAACCTGATTATTTTGAAGTACTTATAGTATTACTACTGATTATTTTCTTCGTATGATTTTCAATCAATCAGAACGATCAATTTAGTTAAGTTACCTTGTATGATGTCGATCATACCTGATTATACATAGAGTAACTTTACCAATCGAAAACTAACAGGATCGTCAAATTTCGACGTTTATCAATAACTGTTCAAAAATGAGTCGATTCGGAGAGTTTTACTTAATATACTCAACAAATAATCGTATCAAATACAATACGTACTTCAAAATAAATACGGTTATACATTTCAAACTTCCTGCATAATTACAAATCGTGTCAGTTTGACAGAATAATCCTTCTACTTGGCGGTCGGATTATTTAGACTGTCAAACTGACACTCTTTGTGCAACAAGTTATCAATGTTCAACCTGATTATTTTGAAGTACTTACTTATAGTATTACTACTGATTATTTTTTTCGTATGATTTTCCACTAATCAGAACGATCAATTTAGTTAAATTACCTTGTAAAATTTCTATAATACCTGATTATACATAGAGTAACTCTACCAATCGGAAACTAACAGATCCATCAAATGTTGACGTTTATCAATAACTGTTCAAAAATGAGTCGATTCGGAGATTTACTTAATCTACTCGATAAATAATCGTATCAAATACAATGCGTACTTCATAATAAATACGGTTATATATCTCAAACTTCCTGCATAATTACAAATCGTGTCAGTTTGACAGATTAATCCTCCCGCTTCGCGGTCGGATTATTTAGACTGTCAAACTGACACTCTTTGTAGTTATGCAACAAGTTATTGATGTACAACCTGATTATTTTGAAGTACTTATAGTATTACTACTGAAAATAGATATTTTATCATCATAAGAAACAGGCAGAATAAATTTGGGAAATATATGTTTAGGTATTTTAGTTTCAGCATTGATGACATCACAATTGCACTGATACACTACTAACGGGCCGACGTTTTCAATCATGTGGCCACCCAAAGATGCAGGTTTGTTGTTTCGTAGACCACGAAACACGTTTCTTAATGGACATAAATAAGCGGAAAATTATGCACGGACGATGATGTTTTGACATGTATAATAATCAATAAATCCACGATTTAATTGGTTTCATTGGGACTAGGCCAAAAAGCTATTTCTGGCGATAAACAATGTCTACCTTTCTGACACCTTTTTTTAGAATGATGAAATTATTATGGTTTGAGTTATGGCCACATCATAATCGATTATCTGTTCGGGTGTGTGAGTGTAATCCAGGAATAACATTCGTCGAAGAAGATGAGCGTACTGATATATTATACAATGAGAAATGTGTAGAGAATTCAAGGATTCATAAAACTAGTGAAATCTTCTTTATATAGTCAAATAAACATTCGAGACGAAAACTATCGTCAACATTGTTATTTTCAACCCATATTACACACTGGAAGCATTTTTTGATCGAAATCAAAATATTTTTCGTCAATATTCGAGATATAATATAAATTTTCAACCTTTTATTTCTGATTGAGAATCGGTATAATTAGGTAATTTCGATTGAAAATAATGATTTCGAAAATAGTTTTCACCTAGCATGCTTAATTGACCATGGTGCGAAAAATTGAGATTTAACGGTCGCCGAAAAATTTTTCATTACCAAACAAAAAACGCTAGCTGTCTGAAATTTTAGTGTATTATACGAAAAGGATAGATTCATGCCGAAGCGAACTGGGAACTCCATCAGACACCAGGAAAAAAATTAGTATGTCAAAGCTGAATTTTCTAAAAAATAATATTCTGTATATAGTCAAATAAATATTCGAGACGAAAACTATCGTCAGCTTTGTCATTTTCAAACCGAATTACACACTGGAAGCAACTTTTGATCGAGAAAAAAATTTTAAATTTCCAAAAACTTTTTCGTCAACCCCTCTCTTCGAGATATAATACAAACTTTCAATCTCTTATTTCTGATTGAGAATTGGTTTAATTAGGTTATTTCGATTGAAAATAAAGATTTCGAAAATAGTTTCCACCTAGCATGCTCAATTGACCATGTCGGTGGTGCGAAAAATTGATAACGTTCGCCGAAAAATTTTTCATTAACAAACGAAAACCGCTAACGGTCTGAAATTTTAGTATGTTATACAGAAAGGATAGATTCATGCCGGAACAAACTGAGAACTCCATGAGACATCAGGAAAAGATTTTAGTATGTCAAAGCTGAATTGTCTGTGCAGTCAAATAAACACTCGAGACGAAAATTCATCATTGTTATTTTCAAATAACTAATTAAGTTCAAATTTTGTTTCAATAGTGTTCAGGTTCAAATACTGAAAGAATTCGCAAGACAATCGATTTGAGTATGTTAACTAAACAAAATTTAAACTTTAAAATAAAACACATTTGGTTTAATTTCCATTATATAAAAATAATTAGATACTGTATTTAGTAGTAAAGGAG
>JARQZK010005064.1:1202500-1262500 GCA_030704885.1 Cynegetis impunctata
CGAGAATTCAATCTCAGTTATATATAAATATATATATATATATATATATATATATATGTATATATATATATATATATATATATATATGTATATATATATATATATATATACATATATATATATATATATATATATTAATATATATATATATGTATATATATATATATATATATATATATAAATATATATATATATATATATATATATACATATATTATATATATATAATATATATATATATATATATATATATATATATATATATATATTTAAATACAACCGTGCGTAAATTATGTTTTTACACACCCATATTAGTGTGGTAACTATTACTTTAACGCACTAGTGCGGTAAAAATCATTATCATTATTATTGCCTATTGTTTTTCTTTTTAAATAAGCTATTAATCTTGGAAATTTGTCTATCTGCATGTTCTTTTTCATGGACAAGGTGGACTTCAGCATTGAATAATAGCACCAAAGCGACTTCTTTTCCTTGAACTTATCTTCAAGATAGGCAATCAATACATCTTCATTAATGTTATCCACTTTTTTATGGGAGCACCATTCGATTAACATATCATAGGCCTTTTCGTAGCGAATTCCGGATTTCTGTGGTAGCAAGTTCGACGTAGCAGTTTCAACTAGCCGTGAAATCTCCATATTTTCGACTGACATTTTGACTAACAACTTCAAAGTGGCGTTGCCTTTTTTGTCGCTATGACATCCTAATTTTCATAACAATACAAAATGTTAAAACATTGCTGGTGACCAGGTTGGGAAATTTTAGACTATAATTAATTTGTATTTAATCAAAACGAACGGTTGTAGATAAAATAGTATACATAACTTGCGTGGTAAATGTTTTTAGCACACTTAAGTGAATGAAGAGACTCGCCTGCGGCTCGTTTTTCAAACTTCACTTAGCGTGTGCTTAAAACCTAGTTACCACACTTATTATGTAATATACTATTGTAAGTATGTAAGTAAGAGAGGGTTCAAAGTTGCTTATCTAAATAGACGGAAGGCTGGTTCGAATTTGAAAAAAATTTAATTGAATAAGAAGAATTTTCAAACTGGATACTGTATGAAAACCTGCTTTTCGATAGATTTTTTTTCACTAAGAGGGTCCTTGATAAGTGCGCTTAATTTCTTAGGGGTCCGTGGCTGAAAAAGGTCAGGAAAGGCTGGACTAAAAGGACTCATCAAATACTCATCAGCCATACTCAAACTTTTTTTCTCTTGGGCCACTTTCAGATTTTATTTGTGTCGTGCGGGCCGCTACCTACATAAATCACATCTGTTATTTAGGTGTTGGTAAAAAACCTATTGCGTTTAATTATTTATTTATTATATTGGGAACATTTTAATGTCATCGAAATGAGAATCTGTAAGTCGGTTTCTATATACGTTCTTTGCATATTTCATTTTGGAATAAGATGATTGACAAAGATATGTCGATGCATAACAACGTAAGCAGAATTGGATCAGATTTTTTCACAGTCTTAAATTGTTCGGGCACTATTGTCCAAAATTCAGCGTACCTACTCCATCTTCTCTCTCGTCTCTTTAAAAATAACTTTGTATCATTCTTCATTTCAATGAACTTGTCAAACAAGTCTGCATAATTACTCTAGGTACCATAATTTTTCTACGAGCAGTAGCTAATTTTTAATTTTTTCAAATCTCCCTTTGAATTCGTCTGATAGTGCAGATATATAATTTGAAATTATCAAACAGTTTTCTTCGAAAATATCAATATCAGTCCTGTGTAACACTTGTAAGTGTTCGAAAAATTTAAAGTACTTTGTTTTGAATTTCTTTGTAATAAATACTTACTTTTTCTGTGAAAGCAAATATTGTATTTGCCATTTGTGAAATTATTTTGTTTTCACCTTGCAAGCTTCGATTAAGGCTGTGAGTTATGTCGCATAGAATAGCTAACAAATGGTGGTGTTGTTATTTTGCAGTTCAGGATAATTTTTATCATTTTGCTGTGAAAACAGCATTATTTCTTGACGTAAAGAAAAAACTGCGCCTATTATTACCTCGGAAATTCAAATAGTTAATAGAATTTGGAGTTAGAACGAGTGGGCCACTTTCAAAAGCCTGGCGAGCTGCAGTTTGAGTATCGCTGATTTATAGCGTCTTGTCGGTAAGCCGGTTTGTGAATAATTTCAATACGTTCCTGTATTAAGATATAGGATTACGTTACGTAAGGCTCGAATAAAAGCCAATGATAATTTTATTCTTGGTTCAAACAACCCAAATAAAAATATGTGGAAAATCATAAACAGTAAAAGAATATGCACGAAGGTGGTTACTATACCCGTTAGTTCCAATGATTTTAATGATTATTTTATATCGGTGCCTCGGAAATTAGTAGAGTCCTCAACTGGGAAATACAGGCAGAATCCTTTAGATCTCTTGCCACCTGGCCTAGATGGGGTGGGAAGTTTTAGTTTCCGGGAAGTATCATACAACGATGTTAGAGACGCAATCGTTTCCTTAAAAAATAGTAAATCCAGAGACTACTATAGTTTATCTGTACCATTACTAAAGCGAAATGTCAATCACATTATTGAACCTCTTACTACAAGTACGACAGTTGGTCTGATGAGGGATTTTTCAATGTGGGAGTTCCCCAGGGTTCCATATTGGGACCCTTGTTTTTTATAATATTTGTCAATGACTTGTCATATTATCTTGATTGTGAGCATGTGTTGTGGGCTGATGACTGGGGACTCACTGTCAGGGGTCGGGACTGGACTTCGGTGAAGGCGCTTGCGAGCGAGGCAGAGTCGAGGGCCATAGAATGGTTCACTGTCAACGGGCTCTCGTGCAATCCTGAGAAAACCGAAAAAATTGCATTTAATTTAAGAAATGTTAAATCTGACTTAGTTACAGGCGAAACTGTCAAATTTCTAGGAGTCTTCTTTGACCCCGGATTGACTTGGGTAAACCATGTAGACAATGTGGCCGACAAGCTAGTAAAAAATATTTTTCTTTTGCGAAATTTAAGAAACACGGTTTCTTCTAGAGTTCTAAAGATCGCATACCACAGTCTTGTCGAATCACATTTACGGTACTGCGTTCTGATTTGGGGTAATTGTTCGGGTAGGGAAAGAATCTTCCGATTGCAGAGGAGGGCGGTGAGGATAGTTTCAGGATTGAACTACGGAGACAACTGTATGGAGGCATTTAAGAAACTTAGGATACTCACATTTCCATCCATATATATATATATATGAGTGTCTATCATACGCGTGTTGTAACGTTGACAAATTACCTAAAAATGGCGATACCCATAGCTATAACACACGGAAAAAAAATGACATAAAATCGAGGTATATGAGACTTGAGAAGTCGAAAAACGGCCCGAATTTTATATCACATGAACTTTTCAATAAACTTCCGAAGGAAGTAAAGATTCTTAATTTGAAAGGATTCAAAAAAGCTGTGCTCTCCTGCCTTCAACGAAACGCCTTCTACGGAGTGCGTGAATTCCTGACCGATGATTTGAATTTTTGACTTGTCTGTAATTTGTTTGTTGTTTTAATGGTAACAAAAAGTTTTTATATATTTTTCTTGTAAGTTAATTGTTTGCAAAACTAGTCAGTTGTAGTTTTTATGAAAGTTTGTTGGTATATTATTGTTATGTATCTATCTGTATTTATGTTAATCCCAACTGGGAAAATTTGTATGACGTGTGCAACACAATGTAAAGTTAAATTGTGACAAGCACTAATAAATTATCTATCTATCTATCTATTAATAGTTAAGCAGAAATCAGAAGTAGCGGTTATTCAAAAAATGTGTCCCCGGTATTTTTATAAATTCGCTCCAGACACAGAATATGACGGCCACAGCTACCGCACATAATTATAAAACTTTATAATTATACCTGACAATTTTAATAGATATATTTGGTTGCCGACTAGAATGTGAAAACTGGTTAGCTACTAACGCGTTTTTTTTTCTAACATGTCTGACGATTGTAATTATACTGTAATGTCGATTGTCCCAAACGTTACACAACATAAGTGTGATGGGATTCTGAGAAATCACTACTATTCAAGAGTTATAGTTTCCATCATTTCCAGCCAAGTCCAAAGATTTAAAATGATCTCATCGTCGTAGTCAAAGCGATATAAAAAATGACACGTGTATGTTTTTAAGTGTAAAGTAGATTAAGAAGCTACAGAGTGTATCGTACCTTGGAACACGCCTTTAAACGCTTAAAATCTTCGTAGTACTTTAAAATTGAAAAAATCATCCATATAATCTATACTCGCTATTTTCGAGAACTGTTTTGCATGAGTTATCCTTGCTCAGAGGAGTCGTCTAATTAAAAGCAATTAGGTTAGCGTAAAATGAATGAACACACGTGTGTAACATCAGGTGATCAATTATGTCCATGAAAAAGTTACTCGTCATATAATGTTATGTATGATGGTGCGTTTCCACCAAAATTGTTGGCAACTTTAGTAGTTTAGGCCCCTACACATGGGCGTCGATGTCTTGATACATCAACGTGCATCCAAGAACGTGCAACCAATAACGTTAATTTGGATGCAAAAAACGCACGTTTTCGAATGCACAACCCGGATGAATGCCGCGTTGATGTTTTCAGGAATCGCTTGAATTTTTGGATGCGCTTTCCAAAGATTGCATTCAAGTCTCTACGTGTGGATGCAAATTACCGTGGAGTGTGCGTTTTTAAAGCAGTAGCGGTTAAGTTTACGAAATAATTTGTTACTGCAGTAGCTATTTAAAATAATAAGTTAAATATTTCATGAATTTGTATAATATTTACTTAAAATGTATGCAGATAGTTTCATCATTATGTCTGACTGCAGAACAATGTCCCGGGAATTTCTACGGAAATTTGTGGAGTTGTACAGGGACCTACCCTGCTTGTGGCAGACAAAATCAAAGCACTATTTAGACCAAAATAAAAAAAAATTAAGCATACAAAATATTTATAGAGAAGCTGCAAATCATTCAACCAAATGCTACAAAAAGTACAGTTTTCGCTAAAATCAATAGTCTTCGTGGTACGTTTCGGAGATAAAATGAAAAAGTTTTTATCTCGAAGAGAAGTGGTACGGTGAGGCTTTCGGAGATATTAAAGTAGTGAATTTTAAATCTTGGTAATTTCTTGCAGTAATTTCTGCAGTTATTGCCAATTTTATCATTGTGTCTTAACGTTTCATTAATGGAATAATCATGTCCAATAATTACTAATAGGTTTCTTCGTGCATCCTTACGTAATTACGAGAGTCATCTAGTTCAAACCTCCGTTTTTCTAACAGGTGAATGTGAACAATTTTATCGTTTAAGAAACCAACCTTTAGATTACATTCGGCAACGATTTTCATTTTCCTTTTTTTTCGTACACGCCTGTGCCACCAGAGCTAAATATTCCTCCTGCACAGACATCTGGCCAAACATTTTAGCAGACTGAACACAACTATGGTTTTGTACGTACGTGTTGTGTATGCAATCAGGTTGCAAGTTATTGGTTGCACGTTTTTGGATGTACATCGATGTATTAAGACGTCGACGTCCGTGTGTAGCCCGCCTTTGCAAGTCTCCAGTAAATCTCCAACTTTTGTTTCCATTGTGTCCACACCGAGTTGTTAATAATTTGAAAAACATTTTAGTTGAAAACAAGCTGTCTCCACCATCAGAGATGCCTCTGACGGACGATGATACAAGTTGCCACAGTATTTATTAATTTGTGCAAGAAACAGCGCAAGCATAAATATTGGGTACGACCAAGACTCAAAGGAAGAAAAGTACATGGAGAAATTGAACTATTGAATACTTTGAGAAGAGGTGACCAAACTTATTGTCATTTTTCACTTTCTTCTTCTCTCTGAAAAACTATGCAGTCAAATTTTTTATTTTCCTTCGTACTTCAATCTTATGATCTATTAGTTCTTAACGTAACATTGAAAACTTCGTCCAAAAGGAATTTGGAAAATATGACTCTGACAAATCTTGAAAAAGTCAGGTCTTAAAATGAAGATATAATGTCGTAAATACGCCTAATTTTTCCAGACACAATCGCATCAACAGATTTAGCAGCTCTTACTAAAATATCTTTGGGGAGATTAGTATTTCGGAAATTTTTGTGAGTGAATAGCAAAGTTATTTTATATGTACTGTCTTATTGACAAATAACTTACAACCATTGTTACCGTCATCAAGTTATGATTATTCCTTCAGGTAAATGAAAGTATTTAAAAAAATATTTTTTCCGCAAAGGTCAAAAAATAACGACTTTTAACCTCAGTTTTCAATGTTAAAGTTTGATTCCACAGACGTCCTTTTGTTTTAAATTTTTTGTCCGACCGTGAGAGTAGTAAAAAGTACACTTTTCTGTACTCTGACGTCAATATCAAGAACGTCGGGCGGCGTACAGTTGGGTTCCGAATCCGACATAATGTAATCTGTAAGAAAAATTTCATATATTTTAATACGACAAGTCATTTCTTAATACTCGGGTATTTACCAAAAAAGCACAGTCCTATAATGCGTAGATAAGTGACTTTAAATGTTTCTGACAATTATTTTGTTGAATTGTCAAATTTGTGTTGCCTTGACATCTACAAAACCAGTAAGCAAAGCAATCTAGTTTTACGTTTCTTCAAATCTTATCTTTTTTAAAAATATCATCCTAATTATATCGTTTGAGCACCGTTTGCGGAAAAAATCGCATATTTTATTCGGAGAAAAGCACTTTTTATGGCTCGTATAAAATTGTTTGCCTCACTGCGTTCAGCCAACAAACATTTAGACTTGCCACAAAAAGTATCACTTTTACTCCTAATGAAACAATAATACTATAGTCGTACACTACTGAACCTTTAGTCTAAGCAATAGGTATTTTTTTTTGACATCGATTCCATCTGAAAACCAACTATGCCATCGTGAGCAGGGTAATTCATAGATTAATTGTGTTATGTTTTGGACACGCAAATACCATTATTTAATTTTTAATGAACAATTTTAACAAAAAAATCGTACTTTTATTACTTTTTCATTCGTAACTAATAAACTGATGGAGTAATCTGGATAGTGTCAATAGCAAATTTGTAGATAATTAAATTACGAAGAGTATGAGACCTCGCCCGACTTAATCGGATGATTAGTAACGAAGATAACAATTGATAGCCAAAGAATTTTTTATTTATTTATTAATTTAATAATTTCGTTAATTTACAACTTACAGGTCTCTGCTTTTGCAAAAAGGTTGCAATGTTTAATTACTTAAAGTTAGTAAAAAGAACGAACGCTGTACGATAATTATTGTTAACGTAATTGCAATTTTATGTATTTAACAGGACTAATTGTAAAATAGCTACTATCGACTGAGGTACTCGGATTTCAATTTTGAAAAAAGATTAATTAACTAGACGTAAAGTGCAATAAAACGTTCATCTCGGATTTTTAGATAAATTTTGCAAAGTTAGTTAAAAAAGGGTGCAAAAATGGCTCCGAATGGCCGACCGGACGAATATGGTGCAGTAGTGGGGGAAGAAGGAGAAGAGGAGAACGCTTAATAGTAATACAATCTCGCGGCGCGCCGACGTTACACCATATTCGTAGGGTCGGCCGTTCGGAGCCATTTTTGTGCCCTTTTTTAACTAACTTTGCAAAAATTTATTTAAAAATCCGAGATGACCGTTTCATTGCACTTTACGTCTAGTTAATTAATCGTTTTTCAAAATTGAAATCCGAGTACCTCAGTCGATAGTAGCTATTTTACAATTAGTCCTGTTAAATACATAAAATTGCAATTACGTTAACAACAATTATCGTACAGCGTTCGTTCTTTTTACTAACTTTAAGTAATTAAACATTGCAACCTTTTTGCAAAAGTAGAGACCTGTAAGTTGTAAATTAAAGAAATTATTAAATTAATAAATAAATAAATAATTCTATAGCTATCAATTGTTATCTTCGTTACTTATCATCCGATTAAGTCGGGCGAGGTCTCATACTCTTCGTAATTTAATTATCTACAAATTTGCTATTGACACTATCCAGATTACTCCATTAGTTTATTAGTTATAAATGAAAAAGTAATAAAAGTACGATTTTTTTATTAAAATTGTTCATAAAAAAATAAATAATGGTATTTGCGTGTCCAAAACATAACACAATTAATCTATGAATTACCCTGCTCACGATGGCATAGTTGGTTTTCAGATGGAATCGATGTCAAAAAACGACCTATATTGTGCTCTGTTGCTTGGACTACTTTTTTAAATCGTTTACTCGAAGTAAATTTGATTTAACATATTGTAAGCAAGAAACAATTTACATTTTACTCAAGCTCAATTACCCCATTCCTCGACCTAACCTACAAAACTTGAAGGAGTAGTTCAAGATGCCGTAAAGTAGCCAGAGAACAGATACTAGAATAGACTGGATAGAGACAAATGCAGGAAACGTCTGTAAGTTCTAATTAGGGATGTCAGGGTTTAAGACTGTGCATGCTGGTTACCGTTCGCAAAACAAGGCAAAAAGAGATTTATTCTAATGATTGGTCCGGATGGTTAATGGTTTCATTGAGAAATTGAATCGGAGTTCCAAAAGGAAATAGTCCAGTTTAGAGGTTCGCAGTGATCGGATAAGGCTGCAATTGTATGCAAACATAACGATTATGTAAATTAGTTCGCGGAGGCAGGGTCGGACTTGCATGAAACTATGGAAATCAAGTCTGATGAAAGGCTTTTTAGGGTTAATGAAATGTACAGGGAAATCCATGTGACTACAAAACATGTTCGACTTGTATATGAGAAATTGAAATCCACCACTCGTTTCAGATAAACTATAATAAATATAGCAATTAACTATTACCTATCTGACATAACACATAAATATCTGAGATTGAATTCTCGCACATCACTTGGTGAAACATCATAAAGAATAAAGTATAAACTTTAATATAAAAAACACTTGGCTTATGTTTCACAATATAACAAATATTTAGATACTGTATTTAGCAGTAACGAAAAGTCGACATGTTTCGAGTTATGAACTCATTAGCAAGACTGTCTACAGGAGAGTATTACATCGTATTTTATAAAACAGACAAAAGCAAAGGTGATACCTGAAAATCAATTTGTTCGTTTACAAGGGGTAATTGACTATTATGGGCGGAACTTATTTCGAGAATTTCAAGAAGGTCAAGGCGCTTTCCTTTGTTTGAATGTAACAATTTGGTTTTGTTGAAATCCAGGAAGTGATTGAATTTTATACAATGCTCAGAGAAGCCAGTGGTATTTTTGTTTTGTAAAATTGACTTTTTATGTTCTTCAACACGAATATTTATATTCCTCCATGTCTGTCCAATATAAAATATTTTGCGACGATGTCCTGCTTTCTATATTGGACAGACAGGGAGGAATAGAAATATTCGTGTTGAAGAACATAAAAAGTCAATTTTACAAAACAAAAATACCACTGGCTTCTCTGAGCATTGTATAAAATTTAATCACTTCCTGGATTTCAACAAAACCAAATTGTTACATTCAGGTAACAAAGGAAAGCGCCTTGACCTTCTTGAAATTCTCGAAATAAGTTCCGCCCATAATAGTCAATTACCCCTTCTAAACGAACAAATTGATTTTCAGGTATCACCTTTGCTTTTGTCTGTTTTATAAAATACGATGTAATACTCTCCTGTAGTCAGTCTTGATAATGAGTTCATAACTCGGAACATGTCCACTTTTCGTTACTGCTAAATACAGTATCTAAATATTTGTTATATTGTGAAACATAAGCCAAGTGTTTTTTATTTTAAAATTTATACTTTATTCTACACATAAATATATAATATATTAGAAGAATCAAAAGAGAAATAAAAATATGTGGGATTCAAAATGAACATGCAGAAAACCGAAATCATGAGCCCAGAACAAGAAACGATCATAAGTATACACAACAACCAATTAGAAGACGTAAAGGAGTACATATACTTTGGACAACAAATACAATTAGGAGAAAGAAATAAAGATGACGAAATATAACGAAGGAGGCATCTAAGCTGGGCAGCTTTCAGCAAACTGTCAGGATATTGAAAAATTAAAAGATCCCTGAACGAAAACGCACCAAAGTGTTCGACCAGTGTATATTCCCAGTAACAGACAATAGAAAAATTTATTAAATACAACACTTAAGAGAGGTATGGAAAGGACAATTATGGGTTTTCTTTAAGAGATAGGAAGACAAACGAATACATAAGAAAACATACACAGGTCAAGGATGTAATAGAAAGAGTTACCCAGATGAAATAGGACTTGGCGGGACATGTAGCAAAAAGAGACGACAAGAGATGACATCAAGCGAATTGCAGGACTAAAATGGATCTTTTCGACTATAACAGGCCATTTGAGTGTGACATCTGACTTTGGTATGTTTTGATTTTGAACAATTGAACCGAATTATAGCTTTAGTAGAGCAATTTTGAGATACTAATTTGGATTAATCGGTTTTGAAAGCATTTTTCGGCTCTACAGAACATCCAATTTGAATGAGAGGATGAGAAAGTTATCTGTGAATTGAGTGACATTAGAGAAGTAAGTACCTCTTTGGAGTATGTACTATCCTCCATTGCCGCCATTTTTATACACAAATTACATATTTTCTCAGGATTTTACTCATGTCTACAGTTTTTAAAAGTGTAATAGCTATAAGAGATAATAGTACGTTGTCAAATTCATTTGAAAAATTGATGATATAAAAAAATTAACCCTCCAATGGAGCTTGTTCCATGATACTCGATAACATAGAATTCTCATTCTTCTGTCAAGAACATGTTAGAAAAATTCATTGCTACACATGACTGAAGCAATAGACAGTCGATTTCACTATTCAAGGAGCTTACCAGTAGTGTCCCGTTGCGACCGAGTGAGCAACGACATTGGATTTACATAAAAAAGTCTTAGTTTCTTAGAAGAGCACTGATGATATGCCAACAAATCATATCGTTGAAGAGCGAAACAGACTGTCTAATGTTTCTATCGTGTGTGGCTCGGATGTCGAATGTTCTAATATTCTCCTTTCAAAGATGAATGGGAATTCCATGTCGCCTAGTCTCATGAAATCGGTGCAATAGTTTATTGTTTTCTGGGAGAATGAAATAATAACTTACTGCCTCCGTATAATTCAAAGTGAAAAATTCTCTAGCAATTAAATCAAAATGATGAATACATTTTTTATATATTCTGTATTGTCTATTGAAAGTAAACTTTTTCAATGTAGTTGTATATCGATTAGTCCAATCCTGAATGACTAGTAAATTCCATACTATGCAGCAATGTTTTACACTGTAAAGACACTGGCTAGTGGCGGATATGAGTAGTATATAATAATTAATGCAACATGCTGCGCTCCTGCAAGGTTAACGAGTGGAACCTTTCATTCATTTCCTTCACTCGCTGGTTCTCTTCTAGGGATATTTCCAACAATGCATGTATCGAAATCGATACAGCACAGTTACAATATATAAGATCAGTATAGAGTGTATTTTATGTGACTGTTTGGAATAGAACCGATTGTTATTGAAATAACTGGAAACGTTTTCAGAAGAAATGGCTCCTTAATAGAATCGAGAAACAGTTGATGAAGAATCAAAAAAATGGTCTTCCTCAGGGTAGTGTCATTGTCCCCTTCTATACAACATCTTTATCAACGACCTTCCTTTAAAGAATCAAATTTCAGAATTTTTATTTATTCTGACGATACAGATGTCGCAGCTCAGTGTGGAACCTTTGCGGAGGTGGAAGAAAAATTAACATACTCTCTTGGTGATTTGGCGAACTACTACAGGGACAACTTCCTAAAGTCCAACCCATCAAAGACAAGCGTGTGTTCCTTTCATATTAGAAATAAGAAAGCTAATAGGAAACTGAAAATAACGTAGCAAGGAGAAACTTTAAACCATGACGACTCCCGGAAGTATCTGGGTATTTACGTTAACGTTCCGGAAACACTTCGGAGAAATGAAAAAGAAACAAAAAACATAACAAAATTCTGCCCTGGCACTGTATTTTTCATATCCATAAGGTTTAACTCGCCCCATGCTGAAAATGTCGACATGGCACTAAATGACATCTTGCGCATAGTGTCCGGATGTCTGAAACCAACACCGGTACGTGAAATTTACCTCATTGTTGGCATATCTTCCAATCAGAATACAAGTTGCGGCTGAAGAAGAAAAGAGAGAACAGACCACGGACCACAGTCATCCTCTGCAATAAGAGAGGTTGAAGAGTTTTAGAACATCGTTATGGCGCGAAACGGCGAGCAAAATATTAATAGAACCCAAAGGAAGAGATGGCACCAGGCCATTGGTTACCATTTCCAGTATGGAGGAAACTCAAACAGTTAAGAACATTCGTCACACGATGTAAAACTAACTTAAAAAGAGGGGATGTAAAGAGGATGATCAGTCCGAATGTGGTGCAACCCAGGACCAACAATCTACGAAACCACACAGGTGACAGATCAAACTTACAAACGCAAATCCTGGGCCAGTATTCATCCTGTGAACCCTACGTCACCTCCTCTCTACCCAATAACTGAATATTTAGAAAATCTTCCTGCAGATGACTTGTATGATTTGTAAGAAATGTTCAGCGTGCAAAGTAGAATTGTGTTTGAAACATGGCAAAAACTGTTTCATGTTATATTACGCAAGATAGGTTATATTGTTTGGTTATATGTTCCTACTGGTTATGTGGAGTGACCACATCCTGCAGGATAATCCTTGTGATTTTTTATCTTCAAATTTGTTTCATTTTCTTCGAGTATCTCTAATAAACCATTATCAAACCATACATAATATTTTTTCCACAAAAAAATAATTTGGGCCGGAAAGTATAGTTGTTTAATAATTTTTCAAATTATCGAAGAATTTTCCTTGTTCACTTTATTCATTTTAAATTAAAATATTCACAAAAAAGTCTCCATTTTGTTCGCAAATAGCAGGTTTGATTCGATCATTTTGAAAATTATCATAAACGAAAATTTCTTCAGGAAAACTGTTCATTTTGATGAATTCTAAAAGTTTCAGCATTTGAATTTATGCTAATGATTTAAATTTCCATCAACTTGCATTATTTACAAACTGGGTACACTTGGCAGCCATGCAAAATTATTCAATGAAACTTAGAGTCGAATAAAGTTTAGTGCAAGGTAGCTCGTTTTAGTAATTCCAATATGGAGCGGAAAACTCAGAGTAATATTTTAGAGCAAATATTATCCCTATATTCAAATATAATATTATCTGGACTAGGGATGGTGATCTGAGATCGATTTATCGAAGAATCAATTTCTCGGGCCAAAAAAATCAATTTTTTAAATCGATATGTACTGTTGAATCGATTCAGTGAATCGATATTTCACCCTTGAAAATCGACATTCGATTTTTTCTGTTTTTTAAAAACCTAAAATTATTTACAATCAGTTGAATGTACCCGTAATATTACGGTTAGAACCGCTGGATCCCAGTAGACTTGACAGACTGTTGTTTTTGAAACTTGGATATTAAGCATTGGGAGCTATAAGCTATATAGTTCTTTTATACCTGATATGGTAATAAAAATGATTTATTATCGAATTCCTTGAACTAAAAAAATCCCTCATTTTACTGATAAGAGATGGTTTCTTATGTATCTTTCTTGTTTTTCATAAAATGGAATTATATTTACATTGTAAATACAAACTTGAAGAAAAATCGATTTTTCACAAATCGATGTTTTAGACCTCGATTTTTTTGTGAATCGATTCATTACGTTACGATTCGAATCGATTTAAAAATCGATCTTCTTCCGAAAGAATCGACATCCCTAATCTGGACTAGTCGAAATCCTCTTATCCTCCTCTGCAACTATACCACCAAATATTCTTTTTCAATAACTAATATCTCGAAAAAAGGGATGAAAAATAGTTATTTATTGTACCATGTGCGGATTTCTGTAACGCACTTAGTGCATACAAGATTTTATTTTTCACGAAAAAATTATTTTATCATAATGAAAAATCGATTTTAAAATCGGTTCATTGCTCGTATACTTTCCATTTTCCTTCTCATAGTAGGCATGTCATTTGTTGATATTTTGACGTTTGTGAATATTTTTGTCATCATATTCAGTCAATGTCATCGCTGCTTTCTTTGTGTAGTATTATAGAAATAATGGAAATGAAAATGAATTTACCCAAGAATATCATAGAAAATGCAACCAAAACTGCGAATAATTCATTGCCGCAGAAATCCAGAGTCGTATACGTCGAGGATTATGAAGTATTCAATCGATGGAAGTTGCTCCATTTCTCCTCGTACAACGAGCGGGCGTTATGATCCATAATGCCCGCCTATAACGCCCTAGAGCATAATGAGTGTATTTATGGCAATCGTATCCAAGGTAAAATCAACAAATAATATACAAGTGAAAAATAAATATGGGTAATGAGTAGTAATCCTTCGCGAAAACTTGCACAAATTACATCAAATACTGAATACATTCAGCAGGTGGAATGATTTGAGTCAACTTGTTCATTCAATAATTTATCAGAATTATAATATCTGTTAATTTCTAGGGCTTCCCAAAATTTAAATTTCAATCTTCTACTCTCTCTATTCAAAAATTGCAAATCTGTATTGAATTAATGATTCTTTTTTATAAATAATTGGAATAATTAGAATTTCCTTCATTGTTTTCGAAGCCTCGTCTATGTCCTTGTATTCTATTTCCGAAGATGGAATGTGTTCTATACAGGGCTTTCATGATGAAAGGAACAAATTCATTAAAAAATTAGGTTTCTATTTCATGTTAAAATCCTCGGACAGGTCGATTAGTATTTTTATTTTCGCAATGAAAATTTTGTATACAGGGTGTCTCATTCAAGAGCTATGGCTTTGTCATTAGTTTTTTTAAAGGTAATACCCTGTATATTATTTCACTTTACAATTCTACGATAAATTCTTATCACTTTTTGTGAACATACCATATGCCTCAACTTGATGGATTCCCAGATTATAACGGAGATAGTGGAGCACCTGGAGATTTAAAATGTGGATTAAAAGTACAAAAAAAAATTTAGGTAAACATTGTCATTAAATCTGAAGAATGAAATTTCACATGTACCATCTGAATTCATTCACTGGTGCTGTATAGTCCGCAGTTTTCACGTTTTTAACGCTCCAGGCACTACACTACTTCATTGTTTAAGAAAATGCAATTTACTTGAGAGAGAACGTATTGAAGTACTTATGATGATTGGTTTTTGGAGATAGGGTGCGTTCACCAAGAAGAAGTCTGCAATCTATTCAATGAAAATCATCCTGATCGTCCGCCAATTACTAGATCGACAGTCAGCAAAATTGAATCAAAATTCAGGAGATACGGCCACGTTATAGAATTACCTAAAGGAAGACCACTGAGTTTATCTGAAGAAACAGTGCTGACCGTTCTATACAAAACCCAAGATAACCCTCATACATCCAATACTACAATTTCCAATAATTTCAATTTATCAGTAGGGTCCGTGCATAAAATACTTAAGGTAAATAAGTATCATCCCTATAAAATTAAGCTGGTACATGAATTATTAGAAGACGATTTTGACCGCAGAGTACAGTTTTGTGAGCAGATTCTTGAAATTCATAATCAACATCTAAATTTCATTGCAAACATAATTTTTTCTGATGAAGCCACCTTTACTTTAAATGGCCACGTCAACAGACAAAACTGTAGGTATTGGGCGACCGAGAATCCTCATTGGATGCAAGAATGCCACACACAGCGGCCTCAAAAAATTAATACATGGGCAGCGATTGTTCGAAATCGTATAGTTGGTCCCTATTTTTTTGAAGGAACACTAAACGGAGAGGACTACTTGAACTTTCTCCAGTTCGAACTCATTCCGGCTTTAGCTGTTTTGTTTCCTAACCCACAAGATCCTGACATACCTAATAACGAGATATGGTTTCAACAAGATGGGGCACCTCCTCACTATTCAATCGCTGTTCGACAATTTCTTGATGCAACTTTTCCCAACAGATGGATAGGACGGAGAGGTCCGATTGAGTGGCCGCCAAGATCACCGGACATAACCCCATTGGATTTTTTCTTATGGGGTTATTTGAAGTCTAAAGTTTATTTGAATAGACCAAATAATATTGATGATCTAAAAGAGAGAATCAGGCAGGAAATAAGACTTATCAGTCCAGAAGTAATTGAAAATGTGCAACGGGAAACATTGAATCGACTTCAAAAATGTTTCGAAGTAAACGGACAACAGATTGAACATATGTAAAAATTAAATTAGTAATTACATTTGTGTGTTTTCATATCGTACCTCTCATTACCCACTATCTCCGTTTCTGGCAATCCATCGAGTTGAGTGAGGCATATGGTATGTTCACAAAAAGTGATAAGAATTTATCGTAGAATTGTAAAGTGAAATAATATACAGGGTATTACCTTTAAAAAAACTAATGACAAAGCCATAGCTCTTGAATGAGACACCCTGTATACAAAATTTTTATTGCGAAAAATGCCCAAATAAAAATACTAATCGACCTGTCCGAGGATTTTAACATGAAATATAAACCTAATTTTTTAATGAATTTGTTCCTTTCATCATGAAAGCACTGTATATAATTATATACATTTTGTTACAATCACCACGTAACGATTTATGGACACTCATTTTGAGAATTTATCTGTTTTTGTTTTATTGTTTTTATATATTGGACTAAAAACTGTGAGTACAGTATGCGATATTTATAGTATAATGTTAACAAATTGATGTCAGGTTTTCACTAGGGTTACCGATATAATTTAAAATATTGAATTTCTTGTCAACATCGTTACAAAGCGGAAAATCTCATAGAAATAATGGAAATGAAAATGCATTTACCCAAGAGTATCATAGAAAATGCAGCCAAAGCTGCGAATAACTCATTGCCGAAGAAATCCAGAGTCCTATACGACAAGGATTATGAAGTATTTAATCAATGGAAGTTGCTTCATTTCTCCTCGTACAATTAGCAGGCGTTATGATCCATAATGACCGCTCATAACGCCATAGGGCATAATGAGTGTATTTATAGCAACCGTATCTGAGGTAAAATCAACAAATAATATACAAGTGAAAAATAAATAATAATACGCACCGATCAAAACTTGTAGTATACATTATCGAAAGTATCGATATCCTAAACAAGCGTTTCTGACATACCCCTCATAAACTCGAATCGGCATTTCGTTCGTTCACGTTCAAGAAATTATGACTGACCTATATTACATTTTTCAAACGCAATAATAATCGGAGTGACGGAGCCGATATCAACCATTGGAAAGGCAACAAACGGACAACGTATCATTATTGAAATAGTGTTCGAAGCTGCGATAGCTACAAGAACATTCTCAAAGTTCAAGAGACTAGAGGAGCTGGTGAGATGGAACGAACTGACGAGGATGGAACTTATTGCTAGCAGTAGTAATTACATGCATGGAGCAATTTTATTCGTGGTAGATCTTGTACAGGAATTTACGCTGAAGCAAATCCTAACATTGTTCCTTGAATTCAGGATGGGAAAACAACTCACTTTTTCTATCTTACTGTAGTAGCTTTTAGTCGTATTTCCCCGAAAATAAGAAACTATTACAGCACTTCGAAAGTCACCAGGACAGGATAGGTCAATAGTTTTTTATCCGTTTTAGACCTCCTGGACCACGTCCAGGATATATATATATATATATATATATATATATATATATATATATATATATATATATATATATATATATATATATATATATATATATATATCAGTATATCAGTGGCGGCTCGTGAGGTTTTGGTTTGAGGAGGCTACAAGAGGTGTTAAAAATACACCATAGGCGAAAATTTTTAGGATTTCAAGGTCAATATAATTTAAAGAAAATCAAAGTAAAACAAGCACTCTAAGCTATTAATTTGTTTTCACTTTCGAGTGTCTACCTTGAGACCTACAACTCCTATTTACAATATTCACAAAAATTCTTCTCAGCCAATTAATCAATTCATCTATTCATCAAATTTTTTCTTTCACATGATAGGTACCTACCTACCTACTTAACGAATTTTTTAACAGCTGGTGAGAGCAAATAAAAAGTTATTATATATTTTTGAAGATTAGCGGGATTCTGCGATCTTTAACGTTAGCAAAATGATCTATAATATCCTCATAAAATTTTTTGTCTTTCGCCAAAAGTTTTACCAATTCCTTTTCGATAGACAACAAACTAATATTTTTCAAACGATCCTGGCTCATTGAATTTCGTAAATAAGTTTTAATTCTCTTAAGAGTGGAAAACGAGCGCTCTACGGAAGCCGATCTTACCGGGATAGAAACAATTAGACATAAGAGTTTATAAACTTGGGGTAAATCTTGATTCAAATCATTATCAAAAAGATATTTAATAGTCCTCACATGATTTTCATTTTGCCCCAAAATTTCATTGTCATTAGAAACAACACACAGTTCACTTTTTATGGCCACCTTATCAAAAAAAGTGTATTTTTGACATAAATTTTCCAAAAGGTTATCTGGAAAATTAGCCGAAAATCCGGTGAACAAATTTTTATTGAGTAAGTCGAAGAAATGCAGTTCTTTCAAATCAGAGAACCTTATTTCTATTTGACCCCTAATAGTATCCAAAATTTCATAAGATATTTGCTTATAGTGAAGCTCCATATCTGAATTTCTTTCGTTTTGGGCTAAATTGAGTCGTATCATCAGTAGTTTGAAATACAGAAAATAGTTCTTTGAAATAAACTTCTGCACGAAATTCTGAAATTTTTTCCAAAAGAAACTTGAGCCGATTTCGTGAGTAAATTACATCTGAAAACTTCTGCTGTAAGATTTGAAAAACTATTTCTGTTTATTCAAAAATTAATTAAAAGATGTTTAAAAAATATATAAATTCCTTATCTTGTTAGTAAGATATTAATCCGCGTGCTGTATTTAAAGTTACTTTATCGGTGAAAAATTCCTCACTTTCAACTAGGTATAGAATTAAATCCTCAAATCCTAAGCGGCCCCAAACAGAGATATTTTCACTAGTAAAAAGTAAACACTGCCAACAAAATAATTTATTTTTTACTTGTGATCCGGTAAGGCAAGGATTTCTCCCATAATTCCGTGTATTAAAACCGCGGTTTTTTTTCTGTTACGCTGCACCAAATTGTTTAATTCAGGGGTAGGTTTTTTTTGTTTTTATCAAAACTTTATCCTCATAACTTAGGGCGCTAAAGTTATGGGATAACAAATATTCCACTAAGTCACCATTGAAATTTTTGAAATTAACTTCAGTAATCAAACTCATTTTAAAACAATACGCGTAACGCGAGCTGATTCCGGCGTCCATTATTCAGACAGTACGAATTACGATCATACTACGATTCAATCAACGACTTTACTCGATGTCAGGGAGATTCTATAGTTGTGATTGGTCGACATTGTATAAGACTGGACTTTATCGATGTTGCCATGTACATGTGTTTTGGTTTTCTATTTCAATGAAGTATTCATTCGGAGTATTTGTTTTTGAGTGGTGTGAGTTTGCTTTTCTGTGGCAGGTATAATGAACGTTGAGAATATACCTTTCTAAGCTTTCCGCAGCGTTGCCACAAATCTTGAAATGAATGAAATGCAGTAAATGTAAATACCTTCTATCTTAATTAATAAATTATATTATATAATGTAGGTTGAACGGAAGGTAGGTGCATAAAATAATATGATTTTGACTAATATGAATATACTGAATGCTGACTATTCAATATAATATATATATATATTAGTGATACACGGAATATTATTGAGGAGGCTTAGCCTCCTTTGACTAGCCGCCCCTGATATATATATATATATATATATATATATATATATATATATATATATATATATATATATATATATATATGTAGGTTGAACGGAAGGTAGGTGCATAAAATAATATGATTTTGACTAATATGAATATACTGAATGCTGACTATACAATATAATATATATATATATTAGCGATACACAGAATATTATTGAGGAGGCTTAGCCTCCTTTGACTAGCCGCCCCTTATATATATATATATATATATATATATATATATATATATATATATATATATACACTGAGAAAAAAGAATAGATTTTCTGTTTACTAAATGAATGGTTATGTCGATTAAGTTTCATTGAACAATTAACATGTCAGTCATACTACTTTTATGAGTGCTCAATATCACAACAAATCTATTGCATACCACATCCGAATGACGATAGCTTCAATTATTATTGACTACTTCATCAGTTGAAATGTTCAATAACAGGTAATTATTAAATATCTTACCTATAGTGGTACCTATGGTTCAGGGTCAATATAGCTTATTTAATATTTCTATTTACCACTACAAATGATATCACGTATGAGATTACTTCCTGTGATGTCAAGATTTACCACTACAAAGAGTAGTAAAAGAGCCGAAAGATTCCGAAGTAACAATCACGCGACGCTTCAGCTTCCGATGTGTCGCCATTTTTATCATTATTGTTTTCCGTATTGCCGTTCGTGATTTGTGCGCCCATTCTCATTGTTTTAATTTTGCACTACTGTTTCAAGTTGAAGTTCAATGTTTACGAATAGACACCTAGAATGGAGAGCTTACTGATTCAATGGAATTTGGATATTTTAATACCTGTAATCAACGGTAAGTCATACTCTGTTTCATAGCGAATTTGGAATGTAACTAACGGCTTCAGTACCTACTTAAAGGCAGAATTCATAATCGCACGTAGGTTTGTCTGACAAAGTGGGTATCTCCTAATTTTTTCAAATTTGATTAGCCTAATTAACTAGATATATGTAAGTATATACCCATATGAAATAAATTCTAAATCTTTGGGACAGGACTTCATAGTATCGAATGAATGAATTTTCAAACACCTTATTTATTGATTACTAAAGTTGAATAAACCAGCCTGTAAACATTGTCTTACCTTTATTACATAATTACAATTGGTTCTGTTTCCGGAAAACAACATAGTACGTATGAAATACACATTTAGTGAAGTTATAATGAACCTGCAAAAATCTCTGATATTATATCAGTGCAGATAAATACTTAATAACCATAGATTTATGGACAAAAATACAAAGGTAGTAGTATACATTGTCATATAAATGCTAGATAATACCCTTATTTTATTATGTAGTATTCCATGCCACCGATAAATAAGAACAAATCGACAAGTAGGAGTTACTTGTTTGTAGTGGTAAATAATAACCAAACAGGAAAAGTACCTGATGCTTTAAGCTTCAGTATTCATTATTGTTTGGATCATACTATTTTGTAGTGGTAATATTTAATAAATGTAGTGATTCTCTTTGACCACAACGCTTGGTATAATATAGTTATCTTTCGGTATTCACAACGGATTATTTTTTTCAGTGTGTATATATATATATATATATATATATATATATATATATATACAGACCTTTTTTTTTTAGCTGATCCCACTATTGTTATCTTGGAAACGGAGAAACCTACAAGGTCGGTTAAATTGGATAAAAGTTTCTAATTTTGGGGAGCAATAATAAGCCTTTTTCAGATCTTGAATATAAATGTTTGTGTTTGAGATATTCGCCAAAAACTAAAATAGTCGAATTTCATTTTTTGTCTATACGGCCTCCATTTCGAATGATATAAGAAAAAGTCAGGTGAGTTTGAATAAAGTTTCATACTCGTTATAATCTGATATGAGCCAAATTTTAATGCGACGTTTCGTTCATTAGGTTCCATCATCAGCTTTCTTTTTTTAAATATGGGCCTATAGATTTTTTCATCAATTTTAGTAACCACTGTTGTAACAAATTCAGCTATTAATTACAACCGAATAAAAAAGCGTCAATTTCAGTATCGCCACCTCTGTTATTTACTGTACAACTCTTATTCGAGGGTTTTTCTAATGAACCATGATTCCGTAAAGTTCTCTCAATGCGTTGAAAATATCTTTCGGATGGCTGATACTTCTCGGGGTACAATTCCCTATACATAGCTAGAGATCTAGTAGCATTTCTCAAACATTTCGCGTATACGAAAAGCAAATCAACTTTCTCGTCATTTAAAAAATTCACGGTCTTCACCTCACAAATTCACAGGAATCAAATAATTATTTAGGTACTTATAAATTGATTTGACATTTTGTTATTCTGTTAATTCATGGCTCACTTTGAAACAATAAATCCATTTAGTACTCTCAGAATTTTTTCTCCAAGATTTCTATTTGCCAGAAGACATCATAAACAAACATTTATGCTCCATAAAAGTTGGCTTTTTAACAGTTCTTTCATATTCATACAGAAACCCTGGAATGCATAGGCACGTTCTAAATTTCAAAAGATGTATGGAGTATCTTTGAGTTCTAAAATTTTGGTTTCTACCTTTTTCAGACTACACTAACGTAAATTTTTTGACCAAATATTGATGATGTTTTTTCGAAGAAAAACGTCGAGAAATACATGTATTGTAATTAATAACTGAATTTGGTACAACAGTGGCTACCAAAATTGTTGAGAAAATGTATATTGCATATTTGAAAAAATAAAATCGATGATGGAATCTAATTAACGAAACGTCGCATTGAAAATTGGTTCATATCAGTTTATAAAGAATATGAAACATTATTGAAACTCCTCTGACTATTTCTAATATCATTCGAAATGGAGGCGGAAGAGCCAAAAAATGAAATTCGACTATTTTAGTTTTTGGCGAATATCTCAAAAACAACCATTGATATTTGAGAACTGATAAGAGCTTATTATTGCACCCCAAAATAGAAAACTTTAGTCAAATTTAACCGACGTTTCCGAGATAAAATAGTGGGATAGGCTTAAAAAACGGACTGTATATATATATATATATATATATATATATATATATATATATATATATATATATATATATATATATATATATATACAGGGTGTCCCACTGTGAAAGAACGCGATCTGTATATGAAAAACTACACATAGGAAACTTTTGAAAATTTGGCAGTATACTAATGTTGATAGGGGCAACTCGACTAAAATATTTTCAAGATGGTGGCACTTCCAGTTATACCGGAAGTATATACCTACTTGCTTATTTTAAATTGGATACCCTATATATTAATACATTTTTAGATTCTACGAAAGATTCTAGGCAGATTTTATGTATTATGTCCTATACCTAAGTCTAAGCGTTTTTGACATATTTAGGTTTTTATGACAAAAATGACGATTGCAAGCCCTAATATAATTATCAATTGTTCCTATAAGGATTTCCGTATTACTTACTTTGGAATGGATTTCTTGTTGAAAAAAACTTGCTTCAATAGATTTTGTATAGTATTTCAATAACTAATCATACAGGGTGTTCGAAAAATAAGATCTAAAATGAGATTGAGAAAACTGACAAAAATCAACTTTTTCAAATGGAAACCCCCCATTTTTCTTATTTTGTAGTATTAAGCATTTAAAAAGAAGGTAACTTTGTATAAAGTTATCTATACCTAAAATTTGAAGTTTTCGAAATATTGCCAATTTAATATTTTTATATGGCGATTTTGCATTTAATCGTTAAACAATTAGATCTAGGATAGCCACGATCGTATTTGACATTTCAAATCATCGTAATGGCACCCCGGTTAAATTATACAAACGAAGATTATTTTGAAGGCTTATCTAAATCATTTTCATTTAAATGCTGCACTAATGAAAATATGGATAGCATAGGGATGATATTTGTGTTTCCGTAAAATTCTTAGAACTGACGATTTAGATAAGCCTGATTCTAATGCTATCTGCCTTGAAGATTTTGTTGGATATGCTTCAAAATATCCCAAAATTGCTATTTCAATATTTTCATTGTTAACAACTGGTTTCTTTTTGTACGCCTTTACGGATCCAAAATTCTTGAAGTTTTCTATAATTCGTTTAACAGTATTTGGTGATGGTTTTTGTTTATGAGGATATCGGGTCGCACATGTATCACATGTTCTTGAAATAATTTATCAAATTGTCCATAAATAATAAATAAGTTTAAATAATCTTCGTTTGTATAATTTAACCGGGGTGCCAGTACGATGACTTGAAATGTCAAATACGATCGTGGCTATCCTAGATCCAATTGTTTAACGATTAAATGCAAAATCGCCATATAAAAATATTAAATTGGCAATATTTCGAAAACTTCAAATTTTATGTATAGATAACTTCATACAAAGTTACCTTCTTTTCGAATGCTAAATACTACAAAATAAGAAAAATGGGGGGTTTCCATTTGAAAAAATTGATTTTTGTCAGTTTTCTCAATCTCATTTTAGATCTTATTTTTCGAACACCCTGTATGATTAGTTATCCAAATACTATACAAAATCTATTAGAGCAAGTCTTTTTCAACAAGGAATCCATCCCAAAGTGAGTAATACGGGAATCCTTATAGGAAAAATTAACAATTATATTAGGGCTTGCAATCCTCATTTTTGACATAAAAACCTAAATATGTCAAAAAAGCTTAGACTTAGGTATAGGACAAATACATAAAATCTGCCTAGAATCTTTCGTGGAGTCCAAAAATGTATTAATATATAGGGTATCCAATTTAAAATAAGCAAGTTGGTATCTACTTCCGGTATAACCGGAAGTGCCACCATCTTGAAAATATTTTAGTCGAGTTGCCCCTATCGACATTAGTATACTGTCAAATTTTCAAAATGTTCCTATGTGTAGTTTTCCATATACAGATCGCGTTCTTTCCCGGTGGAACACCCTGTATAGATATATATATATATATATATATATATATATATATATATATATATATATATATATATATATATATATATATATATATATATATATATATATATATATGTTTAAAGTTAGTGTTGCCTCTTAATGATTTGCAAAATAAAATTTCTCCAGCAAAATCAGCATTAGGTATCAATTTATCTTTCATATGTAAGCAATTGTCCCCCTGAACAGTCAAAACCCCCTTTTGGTGCGTACGCTCCACGTTGGGAACTAATACCCTAGATGGTAATATTTCTGAAATTACACTCTAGGGTAATATTTTAAATTTAACTGACATTAAAATTAATTCGACATAATTTCCATTATTTGTCAAATAATATACCAGTGGGGCATTAAAAATACAACACACAATCGTCGTCATTTTTGGACTTAACAACGTATTCCTACTTTTTCATTGATTTTGCCTTTTATACTATGTACAAAAATACGAACAATGTCACAAATTTGAATAATGCATCATAACCATTTATGTTCATTTTGTCATGGAATCCTAACCTCGATTAATAAACTCAAATTTTCAAATGAGCCGCCTCATTATTTCCTTATTTCATCGGATGTGTCCCCACTGAAAAAACTGAGAATTCAAGCAGACGCAAAACTATTCGACATATGCCGTACTGTGAAACTAACCAGACAGTTTATTTCAAAATATTTACATTCCATTCTGCTCCTGTCAGTTGCAAACCGATCCTACGTTCTGCAAGGAGGTGCAGTCAATCTAGTTGCGTTAATCTACATTACTCAAGTAATGAAATGAAAACAGAATTGAAGGGAGTTGTGAAAGCTATTTCCTTTAAAAGTATCGATTACTTTAAAGCAAAGCCATCATTGTGGGGAATGCAAATTGCTTTAAATAGATACTGCTTCGGTCGTTAAATTCAATGAATAATAACACTATGAAATGGATACTTAAATTATTGAGGAAACCGGTGCAAAAAACTGATGATTATAAACATTTTACATTCATTAGCTTACCGGCAATTTTATAGTATGGGGGTTGTTGAAAACGTTTTCAGACTATTTAGTTTACGTGCATATTATCCGTTGAAAAAGTTGGTACAAAAAAAGACGAGAAGCGTCGTGGAATACCAGGTTGGAACGAAGTTACATTGGTTAAGGTGCATTTCCACTGAAATTGTAGGTGACTTTAGTGTTTCCGACTGTTTGCAACTCTCCAGAAAATCACCAGCTTTTGTTTCCATTGTGTCCATACCAAGTTGCCAACAATTTGAGAAACATTTTAGTTGACAACAAGCTGTCTCCACCATCGGGAATGTCTCCTACCGACGATGATATTATTCAAGCAGCCACAGTATTTTTTATTTTGTGCAAAAAAACGATAGCAAAAATATTGGGTACAACCAAGTCTCAAAGGAAGAAAAGGACAAGGAGGAATTAAACTATTGAATACTTTTAGAAGAGATGACAAGATTAGTCGTTTTATACTTTATTCTTCTCTCAGAAAATTTTTGTTGTCAAATTTTTGTCAAGTATACCTAAGTCATCTGTTGATTAATATTAGGGATAAATAAACTCTAACGCAGCGAGCTGCATTAGAAAAGCAGGTTTTGATAACGTATCCAGGCGCGGATCCAGGCCCGACCTTTGGGGGGGGGGAACTTTTATATATTCAAAAGCCAAAAGGTACTGGTATTTTGGGCAATGGTAAATCGAGTAGCTCCCAATCAAAACAATTAAGTGGGGTTTAGGCCATTTGGGGGAGGGGGCGTTCCCCCAGTTTCCCCCCTCTGGATCCGCGCCTGAACGTATCCAGTTTAAAAAATCTATTCATTCAATTACGACTTTTGTTCCAAATCGAAACAAAAATTGCGCCCTTCATGGTGTAAACAATATTTATTTCCTCCTGGGGGGTCAACCGTCCAATCAACTTGTACCAAAACCAATCGCATCCAAGATATCATACGAAACCACGTACTTACAAACTTTCAACCCTATTGCTACAAAATTGCGCCCTTTGTCATGTAAACAAAATTTATTTCCTCCTCCGGGGGCTCAACCGCCAACCAATTCATATCGAAATAAATACCATTCAAGATATCATACGAAACTACCCGCCTACAAAGCATCAACCCTATGGTCCCAAAATTGTGCCTTCTAACGTGTAAACAAAATTGATTTCCTGCCCTGGGGGGTCAATATATATACTAGCTGACCCGGCAAACGTTGTTCTGCCATATAAATTATTTTTATCTATCTATTCATCTATCTGCCGATGTATATCTACCTATCTAACTATCTATCTATCTATCTATCTACATATCTATCTAACCCGGCAAACGTTGTTCAGCCATAAAAATTATTTTTATCTATCTGTCTTTCTATATATTCATCTATCTGCTAATGTATCTCTATCTATCTATCTAGATAGTTATCTATCTTTCTATCTATCTATCTATCTATCTATCTATCTATCTATCTATCTATCTATCTATCTATCTATCTATCTACATATCTATCTATCTGACCCGGCTAACGTTGTTCTGCCATATAAATTATTTTTATCTATCTAAATAGGGGTTGAACGTAGAGGGGTGAAAATTTAGGGTTGTATATATTTTTGAATGCTGTTGTAACGAAAATAGCACTTCGTACATAAAATAGGGGGTTAAATAAACTCTGTCTTCAGGGATGAAGATATCAGAAATTTTATTAAATATATTAATATTCAAAATACAGGGATTAATATAATTATGTCTTTATCTGTTCGATATCAATTTTATATTGCGGACTCGATAGTTCTCAGAGGAGAGATGGTTACATTAAATCGGTGGCGGGAGGCACTCGCCAATATGCGCGTAGGATAAAACTATTAATTGCATTTGTATTTCTAAGGGAAATTCAAACATCCTGCGCCGCCTGTTTCTGAACAAAGGAAAGAACTGAAAATAAGATTCTGAATTTATAATAGAGAGACTAAGCATCAGAAATCATTGGTAGAGGACAAACTTTTGATATTGACCTAGTAAACACTCCGTTCTTTGTCTTTAGATCGACTACCCTAACTCTCTTATCAGTTCCCGGATAAACCTGTAAGATTCGTGCCTTACACCAATTTAAGGGGGAAGAATTATTATCCTTGACGAGAACTAAATCATTAATTTTAAAATTCGTAATTGGCTTCAACCATTTAGGCTTGTTTTGTAAATTATTTAAATATTCAACAGACCACCTCTTCCAGAAGTCTTGTTGCAGCTTCGTGCAAAGCTGCCAACGTGATAATCTATTTATTGGTATCGTGGAAACATCCTTATCTGGAAAGGCTGTAAGTGGCGCGCCTATAAGAAAATGACCTGGTGTTAAGCAACTCAAATCAGTAGGGTCGTTCGAAAGGGGGCTCAATGGCCTAGAATTTAAAACTGCTTCAATTTGAGTGAGTACCGTGTATAACTCCTCGAAAGTGAGGGACGTATTACCAACTATGCGGTACAAATGATGTTTGGCACTTTTTATTGCCGCCTCCCATAGTCCTCCCCAATGCGGGCTATGAGGGGGAATAAATTTCCATTGAATGGTCTTAGTACTTAAATAGTCTTCTAATGCATTCAAATTAGTTTTTATCCTGAAAAAGTCATAAAGTCCTTTCAACGTGTTACTTGCACCGAGAAAATTAGTCGCGTTATCGCTATAAATACAAACTGGACAGCCTCTACGCGATATGAACCTTTTAAGAGCAGAAATAAAGGCGTCAGTAGTAAGATCGCTTACTAACTCGATATGTACCGCCTTGGAGGCCATACAAACAAAAATACAAATATAGCATCTCATTACTGGAGCCTTTCGCAACTTAGAGCTTTTTATAAACAGTGGCCCTCCGTAGTCTAAACCTACTTGAGAAAACACTCTAGCGGCTGAAACTCTCACTTTTGGTAAATCAGCCATTATTTGTTGTGCATTTTTAGCCCTGAATCTATAGCAAGTTATGCATTTATTAACAATTTGTTTAATTTCTTTGAGTCCGTTTAAAGACCAAAATTTCAATCTAAAGTTAGAAAGAACAGTTTGAGGACCAGCGTGTAATAATTTCTCATGTTCTAGTTGCAGCATCATTTTTACAATATGATTATGTGACGGCAATAGGATAGGGTGTTTTTGATCGAAAGGCAGATTAGACAATGATAGTCGACCACCAACACGTATTACACCATTATTGTCTAAAAATGGACTAAGTTTAACTACACTTCTATTCTTTATTTCTGAACCACGCTTGAAGTATGAAAATATATTTGAAAAATGAGTTTTCTGTAAAATTTTAATAATGGAAGAAAGACAGTCTTGCAGTTCAGAGACCTTGAGTGGGCCTTCTATTCTATCTTGGGACCTACAGTTATTGTGAAATCTAAAGCAGTATGTCAGAGTACGATGGAATTTAGAAAATGAAGAAAAGGATCTGGACAATATTTCTAAATCTGATTCTATTCGAGCATCTAGGTCATGCATTGCAATTTTCCGCTGCTCTGGTAAGTCCTCAAGATGAGGAGTAAATTTCAATTTTTGTAAATTTGTGTTGTAATCGCATAGAAAATTTGGCCCAGTCCACCAAAGTGAACTTCTTAATAAAATCTTAGGAGATAAACCTCGCGACACCAAATCGGCAGGATTTTCAGCAGATCTTACATGAGACCACAGAAAATTCGAAGTTAACTTTTGTATGATTGCAACTCGATTCGATACAAAAGTAGACTTCGAATTTTCTGTGGTCTCATGTAAGATCTGCTGAAAATCCTGCCGATTTGGTGTCGCGAGGTTTATCTCCTAAGATTTTATTAAGAAGTTCACTTTGGTGGACTGGGCCAAATTTTCTATGCGATTACAACACAAATTTACAAAAATTGAAATTTACTCCTCATCTTGAGGACTTACCAGAGCAGCGGAAAATTGCAATGCATGACCTAGATGCTCGAATAGAATCAGATTTAGAAATATTGTCCAGATCCTTTTCTTCATTTTCTAAATTCCATCGTACTCTGACATACTGCTTTAGATTTCACAATAACTGTAGGTCCCAAGATAGAATAGAAGGCCCACTCAAGGTCTCTGAACTGCAAGACTGTCTTTCTTCCATTATTAAAATTTTACAGAAAACTCATTTTTCAAATATATTTTCATACTTCAAGCGTGGTTCAGAAATAAAGAATAGAAGTGTAGTTAAACTTAGTCCATGAGAGAGGAGGTTTCTCCTAGGCCTATTGAAATAAAAAACTGCTTGTATTGTAATCTCAAAAATCATTCCGTGTACAAATGTTATAAATTTAAAAATATTTCTCTTAAGGATCGCATTCAGTTTGTGAAAGAAAAAACATTATGCTTCAACTGTTTAGGCTCGAAACATTTGACAATTAATTGTAAATCGCAAGGTTGTACCGTATGCAAGAGGTCTCATCACACGCTACTACACGATTTCAGTTATAACAACCTCTCTTCCAGAATAAGTAAAGGTAAAATTAATCCAATCATTCCTGAACATAACAACTCAGTTTACTTTAATAATGAAGCTCCTAAAAGTACAGTATCTTTCCCTAAAGGTAATCAGGAAACAGCAATGTACCAACCATGTGCCTCGCAACCTAGCACCACTCCTAAAGAAATATATACTGCAAATACCTCTTCACATAAAGATAATTTTCATATTCTCCTAGCTACAGTTTGCGTTAATGTTTACACTGAAAATGGTGAAGTTATTAAAGCAAGAGCTTTGCTTGATTCAGGAAGTCAAAGTTCTTTCATCACTGAGAATTTCATTCAAAAATTAAATATACCCACATATCCCATAAATTTAGAAATTCTTGGAATTTCGAACAGTAACACTTTTATAAATAAAATGGTAGACATAAACTTTTATGGTGAAATTAAAAATCAAAATTTCAATGTTAGTTGCTATGTATTGAAAAATATCACATGTAATTTGCCCCAATGTAAAATCGACGTTCAACGGTTACAAATTCCTCATAATATTAAACTAGCAGATCCAGATTTCGCAACTCCTTCAAATATTGACTTACTGTTAGGTTGTGACATATATCATAATTTAATAGTTCCGGATATAATTAAACTAGGCAAAACTGCTCCGATACTGCAAAAAACAGAATTAGGATGGGTTCTCATGGGACCTGTACATAATTCTTGTTTGTCACTCGCTTCAACCTACAGTTCCGCTTCTCATCTCACAACATCCGAAAAAGAAGATTTAGATAGTAGGATTCAGAAATTCTGGTTAACTGAGGAAATAGATGTTCCCCATACTTTATCGTCAGATGATGAGTTCGCAGAAAGAATATTTGAAGACACCACCATAGTATTGCCTAACGGTCACTACCAAGTAAATCTTCCCCTCAAAATAAATATCCCTATGCTCGGGGAGTCTTTCAGTTTAGCAAAAAGACGCTTTCACTGCTTAGAATCACGTTTACAAAAAAACCACAATCTATTTAAAATGTATAAGGATTTCATAGATGAATATATTGCGTTAGGTCATGCCAGATACGTACCGTTGAACAAATATACTGAATCGAATGCGATCCTTAAGAGAAATATTTTTAAATTTATAACATTTGTACACGGAATGATTTTTGAGATTACAATACAAGCAGTTTTTTATTTCAATAGGCCTAGGAGAAACCTCCCCCGAATAATGAGATAGCTTAGTATTTTTTCCCTTCAAATCATCCGTTGACGTTAAGTTTTCGAAAATGACACAACGATTTTCTAAAAAGGAGAAAAATTCTTTCAAATTAGGAAGTTCATCAGTGTCTCTTTTTTCTTCAAATGCCTTCCTGGTGTTATAATCTAATTTCTGAGAAAATATGTATATGAGCAATATATCCCAATTTTCAACTGGCAATTTCAAGTTTTTTAAAGATTCTATATGTTGCTTAATCCTAGTAATAAATTCTCTTAATTGTTGTACAGAATATTTCGACAGAGAGGGAGTATCCAAAAGATTTCTAATGTGTGAATTAACTATCAAAAGTCTATTCTCGTAACGATCTTTTAACGTATCTATAGCTATTTGAAAATTTGAGCTTATAAGTTGCAAATTATTAATGAGATTGAGGGGTTCCTGTTTAAGGAAAGACTTCAAATAAATAAACTTTTGAATAACTGATAGAGTTTTGTTTTCAATTATTAAAGTGGAAAATAATTCAAAGAAAGGGATCCAATCAGCAATATTCCCTGAAAAAATTGGAATATTTAATTCTGGTAATTTTACTTGAATTTTATTCTCTTCAAGTGAAGCAAAGGAATTAATGGAGTTTGATTCTCTGTGATTTAAATTGTATTTGCTTATTTTATTTTTAATTTCAGACAAACATCTGCAATATTTAGTTTCCATCTCTTCTCTGATTTCCGCATCTACATCATCAAAATCATCATCCTTCATAAATTCAATTTTATCTTGTATAATATTATATTTATTGAAAGCTTCAATTAACCATTCACGTCTTGACAAATAGTCTTCAATGACAATTATTTCATTATCTTTATTTCTATTTAGATATCTTTCAAGACGATCGACAGTATTTTTCTGTGCAGTTCTTTGCTCAATTAAAGCTTCCATTTTTATTCACGAAAATATTACAATTTACTTTCAATTGAAGAGAAAATTAATCAAAGATTGAATTAATATAAACAAAAATAAACAGTATGTAAGACTGATTAATTCACTCTTATTATTGTCTAACAAATGGAATGTCAATAAATTTGCGAGATATCAGTTTCACTATTAGAAGAATGAAATGAATATTCTAGAAATAAATCAAAAAAATTAATAAGAATTCGTCGAATACAGGTGTGTGAAATCAACTTAAATAAATGAACATAAAATGTGTTAATAATTCCTGGATGTATGCAATAAAGATAGTCAAATATGTTAAGTTCAGCAGTGAAGAGAGATGGAAATATATGTGTGTAGTGTTCAATCACACATTCACTTTTTATAGCGGCAGTCGAAACAATCAAAACAATCTGACCTGTTTTTTGATGATGCTCGGCTCGAATTTCTCCAGATTCAATTACTTCGTATATCTTTGATACCTGTAGGAACGCCAGGAGATTAACAGGAAGATGGGACCTTATCTCACTCTGTTGTCCTTGCAGGTCGGAGAAAGTTGAGTTTTACTTCTGGAATTCTTCTTATACGTGGATCAATAGAAATATTTCTTCAAAATTTTGATGGAATATCTAAAGGTCCATGGTTCGTTCCCGGGTTTCGGCACCAATTTTTATGTAACGAAAATAGCACTTCGTACATAAAATAGGGGGTTAAATAAACTCTGTCTTCAGGGATGAAGATATCAGAAATTTTATTAAATATATTAATATTCAAAATACAGGGATTAATATAATTATGTCTTTATCTGTTCGATATCAATTTTATATTGCGGACTCGATAGTTCTCAGAGGAGAGATGGTTACATTAAATCGGTGGCGGGAGGCACTCGCCAATATGCGCGTAGGATAAAACTATTAATTGCATTTGTATTTCTAAGGGAAATTCAAACAGCTGTATCATCAAAAAATAGAACAGAAAATGTTGTCAGAACAATAAAGAAAAAAATCAAGGGGTGGACTACCCTTAACAATTTCATGAGAATCGGTCGAGTCATTTCGAAAGAGTTAAACAAATAAAAAATAAGGGTTGATCGTAAAAGGGTGAAAATTTAGGATTGTATGTATTTTTGTATGCTGTATCATAAAAAAATAAAAACGAAAAATTTGGTCTGAAAAATAACATTTAGGGGGATGAAAAATAGATGTTGGCCGATTCGCAGACCTACTCAATATGCTCACAAAATTTCATGAGAATCGGTCAAGCCGTTTCGGAGGAGTATGGGAACGAACATTGTGACACGAGAATTTTATATATAAGATATATATATATATATATATATATATATATATATATATATATATATATATATATATCTATATATATATATATATATATATATATATATATATGTATATATATATATATGGAGGATAGGAATTCGGTGCTGACCAGTATGAAGTAAAACGTATATATTGGAGAATGCAGCTGGTACAATGAAAAACTCTTTAAAGTTGATCCAAGCTTTCGGAAATTTTATTGATTATTTCAAATTTTTTTAGAATACCTGAAGATGGAACTAATCAATAAAATTTCCGAAAGCTTGGATCAACTTCAAAGAGTTTTTCATTGTACCAGCTGCATTCCCCAATATTTACGTTTTACTATATATATATATAAATATATATATATATATATATATATATATATATATATATATATATATATATATATATATATATATATATATATATATATATATATATATATATATATATATATATATAGATATGTGAAACTGAGTTTTTGGTGCCAAGCATCATAAAAATTCATGAAACGAAAAACTATGTGGCTCCTAGGTACAACTTTGCTGATCACACTCATTTTAATAAGCAGGTTTTTAAAGTGAAAACCTGCTAAAAGGAAAAATAGTATATTATTGAATCTTTATAATATGTTATCTTGAGGCCAGAGCTTTTGGCACTGATTTGAGATTGTCGTGATATATTGTTGTAAATTTGTATTGATAAAATAAAGGCTATTTTCAAAACAAAACAAGAATTGAATAAACAAGTGAGGTTATGAGAATTATAACTGGCACGCATGCGTTCATACAAATACAGCTGATGCGCTGGCCTAGCATCGCTGTCGTCACTATCACACAACTGTTGGCCTTAATATCATTCGGCAAGTGTCTGGGAGTGTACCATGCGATAGGAATCATGTTTCCAAAAATAATACATATGTGAAATTAGTTTAATCTTCAAATCATGTAATTCTGTCAGACTCGCTCATATTTCTTTTCTGGCGATTCGTGATAAACAACTAATGAATGGTAGCTCACGAAATGCTTTTGTGTTTTATAACTTCAAAACGGCCCGACTGACATATCTACAAATTCCGTCGTAGGAAGTTCATTTATCACGAATTGTCTCAATTTGGCATTCTGGGCAGCAGCTCATTAGGATGAAGAAAGAGTTATCTACGATCGGTGAACCGCAGAAGCATACCATGTCAGGTAGTTAGGCAGGACCAGATCTCATAGCGATTTGGCCACTCTAATTTGTCACACATGCCGCCAGTAGCGTACAGAAGATGGTAAGGCGAAATATTGCCATGCGAAAAAAACTTCGAAATAGATGCTTTTCAAATTTTTGACTAGAATTTTCATGAAGCGTTTGATGCTCTGAAACTGAGTATTTTAACGTACAAAAGTGAAAATTGTATTCACTATAAAAGTTGGGATAATATTTTAATTCCTTTCATAGATTCCTTTTAACCCCTTGTTGTATCATGTGCCAAATATGGCACAAACCAATGTTTTACACCTCTTTAATACATACTGTAACCAACTTCCCTTTTAACAGATATTTATGCCCTGGCTAGCAGGGAGATTGGTTAAACATATAAAGGTTCTGATTTGTTCACAGTACCTAATAATAACAACTAGGTAAAATGAAAGGTATTTACTGTTCTCTTTTACATAAATTGATGAGACTTATCTTTATGTTTTAATATATATTCTGTCGACGTTTTCCTTGGGTGGATTGTTCACTTCTGCCCTATCTTTGTCCCAAGTTCTTGGTAGCTCCAGCTGTGGGTTGCCAAGGTGGATGTTAGTCCCAGAAAAGGTGGTTTCTTTTGTAAACTCCAAATGAATTTCAATCTTCAAACAATTTGTCTTTTAGTTCTAACCAAGGTGAACTTCAAACCCAGACCAAGTGTCTAAAATAATTCGGGGCAAATCAACATACAATCTCAAACTTAATATGTTCCAAGAATATCTGTAGGGTATCGATGGCCAATTCAAACTATCATTTAGATTTATCTCAAGCAAAGATGGTAAGAAAGACAGTATATGTTCCAACATTAAACTGAACATAAGATATGACCATGTGAAATTTGCCATCGTTAACCTACAAAAATCTTGTGTTAAATTGAGAGAATGAAACAAGCAAATGAATTAGAAATATTTTAAATTAAGAAATGTGAGATGATTATTTCAATATAGAAAGATAAATAATTTTAATATAGATAAATGAAAAAAATATGAAATGGCGGAAAAATTAAATAAGGAATTAATTCAGATTTTCAAGATAATGCATTTATACGGAATAATTATATTTCTTCTCAAAACTTACCGTCTATCAGACGCCACAGATACTTAATAATCTCAATAAACTTTCAATAGATATTGAACATAATTCTAATAATCAACGATGTTTTATCTACAAGAACCATTTGCTAAAAGGAAGAACGATTGTTAATCCGACGCTACCTAGATACTCTCCTTCTTAATACGCAGGTCATTAGCCATAGAAGAACAAAAGTAACGTATCGGTTGATAGCGTGGAATCACGGTACCTATTTCAGTGTAGAATGCAGTGGCTGCAGTTACGTGGAGAATTTACACGTTACAATACGTCAGAGAAATATAACTTTATATGCATAAATCACCATTTCAGGCACATACAAACATATTTCCAAAGAGGTAGCTCCCTCTCTGTAATTATTTCGCAGTTGATGTGTTTTTCAAAATGGTGACGATGAATCAGCTGCTTGTCAGTATTATTGTAGATTGAGTAATTTTTTTGAGTTCATCCACGTAACTTTTTACCTAATAAAAATTGTTTCTGTAAAAAATATACTTCTAGTAACTGCCTCATAGTGGCAAGTACTCGTATTTTTGAATAATTGACATTTTTCATCTAAAAATCACTTTGTGCCATATATGGAACATTATGCAATTCAAGCATATCTGACTTGACCATATTTTGCATTATATGGAACATTATGCAGTTCGAGTATATCTGACTCGACCATATCTGCAGATTATGAATTTAGAAGATGTGAAAGAAATCTTTTTCTGATATATTATGGATCCCAAGTTATTTTATGCATAAAAAAATGTAGTTATACATAATTTTAATCCAAATGAAAGTGAAGACAATATATCAGATGAAGATGAAATATTGGCTGTATAAAATATTTTTAGTTCATTTTGCATGCTGTCTTTTATTTGACACAAGGCAGTTTTTTTTTTGAAAAAGAATATTGTGTTTAATTTTTTTTAATATTTTTCTGATGAAATATATGTCTTTTTCCACCTGTGCCTTTTTTAAATCAATTTAAAAAAATCATGCATGAAGGGGTTAACATCAATCTTTAAACAGTCTTCTTTCAATCAATTAAATATCGAAGGATGAAACTTGTCCTTCTAATTTTCTATGGAAAATAGGCTTAAAACGGTGTTCGATGCGACTTACATTACGTGCTAGGCGTGCGCATAAGCTGTATTCCTGTACAAGTTATTTTGTTGTAAATAAATAATAAATTGTGATACAGTAGGAGTTGAGGATAGCGATGAAGAATTCAAGTAACTAGCAGTGTTTGTGAGTTTCAATGAGATACTTAAAATACCAGTACAATATCAGTGTATTATTTTAGATTGCGAATGATTAAAAAGTTGAAAATTGATTATAATTTTTGAAAATGTTCTATTCGTACAAAGATAAATAGGAATACGAATGAATAATTGAAGGAAATAAATTTTTTCCGCAAACGTCAAAAAATGACGACTTTTTCAACCTCACTTCTCAATGTTGAAGTTTGATTCCACAAACGTCCTTTTGTTTTTACTTTTTTGTCCGGCCGTGAGCGTACAAAAAAGTACACTTTTTTTTACTCTTACGTCAATATCAAGAACTTCGGGCGGCGTACAGTTAGGTTCCGAATTCGACATAATGTAATCTGTAAGAAATTTTTTATATATTTTAATATAACAAGTCATTTCTTAATACTCGGGTACTTACCAAAAATGCACAGTCCTATAATGCGTAGATAAGTGACTTTAAATGTTTCTGACAATTATTTTGTTGAATTGTCAAATTTGTTTTGCCTTTACATCTACAAAACCAGTAAGCAAAGCAATCTAGTTTTACGTTTCTTCACATCTAATCCTTTTTAAAAATATCATCTTAATTCTATCGTTTGAACACCGTTTGCGAAAAAAATGTTTTATTCGGACTTTTTGTGGCTCGACTAAAATTGTTGGCCTCACTGCTCGCCACAAAAAGTATTACTTTTGTGGCGTTACACTTTTACTCGTAATAGAACAATATACTATTTTAAGACTTTTAATTTTTGTTCATACAAAAAAATAGCGATTTCAACATCAACTTTTTTTATGAAACCGAAGAGTCATTGTTACTATTTCTTTTGGATGAATATGATTTTGAAATTACCACTGGTCTAGCAAAATCAACAAAAAGATATGATATCATTATCGATGTTGTTTTTTCGGAACATACATGAAATTAAATAGGTACCCTTTATAAATATAAAAAACTGAAGTTACCTACCATAAACCAACCATTAACAACAGTATTTTTTTTTATTATCACTAAGTTTTAGGTGTCTCGGCGTCAATGGCCATTGACACCTTAGTACAGTGCTTAGATTAACATTTTATGTATATATATATATACCTATATCTATGTATTTGTCTATTTTATCTTCTATATATTCAATGAAAGCTAAATAAGATGGTAGATGTTGGAATCTTTAAGGAATTCTATAAGGGTTGAGATGGTATCTGAGGTCAATGGTCCTAGGATGTCTTTAATGGTGTGTCCGAGGCCAAGTTTTCTTCTTATTGCTTCATACCTGATGCAATCGATGAGGAAGTGCTTGATGGTAATGGCATCGTGGCAATCGAACTAGCAGACACAGCAGCCATAAGACAAGACACAAAAGTCATCATCTGCCCTGAACGAGACCATATAAGTTCATCACCCGTTCAACAAAGGAAAAATGGCTAATCCACTGGATAGGCCAACACACGAAACTTAACGAAATTGAACCAACCATTCAGCCCAAGCCTGTCCCTACTGCAACCCGCAGAACTGAGGTAATACTCCGGTGGCTCAGAATTGGGCACTCTATCCTCACACACAAACACCTGATGACACAAGAAGAACCACCCACATGCGATGCGAACAGTAATTTAAACTAACTTTACAAATGGAATATATTACAAATATATAAATTACAAATGAGGATAAGAAACCTAAGCGAAATCTATTCCTAGGTAGATAATTGTATGAAAGTGGGTAAAATTACCAAGTACAAAGATTCTTATTTCACACAACATAAATTAAACAAAAGAGAACTATTCATATCTTATTGAATGTTCAAAAATTGTTCGAACTTTCTCTAATATTGATTCTGATGAATTATGTTCATAGCCTTCTTTCTATGTATGTAATATTTTGAATTCAGCAACAAAATGTTCCTCCAGTGGAACCGTAGCTTTAAAAATCACGGAAGTATGTGTCAATGCCGAATTTAACTTAAAATTCAGATTTCAATAGCAGGACGAAATTTATTGTTATTCATCTCGCCCACTGTGAGTACGCTCATGTTCCTTGTCTGTAGTAATTCTGATTTTCATCTTATTTCGCAGACAGAAAGGAGTCTTGAATATCAAAATGGGAGATAAATGGCTTGCAGAGGAAGATATTATGTTCTTAGAACTGGACATTTGGCGGACGCAGATTGCATAAACACTCGTTTCTTATGGATTAGTTAACCTTGCAAATGTCAATTCTCGTTTTAGTAAACAACGCCGGCGATGCACCTCCATATTGCTGCGTTGCCAAGCTAGAAGTTTCATTTTTATATATGTAGATTTAGAGCCCTTTCAGACTAGGATACTGTATCCGAGATACTGTATGCGAGATACAGAATTTAGGCCAGATACTTTTGTTAGAATATAGTTTTGTAAATAAATTTTATCAGTACAATATCAGTGCTGTACGGTGCTTTTTATGAAATGGACATTGAAGAGTGCGCTATGCTGTGGTATATTATATTTCTGGGCCCTAACTACAGTGTACCATGTATAATTTATTTCCGTAACTTACAATTTACTTGATAGTTTGCGAACAGTTACTAGATAGTAGTGCACTGATTAATACAAATTAAACATCAATTCGATTATCTAAAGGGTTTTCACTGCAATCCGTAAAAACTTAAAAGCAATATAAATTAACGAATAAACTCATTATTCATCGCTAATAAACAATATTATTGAAATATTTCATTTAATTTTTGTTATCCATCTTGAGATGATTATTGTAAAAATCAGTAAGCTTTCGACAAATAATCGTCTTGTTTCGAGAATTTTTAACAATATAATAATTTGAATTTATGCATTCCTTTTTGAATGCACTGTATAATTACTTTTATAAATATACCAACCATATTCATTATGTTGAACAATTGTCATTTCTTCAAAATTTTCACACATCTGTTTGGTAATTTCCACCCAACATTTTTATTTTATATTTCTGTCGAAATGATTTTCATTACTTGTATCCCATATACAAGAATTCGGTTCTACCAAACTTATAAATTTCTCGTTATCAAAAACTTTATTCTCCATGGTACAATCGAAAAACCGTTCTATTCCACTTCACTTCTACTAATAAATAATAAAAATATTGTACACCTATGCTATTGTGCTTTTTGAATCTCAAAAGTATGCAAGTCTGAACAGGTCCATAAGCCACAATGATAATTCGGTATCCCGGATTCGGATACTGTCGCCGGCGGCTGAATGAGCGAGATTCAGAAATTTAGTATCGCGATACGGTAAGCTGTGCTGAATGCAGTGTGAAAACGTACATATAAACGCATGTATTTTCTGTATCTGGGATACGCGTATCTCAGATACAGTATCCAAGTCTGAAAGGGCTCTTAGTCTTACAGCTGTGTCACTTGAGTTTTTTCTATAAAAACTTCTGAGAGTATCTGGAGCTAACAGGTCAAAATCTGAAGTGTTATTTTAATTACCAAATACACGAAGTTCCTTATCGCACAGGAGAAGTCGCTATAGTGTTCTCAATTCTAACTTGAACTTCAATTGGCGACTGAAATTAAGATCGTAGCGCCAGAACGGCTAATATCGGTACTACTCTCTGGGCCATTAGCGGTTTGTTTACATAGATTGGGAATGGTATTTACGTTCATTTCATTTTAAGTTTTCAAACGTTCGTAATTTGTGTTTTTTTGGACTCGGTATTTTCCAGTGGTTTATTGTGTTTCGATTGGGGACAATATTATCTCTGTTCAACAGTAGATAACCTACCTACCTCAAGTTGAAGTTTACACTGCTAGTTTTTATCATTAAACATGAAAGTCAATAATAAAATAAGGGAGAGGACGAATAAATTAATTGGTTAGAGTAACTATGTATACATCATGAAAACGCTGTATGATAAAATTCCTATTCATTTAAAAAGTAAGAAAAGTTTCAAGAAAACATCGCTTTCATGGCAACTCTCATTAACAACTGTAGAGGTTTTGAGTTGAATGGACAAAACTAAGTACTTACCAGCAAAACTGAAAGAAACAACATTAAATAAAATAAGAATTAATATGAATACTCTGCTTGAATGGTTTGAACGTAATGAGTTATTATATTTTCCTGACGTATAACAGCTCTCCTAAAAGTACGGTGAACTTCTGAGAGTAACTGTTTTTTTTTTGATAGAATCTCTGTTTTCCTGGTTATATAATTGAATATTTTAGTTTTTACCTAGCTAAAGAGTCAAGTTTTATTTCATATTCTTGATGCTATGATGAACTGTTATGTTGGTTGTGCAAATAAACATTATTTATTATTATTATTTCAATAGTATCTCTGGTTGTTACACGAAAGAAAATACAATTATCTAGAATCTCTGGATGATGGCCCAGGTTCAGATTCGGATAAAAGTGGAATTTTTTTCGTGAGAACAGCATTGGAATTCAAAAACCTTACGTTTGCGGTTAGCTGAAAATTGCACATCATCAGTTGGTATAATTCTATATAGAAAAACCCACAAACCTACTACAGGAAAAATAATTGTTCCCAGTAAACTGTAAAGAACAAAATCTCATATGTTCAGACACTTTTTTTCAATGTTTAAGTTATGAATCCACACCTTCCTTCTGTCCATCATTTCCTTGTTTCCCAAATTTGTTTGGAATACAACTTTGAATTGTCCACCTCTCGGAAAGTTATGTAAGCTATATTCGGGATTTTTTTGCCCAAGATGAACAATAGGATACCTTACAATAGTGATTCATCTCTTCTGAACGTTTGTAAACTATCTATTTCCTAGAGATCTCAATTATCAAATTTTAGGCTGATCTTTCTGCTGCCGAATTAATTCTGACAACAGTGCACTCGATAATTTAAGTTTCGTACCATTTTCCGTATCAGGCGTGCATCTGTAGTAACGCTGCATTTTATTGCAATCTTGATGATGATTATTTGGCCTTCGTTCACGGAAAAGATGACTAACTAAAGTGCACTCGTCGTCCGGGTAAGAAAACGACGATATCAGCGCAATTTCCGCGAACTGTTCAGGTGTTATATCTACGAGATGAAATCCTGGCAGTCTTGGTCCGGATTCTAGAATAATTCTCGGAATGAACCGTCAGAGGGAAGCGATAAGGTTTGTTTTATTTCTCATGTATCGAAATCCTGACTGTCAATTTAGTGGTTGCAAAAAACGGTCTGTGTCACTCGAGAAACATCGATTCGTAAAAAGTATTCCAAAAAAGTCGAATTCATTAGCAGAACAATAAAAAAATGAACAAAAAAATTGTGGAATTATTGGAACTCGGGTAGACGTGAAAAAATTTGTTGCATTCTCAATGTTATTATGTCTGGCAATTTGATGAATGTGTTCGCATTCTTTTCCGTTATGACGTTGTGGTAACGTTGATTTCGCAACGCTGGATATACCTTGAATTTAATTAATTAAATTTTTATTTCCGTAGTTATTCGTCCTTTGAATAAGGTTTGAAATTATTATGAGAATGAAGGTCGTTACCGGTAACGAACCTCTGGCAAGCTATGGAAGAAACCCACATTAACCACAACCTCATCCCTGCTGAAAAAGTTATACGAACACACTTACTATAAGATCAAAACAGGAAAACAGTAGTTGTCTAAGGGATTCGAAGTTACCAAAGGATTGCGCCAAGGCTGCTGCATAACCCCCACACTCTTCATAATATACGTGGAAAAAGCTTTAGATAAGTGGAAAAGAAAGTGCGAAGGAATGGAATTCGAGCTAAATGACAACAAAACGCTATATACACTACAGTTTTCCGATGACCAGATTGTCCTTGCACAGACGAAAGAAGACCTCGAATATATGACAAGAAAGTTGCAAAAAGAGTATACAGAATGGGGCCTTAGCATAAACATCAGCAAGACAAAACATATCAAAATATCAATAAATGTAGTGAATATAAATATCTTGGAATGATAATCACGAATGATTGCAGAGATAAAGCACACATACAAAGCCGCATCACTCAGGCGAGAAAAGTAATTGGACCCAACACCATTGATGAGCTGGTTGAGGAGCGAAACAGACTGTCTAGTGTTTCTATCGTGAGAGGCGCCGATGTCGAATTTTCTAATAATCTCCCTAGAAGGATGAATGGGAACATATTGTCGATTCTCATGAAACTAGCTTCGTTGAAAGGTTGATTTGGATAATCTTCAATTTCCAAACGTATTTTTACCTATATATATATATATATATATATATATATATATATATATATAAATATATATATATATATATATATATATATATATATATAGAAAACAGAATTCTTCGTGTTATCGATACACGTTCGTGGCAATAAAATGAAGTGAACTAGGACATTTATTCGAAACTAATCAAACAAACCTGCTAGCGGAGCTGGTTATATGAGTTCACGAAACATCGAAATTGCCGAAATGTTTTCATCTATCTGTAAGATGTGGTTCATTTGTTTTCGACTGGTGGCGCTGTGTCATATTTATATGCCATATAGTACTGGAAGGAAAATATAACGTCGTTAGAAATATTTGGTTGGTTATCACTTTCGATGGATGGATGATACTGATGAGCCCCAAATAAGGGCGAAACAGACTGTCTATCATTTCCATTGATTGTGATAAACAACTTAATATTTCTAACATACACCGTCCAAGGTATATGGAGGCATTTCGATGTTTCGTGAACTCGTATAACCAGCTCTGCTAGGAGGTTGTTTGATTAGTTTCGAATAAATGTCCTATTTCACTTCATTCTATATATTTATTTATATATATATATATAATACATATATATATATATATATATATATATGTATATAATATATATATATATATATATATATATATATATATATATATATATATATATATATATATATATATATATATATATATATATATATATATATATATATATATATATTTATTTATATAAATATAAAATGAAGTACCTAAAGTAGGACATTTATTTGAAACTAATCATACAAACCTCCTAGCGGAGCTAGTTATACAAGTTCACAAAACATCAAAATATCTCCATTTACCTTTAAACGGTAAATGTTAGAAGTATTAAGTTGTTTATCACAATCAACGGAAATGATAGACAGACTGTTTCGCCCATATTTGGGGTTCATCAGCGTCATCCATCCATCGAAAATGATAACCAACCAAATATTTCAAACGTCCTTATATTTTCCTTCTAGTAACACAATGGCATATAAATATGACACAGCACCACCAGTCAGAAACAAATGAACCACATCTTATAGATAGATGAAACATTTCGGCATCGAGAACTCGTCCTAATTCCCGAAGGTGGCTACTATATTCGCTAAGCTAGAATAAGGTTGCTACATCAATTCGATGTAATGCAACATTTACACACCGCCAGGAACAATCGCTCCGAATTTTATCCCCCTATAGATGGATGGATAAGCTCCAAATAAGGGCGAAACAGTCTTTCTATCATTTTCATTGATTGTGATAAACAACTTATTATTAAGTTGTTTATCACAGTTTGTTAACATTTACCGTCTAAAGGTGAATAGAGATATTTCGATGTTTCGTGAACTCGTATAACCAGCTCCGCTAGGAGGTTTGTTCGATTAGTTTCAAATTAATGTCCTAGTTTACTGTATTTTATTGCCACGGACGTGTGTCGATAACACGAAGAATTCTAATTTATATATATATATATATATATATATATATATATATATATATATATATATATATATATATATATATATATATATATATATATATATATATATATATATATATATATATATACATATATATATATATATATATATATATATATATATATATATATATATTATATATATATATATATATATATATATATATATATATATATCTATATATATATATATTATATATATATATATATATATATATATATATATATAGATATACACGTTGTCCTAATTGCCGTAGGCCACTATTGCTATCTCGGTAACTATAATAATTACAAGGTTGGTCGAATTAGATAAAATGTGCAGTTTTGGAGGAAATTGTCAATCCGGTTTCAGATTTGAAAGAAAAATTTCTATCTCGAGCTACGGGGGTTTTTCGAAAAATTGCCTGTAATGCGTAGATAAGTTTCTTTAAATATTTTTGACAATTATTTTATTGAATTGTCAAATTTGTGTTGCCTTGACATCTACAAAACCAGTAAGCAAAGCAATCTAGTTTTACGTTTCTTTACATCTAATCCTTTTTTAAAAGATCATCTTAATTCTATCGTTTGAACACCGTTTGCAGAAAAAATCGCATGTTTTATTCGGAGAAAAGCACTTTTTGTGGTTCGACTAAAATTGTCGGCCTCATTGCGTTCAGCCCACAAACATTTAATCTCGCCACAAAAAGTATCACTTTGACTTCTAATAAAACAATATACTATTTTTTTCTACTGTAGAAGAGAAACTATTATTAAAAAAATTTATTAACTATCTAAAAAGAAAGTACACACTCACATACGAAAGAAAATACCTTTTGTTTACATTTTATTATATGCTGGGGGCACCATAAAAGATATGATTAAAAATTAGGCCTGAAAGTTGAGAAACGCTGGACTACTTATATCATCTCAAACTCCAATTAAATTCATTGAAGAAGAAGACAACAACCTTACAGAGGAGTGTCCGAGAATGCATAGCAAGAAGATCAGGAAGATGTCATCGGTCAGATTCCTTCTGTCATTTGAGCATTAAAAGGGACATAAAATCGAATTTACGAACTGGTTACATAATATTGGCTCGTAAATTCGAACCGTGTGTCATTTACGACTACTGGATTATACGCCGTGTAAGATTTACATAAGTTTTTTTGTCACGCAAAAGAGGGCGGCACGTCATTTCAGAAGGCCTGTAAACTTCCAAATTTATATGACTTTTTCAGATTTACGGCTGTACGACCAATAAAAATGTTGCGTTGACCGCTTTCCACGTTTCTAAAAAAATTGGAGCATTAGATTATTTTTATGCGAATTGAAGATATTTATATCTGTTGGGAGATGAAGAAGTTGATTGAAGAGCTCTGTTTCTAAAAATTCCAATTAAATTACTGTTTATGTCGTTATGTATCGAAAAGGAGAAGTAAAAATATTTTTTCTTTGAACAAGGCGACAACAAATCTCTGAGTAGAAAAAAATTCGTTCGGCAACCATGCGGAAATTTGAAAATTTTCAATTCTTATTTATATTGATTATCATCAATAGGCAACAATATAAGTACCACAAAAATTTACTAGATGGCGTCATATGAAATTTTCAGAATGAGAGCGGATCTGTCTATTATAAAGATTTTTATTTTTCACTTGTATATTATGTGTTTATTTCACCTCAAATATGGTTGCTATAAACACACTAATTATGCCCTAGAGCATAACGCCGGTTTCTACTTGCCACCCTTCAAGCTACCATTCCACCGGAGGAACATTTTTGTTGCTGTTGCGTGTTTCCGTAAATGTTCCAAAATGTTAAAATTTCTTTATTTCTCGGCAACAAATGTTGACTGTTCCAACTTGTCGCCGGTTTCCATTTCGAGCGGTAAACTTCAAAAGAAAATAGGAAACATGTGTAATGACTATCTCATTAGACTCTGGTCAACCAATCGATGTAGTATATCTAGATTTCGCTAAAGCCTTCGACAGAGTACCTTACAGACGTATACTTCATAAGATCGAGCACCTCGGAATCAGAGGCGACTTATTGCTGTGGATAGAGGCATTTCTAAGAAACAGGCAATTCAGAGTAAAGATTTCTAACATACTTTCTTCAGCACAGCCTGTCACCAGTGGCATACCTCAGGGATCTGTTCTTGGACCTCTATTGTTTTTACTATATATATATATATATATATATATATATATATATATATATATATATATATATATATATATATATATATCTGACTTGCCTAGTCAGCTCAGTAGTAGTTGTTCGCAATTCGCTGACGATACCAAAATTTACGGCAGCCCTTGCCATGTGCATTGCAATATTCAGGATGATTTGAATAGGATAGGAGATTGGTGCAGCGAATGGTTACTGCCCTTGAATTTGGAAAAATGTGTGGTTTTGCATCTAGGCAAAAATAATCCCAACCTGTCATATAAGCTTGCTGGTCGGCAATTAAATGTCACTAACAGTCACAACGACCTGGGCGTAACGGTAAGCCATGACTTGAGCTGAGTGTAACTCGTAAAGCCAAAGCCGTTACATACCTGATCTCAAAAGCCTTTCCGGGGTGTGATACAAGAGTGGGTAGTAGGTTATATACCTCCTATGTCCGTCCTATTCTTGAGTTTGCCGGCCAAGCCTGGCACCCTTCACTCAAGCGCGACGTCGATTCTTTGGAGAATGTGCAAAGATGGGCAACAAGAATCCCCTTCGGTTATGTTCGACCCGATTATGACACCCGCCTAAGACTCTTCGGACTTTCCTCATTTGGGGATAGACGTGAGAGAGGTAATCTTATCACATCGTATTCTGCGTTACACCACCTGTTGCCCCCAAATATTTGCAACATGTTCAAGCTAAATAAAAACCACCTGCGGGGGCACCAACTAAAACTGCAGAAAGAACAGTTCAAAACAACCCCCCGCCAGTTCTTTCTATCGAATAGAGTTTTTGAAAAATGGAACAAGCTCCCGAATGAAGTTGCCACTGCACCGAGTATAAATGCGTTCAAAAACAGACTGGATGCTTGGAATAGAGGCCTAGTGAATTGAACTATTGTTTGCTTTTTTGGTATTTTTGAGATTGCTGCTCTCTGTTCTTTACCATTGATTTTGTTATCATTGATTTTGTTGTTCTATTTTTATTGAATTGGATACTATGTATTTTTTTTTATATTTAAGTTGTTTTTTTTTCACGAATGTACTGTTAATTTTTACTCTTATTTCTGAGCCATAACAGGCTTTGGCCTTGGCTCTTTTTGAAATATAATAATAATAATAATAAAACAAATCCGTATAGCTATCGCAGTGGAAACATATCGAGAACGCAACTAGTAAACATTCGTGTCGCAGATTTTCAGTGTGCAGTGAAGTACGAAAACGAATAAATATATAGCTACGGTTCCACAGGAGGAACATTTTTGTTGCTGTCGCTTGTTCCCTAAATATTCCAAAATGTTCCTTGAAATTTCTTCATGTCAACAATTGTTGATTGTTTCTACTAAACAATATGTAACTGATGACAATTAGTTGCTTCAGTGGAAACAAGAAACTTACGTATGTTGCCATAAGTTTCAACCTATGGCAACAAAGAGAAACATTTAGATTTTGGATTGATTGGGCCGATACTTAGTGTAAATTAATAAACATACTAAAACAATGGTTAATAATAAATTTTTAAACATTTATTAAAAGAAATAACGCATTACGCACGTTTCGGTGGAACTTCACCTTCTCAAGATGCTAATGGCAAACTAACTATGTTTCTCTGTTATATCGAAAACAAGAAATAAAGAGATGACAAAATGTGTAGAAGGGGTAGTTATAAAGATGGTTACAAATAATTATTAGAAAAGGAAAAACCAATTCTGAACTGCTAGTCAGGTAGTTCGGTAATTTTGAAAAGATTAAGAAGGGGGCTTGAAGTATGATCGATTTGGCTATTCAATAGGAGACCGGGATGCTTGTATTTATTTGGGCAAAGGTAAATTGAGTCCTGTCTACCTGAATTAAGAAGGTTCAAGAAATTTAGATGGTCCAATTGAGTCCCGGGTCACTTAAATCTTTCTAATCCTTCTAATCCTCCTGATATGCATATTTCGGGAATTCCTAATTACTTTTAAATCTCTATACCAAATAATATTTTTATTACCTATGAACGAAGGATTTCATTGGTTAGACATCTATGGATATCATATATAAAAAGGGTTTTCTACAAAATTTTTAATATAGTTTGTTTAATTTGTACCTACCTATTCGGTGTTAGTTAGTTTGTCAAAATGAGTTCTGTGAGAGTTGTACTAAGTGAAAGAGGGAAACAACTGATTATGTTGGATGGCTTCAAATATCGTTTCCATAAGATGTTAAAAAATAATGCCAAACGTTGGATTGGTTGTGCACAGACAAAAGAAAAATGCGAGGCATTTTTAAAAACTGAAGGTGCTGACAACATAGTAATAGAAATTATGGATAACCACAACCATACAGTAAACGAAGAGGTACTTAATCGCAAAATTTTAAGTAACTCTTTAAAGCGAAAGGCCATAGAAGATGTTAGTGAACGCCCGATGAAAATTATACATAAGGAGTTACGAAATGGCGATATTAATACCTTGACAACCGAGGATGTGAGATTGGTCAGAAAAAATATGTATAATGCTCGACGATCTGTTTTGCCTAAATTGCCAAAAGATATGGAAGAAACTCATGCAATATTAAAAACATTCCCAGTGAAAACCAATACAGGCGAAGAGTTCCTAATAGCTAACGATGTAGAAAATCAGATAATTATGTTTTCCTGCAAGACCAACCTAGAATTTTTAGCAGATTTAGAAACTATTTATATAGATGGAACTTTTGAATACTGTCCGAAGTTCTTTCTGCAAATGTTCTCCATTCATGGTTTAAAAGACAACCATTACATACCATTGGTTTTCTTTTTATTGCCAAATAAACGAAAAAATACATACACACTGGCACTGAAACATCTGGTTGAAGAAATTGGCAAATGCAATAAAATACTTACTTTACGAAAAGTATTTGCTGATTTTGAAGAAGCAATTCATCAAAGTGTTACTGAGGTTTGGAGTGATGTTTCATTGAAGGGCTGCCGTTTTCATTTAGGACAGTCTTGGTAGGTACTTTTATTTGACATTAAATATTTTGCAAATCTTAGATGAATATTAGGTATAGGTATATTATTGTAAATATTTGTAAATTGTATAAAATTATATGGTATAATATGAATTTTAGTTTTAATATTCTACGAACAGATTACGAACCCCTACTGAGCAAGCTCAGGTAGGCCCGGGACCCAATTTACCTAACTCCGGGACTCAGTTCGGCTATCATTAAGACGGATTATAAATTTTGGGACTCAATTAGGCATCTCCGATTTATTTATCTGTAATGATTCTAAAAAATTAAGTTTAATTCCCTTACTTTCAGTATTTAATATTTTAAAATCGAAATTGAATTTGTGATTTTCTTGGATTAAATGGTTTGCATAATGTGAATCCGACTTTTGATTAACAAAGCTACGTTTGTGTTCTGAAATTCTAGTTTGAAAACTTCTGAAAGTTCTACCAATGTATAACTTATCACAATCACCACAATTAATTTTATAAACTCCTGATTTATATTTATACTGAAAGTAAGGGAATTAATCTTAATTTTTTAGAATAATTACAGATAAATAAATACAAGCATTCCAGTCTCCTATTGAATAGCCAAATCGATCATACATCAAGCCCCCTTCTTAATCTTTTCAAAATTACCGAACTACCTGACTAACAGTTCAGCATTGGATTTTTCTATTCTAATAATTATTTGTAGGAGGCTCCGTGGCTGAGCGGTATAGGTAACGCTATGCCGTCTTCGTTGACGGAGTTGGTGGGTTCGATTCCCACCGTGTTCTTGGGTGTTTGTATGCGTTCTGAGATTTTAGTGGTTCCCCTCATTTAGTATTTGATGGCCAAATGTCCAGTGTTGACGAAGCCAAATTGTACGGAGGACGGGCGTGTGAGAGGGTAAACGTCCCTCCTCTTAAAAAAAAAACTATTTGTAACCATCTTTCTATTTACCCCTTCTACACATTTTGTCATCTCTTTATTTCTTGTTTTCGATATAACAGAGAAACATAGTTAGTTTTCCATTAGAATCTGAAGAAGGTGAAGTTCCACCGAAACGTGCGTCATGCGTTATTTCTTTTAATAAATGTGTAAATTGTTATTATTAACCATTGTTTTAATATAGATACATTTAGCAAGAAAATGTTCCTGAACAATCCTCCGGTGGAACCGTAGCTTAAGATTTCGAATTTTTGGATTCTGTTACCTGGGTCAAGGAATTCTGTTTTGTTCATATTTATGTAGTGGTTTATTACATCTGATGTAAAATCTTGATAATTGGTTAGTAGCCTGAAATATACCAACTGTAGTGGATTCAAGCCAAAGGTTTTTTTTTTATTTGATTTATAACTTTTTTACATAATTTTGATCCAGCGGAAATGTATGGCAAGGTTGAGCTATTATATTAATTTTATTTTCGCTAGCCGCATCTGCTATTTGGAACTTAGTTTGAAAATATTCACTACTACTTAATCTGACAATTTGTTATGTATGGGAAACGATCAAAATTTACCGGCCAAATTTCGAGATGACCTACTTGGCCAGCATTGTACGAGGAGAAATGAGGCAACTTTAATACTTCATAATCCTTGTCGTATACGACTCTGGATTTCTCCGGCAATGAATTATTCGCAGCTTTGGCTGCATTTTCTATGATATTCTTGGGTAAATTCATTTTATTTTCATTATTTCTATAAGACTACACAAAGAAAGCAGCAATGGCATTCACTAAATATGATGACAAAAATATTCACAACCGTCAAAATATCAACAAATGACATACCTACTATGAGAAGGAAAATGGAAAGTATAGGAGCAATGAACCTATGATTTTAAAATCGATTTTTCATTATAATAAAATAATTTTTTCGTGAAAAATAAAATCTTGTATGCACCACATGCGTTACTAGATCCTAACGCCCCTCGGGCCTTTAGGATCTATATAACGCACTTGGTACATAAATAACTATTAGGATTTAATGAGATGGCGAAATTTCAAATAAAACGATGTGAACGGCTTATTGCATCAGACAGTCAATGCCCGATGCAGCTCGTACATACAAACTCCTCCTCCTACTGTAACAGTACCCCTAGGAGTACGCATACCACACTTAGAGAAATATTGATCCAAACTGTTTGTCAAACGGTCTAGGGCACAATTAGTACTAGGTTCGTATCCCGGCTAAGATATAGATTTGAATTGATGCGGTTGTTTACATGTTTGAGTAATGAAACTCTAAGTCTAACGCACTTGGTACATAAATAAGTATTAGTATTTAATGAAATGACGAAACTTCAAATAAAACGATGTAAACGGCTTGTTGCATCAGGCAGTCAATGCCCGATGCAGCTCGTACATACAAACTCCTCCTCCTACTGTTACAGTACCCCTAGGGGTACGCATACCACACTTAGAGAAATATTGATCCAAACTGTTTGTCAAACGGTCTAGGGCACAATTAGTACTAGGTTCGTATCCCGGCTAAGATATAGATTTGAATTGATGCGGTTGTTTACATGTTTGAGTAATGAAACTCTAAGTCTAACGCACTTGGTACATAAATAAGTATTAGTATTTAATGAAATGACGAAACTTCAAATAAAACGATGTAAACGGCTTGTTGCATCAGGCAGTCAATGCCCGATGCAGCTCGTACATACAAACTCCTCCTCCTACTGTTACAGTACCCCTAGGGGTACGCATACCACACTTAGAGAAATATTAATCCAAACTGTTTGTCAAACGGTCTAGGGCACAATTAGTACTAGGTTCGTATCCCGGCTAAGATATAGATTTGAATTGATGCGGTTGTTTACATGTTTGAGTAATGAAACTCTAAGTCTAACGCACTTGGTACATAAATAAGTATTAGTATTTAATGAAATGACGAAACTTCAAATAAAACGATGTAAACGGCTTGTTGCATCAGGCAGTCAATGCCCGATGCAGCTCGTACATACAAACTCCTCCTCCTACTGTTACAGTACCCCTAGGGGTACGCATACCACACTTAGAGAAATATTGATCTAAACTGTTTGTCAAACGGTCTAGGGCACAATTAGTACTAGCTTCGTATCCCGGGCTAAGATATAGATTTGAATTGATGCGGTTTTTTACATGTTTGAGTAATTAAACTCTAAGTCTAACGATTTTCACATATAATAAAACAACGACAGTTGCACAATGCGTTTCGCTGACACTACAGCTTCTTCAGGTGCGAATTACAAACAAAAACTAAAATATCTAATACAAGGTTTGTGAAGTACAATTATAAATTTGGGATATCCAATCTGGGATTCTAAGAACAAACTACCTTTTTCATCAAAGTTAAGAAGGGGGGAGCTGTTCACATCCAATTGGTTGTTAAGTAACTTCTGGGAATTTTTATACCTATCAATTTCTAAAGTTTCTAAATCAAGATTTAATTTTGAACCTCTTGTTCCCAGATGTAGAATTTCGAAATCAGAATTGAAGTCAAGTTTCTCTTTTATTAAACGTCTAGCATATATTGAATCTTCGTATTCAATTCGACTTCAATTCGGATTCGACAAAAAGGTTGAAATTGTGGGCCACCTATATAACTTATAATAATAATAATAATATTAAAATTGTTTTCAAACCTAAGACAAAAGTCTGAGGATTTTTATTCAATGCCAAAGATATCACTTCAAAATTTGAAAGTTCAGGAGTTTATAAGTTGATTTGTCCTGATATAGGTCCAAAAATTGCACTAATAGAGAATTTTCAAATCATGCACAAATTACCAAAAGGAACCAAACCAACTTACTTAGAATCATTCGAAATTTTTAAACTCTATCATAATGCAAAAGATATCTTGCTGAACGACCAGATTGACTTGGTATCTTCTCCTACATTTAGTGTATTCAAACAATAACGATTTTTCAAAGAACATTGTATTGTACCAATTTGGGAAATCCACTCGATAAGCCCTTCTTGAAATATGTTCCTCTTGTCTATTTAGATACCTGCAATAATTCTTTCCCACCCGTAAGCGCAAATCAATAATTATGTATTCAATTCTTAACTCAATCTACCCGATGATGGTCTAGTGACCGAAATTGCAACCGCGGTGTTAAATTTTTCAAAATATTTTTGTGATAATAAACGTAGTAAATTCAAATTTAGTTTTTTTTCAAAGGTACGTACAATTCATATCGTTGCATCTCAAGCGCAAAGTTCAATTAACGTCTTATGCCGTTGTGCATAAAACTCCGGGAACGAAAATAAACGTCAGGTACCTACTTCAACTGTTGATTCAATTAATTACTCGTCTGGAAAAAGCAATAAAAATTATATAGATGAGTAAATTTTGGAGTGTTTCGGTCAATATTTATGTCCGAAAGGTATATAAAACTGCAAAATATCCGCCGAATTATATGGGCTCGTAAAAATTTACAACAATTAATTGCATTATGTTCACCTTGAGTGCATTTTGTGTTTTTTTTTTTACTTACGTTGTCCGATGGGCGAACTTGGCCAGGTCAGCGTATGCTTTGAGCGGTCCAAATTATTATCAGTTAACACCTCCGCGTGTACGCGAAAACGTATTTTTGGATGTGACTGACAAATTCTGAAAAAGAGGTTCACCCACGATGCGATGTTTATTCTGTCGCGTCCCGAGACAATAATAATAATATTATATTTTTTGTGAAAGTTATAAATGTCGTAAATTACGTGAGGTATATTTATTTCGTGAAGAGATAGTGAATTTTTTCAAGTTCAAAGACCTTTTTTAACTAATAATAAAAAGAAACCTCACTACATATTCCTCAAAATACATCCCATTCAGAGAAAGAATCAAAAAAAAATCAACTATGACCTTACCCCTTTCAAATACACGCTAAAACCTTTAACTGACTTCTACCCCTGGACCTCTACTCCACCAACTGTCGACCTTACCCTGGAAAAATTCTCAAAAAACTCGAACAACCATCAGGAAATACGAAACTGCTTTCATGTGCAACTCTTCAAGTACCAAAACCACAGTCTAATTTACACCGATGCCTCAAAAAAACCTCATGGAGTCTCAGCTGCCGTAATTCACGAAAATGCAAAATCTGCTGTACGTCTACCCCCTAACGCCAGCATCTTCACTGCAGAATCTGTAGCAATACTAAGAGCAATCCGCACCTGCGCTTATAATCCAAAAACCTGTTTTATCATCATAACTGACTCACGAAGCGTACTCCAGGGACTTAAATATCTGCATCCCAAACAGGAAATTATACAGGAAATAAAGTTGGAACTACTACGCTTAAAAGATATACATAAGTATGTAAAATTCATGTGGCTTCCGTCTCATGTTGGGATACTAGTTAATGAAGAGGCAGATCGATTAGCAAAACATGCAATAAACAACGAGGAACTGGAGAACATCAAACACTTACCGAAAGCAGACCACAAACTTTCAATTAGATCACACATCTCTAGTATATGGCAACAAAACTGGAACACTAGCAGCAGTAAACTAAAAGACATTCATTCCAACATCAACAAATACCTCCACTTACCAAATGGCAGAAAAAACCAAATAATATTAAATCGGCTAAGAATTGGACACACTGCAATTACACACTCATTTCTTCTAGAAAGAACACCTCCCCCTATGTGCACCGTCTGTAACACTACACTGTAACAGTAAATCACATTCTAACTGAATGCCAAGCAAACAACCACGTCAGAATGAAACATCATCTCGAAGGAAACCTTGCTACAGTCCTAACACATAACATAGGAAACCTACTGAACTTCTTAAAATAATCCAACTTGTACTCTAAATTATAACCTTACAACTTAAATTGACATGTACTATGTGTATGTTCCCCTGCTAATAACCCAAAGCGGTTGATGCGGGTATATGTGCAAATGAAAAAAAATCTATTCATTCAATTATGATTTTTGTTCCAAATCCAAAAAAAATTGTGCCCTCTGTCTAGTTATTCCCTCCTCTGGGAGGTCTATCCCCCAATCAATTTATATCGAAATAAATACCATCTAAGATATCATGCGAAACTACCTACCTACAAAGTTTCAACCTTACGGTCCCAAAATTGCGCCTTCTATCGTGTAAACAAGATTTATTTCCTCCCCTGGGAGGTCAACCCCCCAACAGTTCGAACCAAAACGAATCCTATTCAAGATATCATACAAAATTACCTAGATACAGACTCTCAACCCTATTGCTACAAAATTGCGCAGTTTATCGTGTAAACAAGATTAATTTCCTTCCAGGGAGGGGTCAACCCCCCAACCAATTCGAACCAAAACCAATCCCATCCAATATATGAACATACGAAACTATCTATTTACAAACTTTCAACTCTATTGCTTCAAAATTGCGGCCTTCATCGTGTAAACAATATTAATTTCCTCCCAGGGAGGGGTCAACCCCCCAACCAATTCGAACCAAAACCAATCCCATCCAATATATAAACATACGAAACTATCTATTTACAAACTTTCAATCTTATTGCTCCAAAATTGCGCCCTTTATCGTGTAAACAAGATTAATTTCCTCCCAGGGGGGGTCAACCCCCCAACCAATTCGAACCAAAACCAATCCCATCCAATATATAAACATACGAAACTATCTATTTACAAACTTTCAATCTTATTGCTCCAAAATTGCGCCCTTTATCGTGTAAACAAGATTAATTTCCTCCCAGGGGGGGTCAACCCCCCAACCAATTCGAACCAAAACCAATCCCATCCAATATATAAACATACGAAACTATCTATTTACAAACTTTCAATCTTATTGCTCCAAAATTGCGCCCTTTATCGTGTAAACAAGATTAATTTCCTCCCAGGGGGGGGTCAATCCCCCAACCAATTCGAACCAAAACCAATCCCATCCAATATATAAACATACGAAACTATCTATTTACAAACTTTCAATCTTATTGCTCCAAAATTGCGCCCTTTATCGTGTAAACCACGCTAAAATACATAAGCTTAGACACACATACACAATTATGAATATATATATATACAGTGTGGAACAGCTAAATGGAATAAATTCGATAACGAATAAATGAGAGCGTGTTGGGAAAAACGCTTGGACACGTCGATTTGTATTTTCAGATGCGCATTTTTTTCAAAAAAATAATAATTATATAGGGTGTGTCATGTGCCAGTGGCCGATACCAACTTTCTTATTTTAAATACAACCCCCTGTATGTTATTAGTTTTTTGGATTCTTCAGAAAATTCTAGACATAATTTATGTACAATGTCCCATACCTATCTTCAACTGTTTCGGAAATATTAAGTGTTTTCAGATGTATTACAAAAATTAACATTAAAAAAAGAACATTATTTTATTTCACAAATAATGTAAAAAAAACAAAAAACATTAATTTCAATGTGAGAGATGTTCAAAATGTTCGCCGCGAACGTCTTGGCAACATGCTAATCTGGTATAGAAATGTCTTCTAACGTTTGTAATACATCTGAAAACACTTAATATTTCCGAAACAGTTGAAGATAGGTATGGGATGGGACATTGTACATGAATAATGTCTAGAATTTTCTGAAGAATCCAAAAGACTAATAATATACAGGGGGTTGTATTTAAAATAAGAAAATTGGTATCGGCCACTGGCACATGACACACCCTATATAATTTTTTTTTTTTGAAAAAAATGCTCATCTGAAAATACAAATTGACGCGTCCAAGCGTTTTTCCCAACACGCTCTCATTTATTCGTTATCGAATTTATTCCATTTGGCTGTTCCACACTGTATATATATATATATATATATATATATATATATATATATATATATATATATATATATATATATGTATATATATATATATATATATATATATATAATATATATATATATATATATATATATATATATATACGAGGTATGGCAATTGAAACCCGGAATCAAGCTCCGAGGGGCAGCTAAATTAATTTTCGGCGAAATTGTCGATCATAATCCTTCACAGTAGTCTCCTTGGAGTTCCACGCACCGCTTCCACCTCCGGCTCTCCCACGCCTCGAAGCACCCACGGTAGTCGTCTTCAGTTAGGGTGTTCAGCGCCACCGTCGCAGCTTCTTTCGCCTCCTGTACACCGCCGTGGTGGGGTCCCTTCACGTACTGCTTCATCTTTGGGAAATAGGAAGAAGTCGCAGGGAGCGAGGTCGGGGCTGTAGGGGGGGTGCGGCAACGTTGCGATTGCTTTTTTTGGCTAAAAACTCGCGAATTCGTATCGACGAATGTGCAGGTGCAATTGTCATGATGCAAGAGCCAACCATTCTCCGCGAGTTCGGGCCTCACGCGCGAAAATACGGGCCCTCAGCCGCTCAAGACACCTTTGGTAGTACAGTCCGGTCACTGTTTGTCCCTCTGGAAACGTATTCCCGATGAATTGCGCCTTTGATATCAAAGAAAATTACGAGCATGGATTTCATTTTCGATTTGGACATCCTGGCTTTCTTCGGGCGCTCCCTGAACCGCTTTGCCCACTCGAACACGGCAGTTTTCGACAGAGAATCATCTCCATACACGTCTTTAAGTTTACGAAAGATTTCCGCGGAGGTTTCGTTTGTTTTAACCAAAAATTCGATAACCGCGCGTTGCCTCTTAATTAGGTCACTCATTTTCGCGACGTATAGAAAAAACCTTGCTTTACAAAAACACGCGGGAAACACAAACCAAACGTGATACCGCGTTCAAAATTTAACTGGTACTACTGAAGAGTCCCCTCTTTCGAACGAGACCAGAACGCGCCGGCTGGTGTGTTTAGTTCGGGAGATATCGGCCGATTCCTGGTTTCAAATTGCCATACCTCGTATATGAAATTGAGTTTTTGGTGCCATGAAAAGTCATGAAACGAAAAACCATCTTGGTCCTAGGTCCAACTTTGCTAATCGCACCCATTTTAATAAGTAGGTGGTAAAGTGAAAACCTGCTAGGCACTCTATCGCAGCGAGGTGCTTTGGAAAAGCAGGTTTTCGAAACGTCACCAGTTTGAAAAATCCATTTATTCATTTAAGTTTTCCAAATTCAAATTAGTTTTCCATCTATTTAGATCGCCAACTTTCAACTCTATTGCTCGAAAATTACTCCCGTTATTGTGTAAACAAGATTTATTTCCTCCCCCGGTGGGTCAACCCCCCAAACAATTCGTATCAAAATTATTCCCATCCAAGAAATCATACGAAACTACGTACGTAGGTACAAACTTTCAACCTCATTGCTCGAAAATCGCGAACTTCATCGTGTATATATATATATATATATATATATATATATATATATATATATATATATATATATATATATATATATATATATATATATATACATATATATATATATATATATATATATATATATATATATATATATATATAAGGGGCGGCTATTCGAAGGCGGCTAAGGAGGCTAAGCCGCCTCCTCAATATTCTGTGTATCACTACTATACTATATTAAATAGTCAGCATTCAGCATATTCATATTAATCAAAATCATATTATTTTATGCACCTACCTTCCTTTCAACCCACTAATATAATTTATTAATTACAATAGAAGGTATTTACATATAGAGACTTAAGAAGGTATATTTTCAGCGTACATCATGCCATACCACAGAAAAGAAAACAACGGTGCGAATACTGCGAATGCATACTTTATTGCAATAGAACACAACACATGTAAATGGCAACACCGATTGAACCTAGCTGCTCGGTTCAAAGCATACGATATTCGACCTTATTTATATTTATGCAATTACAGTGCACGTAGCAAGCACGTGAAGG
>JARQZK010005064.1:1267500-1330000 GCA_030704885.1 Cynegetis impunctata
GAACGGTGACGTCACCTGACTTTGACAGGTCCTCTCAAAAACGCAAAATATATTCCCATTAATAACCCTAAAATTTGAAAATTATAACTCTGATCGTTTTAAAGAAAATCGCTTGTTGCCGGACTTTCTCGCTACCCTGTATATATATATATATATATATATATATATATATATATATATATATTTTTATATATCTCTATATATATATATATATATATATATATATAATAATTTATACATATATATATATAGATATATATATATTTATAAAATAATATAAAATACATATATAAATATATATATATATATATATATATATATATTTTATAATTATGTTTATTTATTATCAAATAAATGATTGTATCAACTATACCACTTATACTATGTAAGATATTCTTATCACATTCTACAGTTCTTTCATTTACATACTACTCAATGACTGCTTCGTATTTACAGTTTATATATCTTGAATATGTTAAATTCATACTATACATTGTCGAAATGGCTAAAACTCATTCGAGAAAAGTTCTACGTCAGAAATAAAGGTATATAAACTGAATTTACGCAAATTGTCGCTTTAAAATTTGAATTCACTGATAAGGAGTTGGCAATACAAATAAGTTAAAACTGATAAAAGGGTCCTTAGCGTTTTCGAAAACTGAATAAATGGCCCGATAGGCTAGTCGTGCAAGGCAGTGTGATAATCATTACAGGCGTGAGTTAAGTAAACGGAATAATCCCAGCTAATTGACCACAAACATAAAATCTGTAAACGCATACGCTTCATACGATTCGATATCATTTATTGGCTCATTGGTTTTTGAGTTATTGTGCATTCTCAAGCGAAACGGGGACTCTATGGCATAATGGACGGCTTTCATGGGTCTGGGTTGGTGAACTTGGATAAGAAGATCTTACCAATTACATCCGATCATTATGCTCTTCGCACAAAAGCGAAATCTCGAAATATTTCCCAAGTTTTGTTGTATTGAAGTTAATTGGACGATACGAAAGAACGAGCTTCAGTCACCAATTATGTTAAATCTCATATTGAGTAGAATTCTGAAGAAACTCTATCGCTGCATTAGAAGAGCAGGTTTTCATAACGTTTCCATGTCAAAAAAATCTCTTCATTCAGTTATGATTTTTGTTCCAAATCCAAACAAAAATTTTGCGCCCCCAATCGTGTGAACAATATTTATTTCCTCCTCCGGGGGTTTTACCCCCCAACCAATTTATATCGAAATAAATACCATTCAAGCAGGGGCGGCTAGTCAAAGGAGGCTAAGGAGGCTAAGCCTCCTCAATAATATTCCGTGTATCACTAATATATTATATTGAATAGTCAGCATATTCATATTAATCAAAATCATATTATTTTATGCACCTACCTTCCTTTCAACCTACATTATATAATATAATTTATTAATTAAGATAGAAGGTATTTACATTTACTGCATTTCATTCATTTCAAGATTTGTTGCAACGCTGCGGAGGCTTAGAAAGGTATAATCTCAACGTTTATTATGCCTGCCAAAGAAAAGCAAACAACGGTGCAAATACTCCGAATGAATACTTCATTGCAATAGAAAAGCAAAACACATGTAAATGGCAACACCGATAGGAACCCAGTCTCATACAATGTCGACCAATCACAACTATAGAATTTCGCGTGACATCGAGTGAATTCGTTGGAAAGCATTAATTGAATCGTAGTGTGATCGTAGTTACTAATGGCCGAAAACAGCAGCGTGTTTACTTATATTGCTCGCGTATTGTTTTAAAATGAGTTTGGTTACTGAAGTTAATTTCAAAACTTTCAATGGTGACTTAGTGGAATATTTGTTATCCCATAACTTTAGTGCACTAAGTTATGAGGATAAAATTTTTATAAAAACATTGCGACCTACCCCTGAATTAAACAATTTGGTGCAGCGTAACAGACAACAAAACCGCGGTTTTGATACAAGGAATTATGAGAGACATCCTTGCCTAACCGGATCATAGGTAAAAAATAAATTATTTTGTTGGCAGTGTTTACTTTTTACTAGTGAAAATGTCTCTGTTTGGGTCCGCTTAGGATCTGAGGATTTAATTCTATACCTAGTTGAAAGTGAGGAATTTTTCACCGATAAAGTAACTTTAAATACAGCACGCGGATTAATATCTTACTTACAAGATAAGGAATTTATATATTCAACCCCCCCAAGTAATTCGTACCAAAACCATTTCCATTGAATTTATCATACGAAACTACCTACTCACAAACTTTCAATCCTATTGCTCCAAAATTACGCCCTTTATCATGTAGACAATATTTATTTCCTCCCGGGGGGTTCAAACCCCAACCAATGTTAACCAAAACCAATCCTATTCAAAATATCATACGAAACTATCTACTCACAAACTTTCAACCCTATTGCTCTAAAATTGCTCCCGGTATTGTGTAAACAAGATTTATTTCCTTCCCCGGGGGGTCAACACCCCAACTAATTCGTATCAAAATCAATCCCATCCAAGATATCATGCGAAACTATCTACGTACAAACTTTCAACCCTTTTGTTCGAAAATTGCGATCTTCATCGTGTAAACAATTTTAAAATACATAAGCACATTATATAATACATAAATGAAGTTTTTGGTGCCAAGCATCATAACATATATTTTTGTGAGTCTTAATAGAAGTTTTGCTCATCACACGTGTTCAATTTAACACACTATTTTGGTATAGAAATTTCAATTTAATCAGTATAGATTTCCTACGAAAAAAAAAGCTTAGAAACAGTTCCATATGTTGCATTGCGAATTTTCACACAATTATACTTATTTACAAATACTTTAATGTATGAATACTTGCAGGAATACTAGTGTTTACTCTAACATTCTACTTTGGTGGAAATTCCAATTTGATCAGTAGAGATTTATTAGGAAAAAGAGGTTAGAAAACATTGTCATAGGTTGCATTGAGAATATTCACACTATTATTCTTATGTACTTTAACCCACTACTTCTTGGTGGCAATTCCCCTTCTTATCATTAGAGATTTGTTATAAAAAGGGAATTCAGAAATACATTAATCTAAGAATATTTGAAGAATTACTAGTGTTTACTCTAACATTCTACTTTGCTGAAAATTCCAATTTTATCAGTAGAGATTTGTTAGGAAAAAGAGGTGAGAAAAAATTGGTCGCAGTGGGAATATTCACTTTATTATTCGTATATACTTTAACCCACTACTTTTGGTGGCAATTCCCCTTTTTATCATTAGAGATTTGTTATAAAAAGAGATCTCAGAAATATTTTAATCTAAGAATATTTGAAGAATTACTAGTGTTTACTCTAACAATCTACTTTGGTGGAAATTCCAATTTGATCAGTAAAGATTTATTAGGAAAAATAGGTTAGAAAACATTGTCATAGGTTGCATTGAGAATATTCACACTATTATTCTTATGTACTTCAACCCACTACTTCTTGGTGGCAATTCCCCTTTTTATCATTAGAGATTTGTTATAAAAAGGGAATTCAGAAATACATTAATCTAAGAATATTTGAAGAATTACTAGTGTTTACTCTAACATTCTACTTTGGTGAAAATTCCAATTTGATCAGTAGAGATTTATTAGGAAAAAGAGGTTAGAAAACATTGTCATAGGTTGCATTGAGAATATTCACACTATTATTCTTATGTACTTCAACCCACTACTTCTTGGTGGCAATTCCCCTTTTTATCATTTGAGATTTGTTATAAAAAGGGAATTCAGAAATACATTAATCTAAGAATATTTGAAGAATTACTAGTGTTTACTCTAACATTCTACTTTGCTGAAAATTCCAATTTTATCAGTAGAGATTTGTTAGGAAAAAGAGGTGAGAAAAAATTGGTCGCAGTGGGAATATTCACATTATTATTCGTATATACTTTAACCCACTACTTTTGGTGGCAATTCCCCTTTTTATCATTAGAGATTTGTTATAAAAAGAGATCTCAGAAATATTTTAATCTAAGAATATTTGAAGAATTACTAGTGTTTACTCTAACATTCTACTTTGGTGGAAATTCCAATTTGATCAGTAGAGATTTATTAGGAAAAATAGGTTAGAAAACATTGTCATAGGTTGCATTGAGAATATTCACACTATTATTCTTATGTACTTCAACCCACTACTTCTTGGTGGCAATTCCCCTTTTTATCATTAGAGATTTGTTATAAAAAGGGAATTCAGAAATACATTAATCTAAGAATATTTGAAGAATTACTAGTGTTTACTCTAACATTCTACTTTGGTGAAAATTCCAATTTGATCAGTAGAGATTTATTAGGAAAAAGAGGTTAGAAAACATTGTCATAGGTTGCATTGAGAATATTCACACTATTATTCTTATGTACTTCAACCCACTACTTCTTGGTGGCAATTCCCCTTTTTATCATTAGAGATTTGTTATAAAAAGGGAATTCAGAAATACATTAATCTAAGAATATTTGAAGAATAACTAGTGTTTACTCTAACATTCTACTTTGCTGAAAATTCCAATTTTATCAGTAGAGATTTGTTAGGAAAAAGAGGTTAGAAAAAATTGGTTGCAGTGGGAATATTCACACTTTTATTCGTATATACTTTAACCCACTACTTTTGGTGGCAATTCCCCTTTTTATCATTAGAGATTTGTTATAAAAAGAGATCTAAGAGATGTTTTAGTTTAAGAATATTTGCAGAATTACTAGTGTCTACTTTAATATTCTACTTTGGTGGAAACTCCAATTTGATCAGTAGAGATTTGTTAGGAAAAAGGAGTTAGAAAACATTGATTGCATTGGAAATACTTACACTATTATTCGTATATACTTTAACCCACTACTTTTGTTGGAAATTCCCCTTTTTATAATAATATTATTATAAGATTTGTTATAAAAATCGAATTCAGAAATACTTTAATCCAAGAATATTTGCAGAATTACTACTGTTTACTTTAACATTCTACTTTGGTGGAAATTCCAATTTGATCAATAGAGATTTGATAGGAAAAAGGAGTTAGAAAACATTAGTTGCAGTGGGCATATTCACACTATTATTTGTATTTACTTTAACCCACAACTTTTAGTGGAAATTCCACTTATATCAATAATTTCAATTTATAACATAAAATGCCCTTTCGAAAATATCCCTGACAAGACCAATATATCCATGTACCGGTACTAATTTCCACGGTATTAATTTCTAATTATCAACGGATATCGTAGTATTGAAAGTACCTTTACTTGAAGAAAAATTTACAGTAATCACACAGCTCAGTATGTCTCTGGTCTTTAGAATACTGTATTTATATTACACTCGTCACTCTATCTATTTTTTCCTATGTCCATTTCCGTTAAGGCAACTTCTACGTGAATACGTAGCACCTGTTTCTCTATTCCAACTATAAATTATCCTTTATAGCTACTCACAATTACCAGATGAACTCTAATTGAATGTTCAGTGATTCGAAACTGGACTTGTTATATTAATAAGAGAACGAAACCTGATTATACTTATTATGCGTTCTACGTGCAAGCGATTATTCAAATCTGCCAATCTTTGAGTTTGCGCAGTAGCGTAGCGAGGAAATGTGAAAATATTGCTTTTTCGTTCTTATTGATACAATTATATATGATATTATATATATATATATATATATATATATATATAATATATATATATATATATATATATATATATATATATATATATATATATATATATATATATATATATATATATATATATATATATATATATATATATATATATATATATATATATATATATATATATATATAAAAGAGACTATTATGTTTTTCAGCTGTGGCCGTTCTCTGTTATTTATTACGTGCTATTCAGTCCAATATTAACATTCAAATCTGATATTATTAGATGGTAAGGAAAACCGCAGAAACCTTTACCCAAGTAATGTTCGAAATAGATTCACATTATTTTGATTTTGAAAAGTCAAAGAATAGGGTACTATTTATCTTTTTTTCAAAAATTTTCTATAACGCCTGTGGCCGTCTTCAGTTATTAATTACGTGCTATTTAGTCCAATATCAACAGACAGGTCTGTTGATATTAGATGGGAAGGGAACCACAGAAACCTTCACCCACGTAATGTACAAAATAGATTTAAAATATTTGATTGTTGTCTTTAAAAAGACATTACTTGTAATTTTGGAACTCACATGTTCTAAAGTATACTTTCTTTTTGGAAAAATTGAAAGTTCTAGATGTTTAGTTTTTGTCTAAGAAGATGAGTTGTTATGGTTAGAGTTTGTTTGTTGAATTATTTTGTTTTGATTTATGTTGTTTCTCAGAAAAATTAAAGAATCAAATCTGCGTATATTGAACTCAAATGTTTGATATCTGTTCTATCATTTACGACTTCATTTAAATTTTTTTGAATATGTAACATTTCTAAAATTTCTCTGCGTTTTTGATCTTTTTCTATTTCTAAAATTTTTGTGCTATTAAAGTTGAAAGTATGATTCTCATTGTTTTTATGTTTTATTAGTGCTGTGGTTTGTGTTCTGGTATATTTGTGTGCTTTTAATCTTTCTTCTAAATTTTGAAAAGTTTGTCCTATATATGATTTATTACAATTATTACAGGGTATACTATAAACAACATGAGATTTTTGCAGAAGAGGTCTTTTACTTTTTAATTTAGAATATATTTGTTTTATTTGATTTTGTGCGGTGTGGGCTACTTTAATATCGTGTGGATTTAAAATTTCTGAAATTTTATTACTTAAATGAGGAATATATGGAAGAGGAATATACTTTTTGTTAATATTTTTTTTTTGACGTTTCTAATGTGTTATAAAGTTTATGAATTCATTTTAGTGATTTTCTGTATATGGTTTATTGGGTAATCGTTCTTCACGAGTAATTCATGGACATCTTGTAATGTTTCATGTCTGTGTGTAGGTGAAGTAAGTTCAAGTGCTTTGTCTAGGTATATATCCGACAATTAAACTCTTTTTTGTGACAAATGATGAGTACTGTTGTAGTTGAATTTTCTTTGTGAAAAAAAAAATTTCTATGCCATTTTGTGATAATTTCATTGTCTTCGTGTATGAGAGTAATATCAAGAAAATTTAATGTTTTGTTTATTTCTTTTTCTAGAGTAAATTGTAATTTTCTATTAAAGTAGTTGAATTTCTTAAGAATATCATCAATAAAATCTTCTGATGTTATTATAAGGCAATCATCAACATACCTTTTGAAAGTTATAATTCGTTCATTCGAATGATTTAATACATTTTCTTCTAAATATTCTAAAACTTATTGAGCTATAACACTGGAAATAGGACTTCCCATTGCTACACCATCGATTTGTTGGTAGAAGTTATTTTCATATTATAAATTTATATATATATATATATATATATATATATATTTTTTTGGAATAAAATTTTCTATAGAATTATTAAAATTTTTCGTATTTATGTGTAATTATATACATAGATATATTTCGGATATTTGTAATAGCATAGTTATTAGTTTTTTCTGTTATATATTTTCATGTTAATATTTTCATCTGAAAATATGTTACTCTTAGCATGTCTCTAATGGGATTATTGTTTCTTTCTACTAAATTCTGTATGAAATTTACTCTCCTGAAAAGTTCAATGTTTTAAATAGTTTCAATTTGCTCTCGAAGTAATACATAAATCTCAATATAAACAATTTAATTCTTCTTTTCATTTAATTGTTCTCAAATTTTGTTATTTCTTATTATGCCTGTTATTTAATGCATACTTTATAGCGAAAGGAACTTTGTTTCAAGCCCACGACACTTCTTGCCTTTTTTACTTCCAATTTTTGAAATAGAAGCTATTCAATATTTGAAAACTAGATTTCTACTCTGTTTGGTCCATATAGCAAAGCCAACCAAGAGAACGCGTAATATATAAACTAACTAAGCTACTGTTATTCGAGTAGATTGTTCTATTGTTGTTAAAACTGCACCCATAAAAATAAAATGAATGCCTCTATCAACGGAAACCTCTATTCTCTAGCTCCGTTTCTATCATTGACGTCAGTCTGGTTCACATACCGAATGATGCAATTGCCTGGCTATTAAAAGGAGGTAATCATGATCTTCGTTATGTATATTAATGACTTTTTCATTATTTGCTATCCAACAAACAGCAAAACGTTCGCTGTGCATCTCATCGACCACACAATTACGTTCTTAATCTAGCGTTGAAGTCTTCGTTGACTTCGAGGAATACCGTACAAGATTCAGAGCGTCTTTTTTGTTCGGAATCTTTCCAACCGTGATATTATGCAGGGTGTTTTATATATTTCTTACGACGGTGTTTTTCAACGTCTGACTGAGTTTCGCATAGATAATTCCATCCAGTTTTCTGTTATTGTTCATCGAGCATCGTGTTGATATTTTGTATTTTTTTTATTGCAATACGTTAACAGCTTATCTCAGAGGTTCTCAAACTGAGCGCCGTGGTGCTTTGAGTCACAGTTTATAAAGAAATAAAAAACTAACTTTACACAGGTTGAAATAAAAATCTATTGAGTAAACGCGTTTCGTCATAACATTGAATTCATCTCGTACTAAGTTATGGTATTACAAAACAATCTAAATTACGTTATTCAAGAATAACAAAGTCTTTTTAAAAAGATTTATTTGATTACTACCAAACGTCGAACAATGTTAAGTTACTACACAATATTATATATGATTCTATGAGAACAGAATATGTAACATCTATTTATACGAAAAATTGAACATAACAGAGGGGTTCCTAGAGAAACTAAATAACAATAAGCAATTTATTCAAGAGTTATTGGTAGGTACATTGAACAGATTGAGGAGATGAGAAGGGTTTACTTCAATCTGGTCGTTAACTAGGTTTCCGGAATTTTTATATTTATTGATGTATAGGGATTCCCAACAATTAGTTTTTTTGAGACTATTTTCTAGCTGTTATATATTATAATTGTGATTAAATGTTTTGTTTTCTTGAATAAAATGGCACGCATAATTAGAGTCAGTTTTCTGCCTAAAGATGTACTTTTTCAAAAGGGAATCATAGTTGGCTGTGGTTTGGTTGGAACATATTTTTTTCCCTTTCTCCCCTTTCTAGCAATGTATCATATGTCGGGTCGCTTTCGATGTGTAAGTCTTTAATAGCGAAAAGGATATTTTACTACATCACTTTTTGCCTTTTTTATACGTTTTCCAAGTAGGCGGTTGTCATCTATGACAGAATGTGTCCATTTCTTTCCGTCGTGATATAAAGAATCAGCTGATTTAATCGTAAAAGTCAGGATGTCGTACGAAAATTACGAAAAATATGACATGTTAGAAAGCTTTACTCAAAGTAATAACGATTTCGATCCAGAAGAGAACCTAAAGAAGCTATCTTAAAAAAAACTGTGTATGCAATGAACAGATTCTTTCGGAATATAGAATCTGAAATCACTATTGAAATAATTTTCATGATTTATATGAATAGCATTCCAGCAGTTTTACCAAAAAAAATATCGAATGGACCGGTATCATCAAAACTTTGAGTTTTATCATTAAGAAAATATCTAACAAATTCAATCAATAAAAAAAAAGTAGGGCTCATTGCAAACCTTACTTCAAGAAAAATTTTGACGCTTCCTTCTTCATGATTACTTGAATCTGTGTGCTTGATTCATAGGCCAAGCTACAGAGATTTTTTCATGTAAAAAGTGTTAGAAGAGAACCAGCTCCGCCATTGTGTGTAAAATAGTTCCACATGATATAGTGATATGTTTTTCACTCGACTTTATTATTTATGTTATTAACAATTTTAACGCAAAAAATTGCGTTTTTGTTAATTTTTTGCTCATAAAATTGAAACTATCAGAGTAATCGTGATGATGTCAATAGACTTATTGTAGAAAATGAAAAGACGAAAAAAATGAGAGGTCGAACGACTCGATCAGACCCTTAGTCTAAGGGAAAATTGGAAAAAACCGGCCAAAATGCAGTTTTTTCAAAAATTCATAACTCGGTTATTTTTTGAGATGTAGCGTAGATCCTCCGGCCAGTTTTAGCTATTGATATGAACTTCATTTATGAGAAGATCAGGAACTGTGCGATGCATAGTTTTTGATCTGTGGCCATTTGATTATGTTACTATGCAATTTTCCAGCAGACCTGAATGCGACAGATATAGTCTGATTTCAATTTACTAAAAAGATTCTGAAAGTAGAATTCTCATAGTTCAAAACGTTTATCTTGGTTTTCCATAAAAACGCTGAGAAATATGTTGAAAATAAAGCTGAACATGACGAAAAACGGCCGAGCGCGTAGGAGTAGTTGAAGAGTGGGGGTAGAGCAGCAGGCAAGGAGAAGTATGACATTCGAAAGCGTCGGAATTTTGAACGTGACAGTAATTTCTAAACGTTGTCAGATAATAATTGTAAACCCCCACTCTTCAACTACTCTCACGCGCTCGGCCGTTTTTTGTCATGTTCAGCTTTATTTTTAACATATTTCTCAGCGTTTTTATGAAAAACCAAGATGAACGTTTTGATCTATGAGAATTCTACTTTCAAAATCTTTTTAGTAAATTGAAATCGGACCATACCTGTCGCATTCAGGTCTGCTGGAAAATTGCATAGTAACATAATCAAATGGCCACAGATCAAAAACTATGCATCGGACAGTTCCTGATCTTCGCACAAATGAAGTTCATATGAATAGCTAATACTGGCCGGAGGATCTACGCTACAACTCAAGAAATAACCGAGTTATGATCTTTTGAAAAAACTGCATTTTGGCCGATTTTTTCCAATTTTCCCTTAGACTAAGGGTCTGATCGAGTCGTCCGACCTCTCATTTTTTTCGTCTTTTCATTTTCTACAATAAGTCTATTGACACCATCACGATTACTGTGATAGTTCCAATTTTATAAGCAAAAAACTAAAAAAAATTTTTGCATAAAATTGTTAATAACAAAGATGTAAATGATAAAGTCGAGTTTAAAACATATCACTATATCATGTGGAACTATTTGACAAACAATGGCGGAGCTGGTTTTCTTCTAACACTTTTTGCACAAAATGCTCACTCTAAATCTCTGTAGCTTGGCCTATCATAACTATTTTCATGCTGTACCCTCGGTGTCACACCACGGGTATTCCACCAGATCTTCGGGACATCATGTTCACCTCTCTATTCCTTCCTCCGAATTAATAAAAATGATCAATTTTTTGTATAAGATAATGAAATATTCAACTTATTATATCCTAAAACTAACCTGCCATATTCTAATTTTACTTTACTTAAATCTATAATTCGAATAGTTGTCCAGTGATCAACTATATTTTGTGCTTTCCCTAATTTCACGGGTAGTAAACCAGGGTTATCAATTATTTGATTGAATATTATTTCGTCGCTGATTGCGATGTGGATGGCTCCCCCAATTGCGATGAAGAATAGCAAAATCTTCATTAGAGCAGGTTTTCTTTCTTCTTTTCTTCTGACTTGAAAGATACAACGATTGTTGTTGGCAGGTTCGTTTATAGAACCTCCGTACCAAACAACAATTTCTCTTTTCAAGTACTGCTGAAATATTCCTTAACTATGAGCTTATGGTACTTCAGGTCCCACACTCGCTGGCGATTCTCTTTATTCCTTCCTCCGAATTAATAAAAAAGTCCATCATTTACAATGCTAAGAAAATTAACAATCACCTTCCAGAGGAGGCCAATTTTCGGAAACGAACTAAATCTTATTTTCTTGATAGACGTTATTACTCTATAGAGGACTGCTATTCTGAGCATTGACTGATCAATATGACCAAATTGAATAACATCAGCTTCGATTGAGGAGGACTTGACACTCTCGGTTCTATTGTAAAGTTTTTATATATTTTGTATAAAAATGTGGTGTGATTTTTATTTCTAGGTATTACATTGTTTAGTTTATATATTGATGTGTGTTTATTTTCATGTTTTATATTGTTTATTTCCTATATTTTTCGCTTTGTCAATAAAGTGTATAATTTTAAGACAATAAAGCATATTTTGATTTGATTTAAAAGTGGATTCAACATATTCACTTGAATATTAAGTACCTAGAGGAGGATGTTATATAAAATATTGACTAATCATTTTCTACTTAAAAATTGACATTAATGAAACAGTGAAATAATATACATTGATAACTTCATAATTTACAGAATTTACTATTAGTCCAGTATTTGACGGTTTTTGGCTCAGAATTCTTTCGAACTGAACCGATTTTGATGAAAATTTGTGAGTAAGCGTATTTTACCCTTCTCTTCAAAAGTTATATACTGCCGATGTGTGTTTTTGCCCTGGGGGTGAATGCCACCCCTTTTTGAAGGGTAAAATTCAGAAAAAAAAAAAGGAATCGATAGAGGAGTTAATTTTAAGCAAAAAAGTTTCTATAAAGTTTTTTATACAAGGTAATATTTTTCGAGTTATCCGCGATTGAAAATTTTGATTTTTCAATGAAAAATGCTTGTTTTAAAATGGTTTTTTAGACATTGCTCAAAAACTTTTGGTTTAATAAAAAAAATGATTAGAGTCATAATTGAAGCTTTTAGAAAAACGAATCGATTGGTTTTTGGAAAATTATTTTAGGAGCAATAGCAAGCGAGTTATAGCTTATTGAATATGGGTATTTGTTCGTTTAAAACCGATTTCCAACACTTTAACGTTAAATAACGGAAAAACCGTGAGTTTTTCAAGGAAAACCTACGACAATTTTTTCAAAGTACTCGGAAAACCCTTTCAAATGAGCTGTAGAAGAAGTCGTTTGCTTGAAAATTAACGGAGATATAATAAAAACAATTCACTTATCTCACTTTTTTGGAGAAAAAAACAGCGATTAAATAAGTGTATTAGCCACAAAAATTAGAATTAGCAGTTACAACTGTATTCATAACTTCATCTCGGTACTAGTAACAAGTTCTGTGAGTTTGGTCGGTTTAGAATATCTAGATTTAAAAAAATTGCATTCAAATTTGACTTCATTTTTGAAATTTTTCAAAAAAATTTTCTTTTTTTCAAAATAACTCGAAAACTACAAAAAAAATGAAATAATGAAAGAATACAAAAATTAAGTTTTTTTTTTTGCTGAAAATTTTGTTTTTTTTGATTTTTCTACTATGAAAATTCATTGAGATATTACAGTTTCAAGGTTGCATGTGAACGCAAGAACCACCTTAGCCAAGCCCTTTAAGCTGTAAAATCTTAAAAACGAAGGGCTCAAAAAAGTTCATGCTCACATGTCGTGTAGCGCTAGGAATTATCTTTAAAATGCGATTTTGAGAGTTTAAATACTTTAAAAATTAAGAAAGTTATACTCAAAAAACCAATTGCGTTGCTAAACTATATTGTAATTTTAATTAATAAAATATTCTATTATGTATGAAATGTATTGATAAAATAAACTATTATGTATATAATGTACTTACATCTTTTATTTGAGTTATTTTTAAATTATTATAAATTTATCATTGAAAAAATTAAAGCTGACTTAAAGGGTTTTAAGGGTTGAAAATTCAAAATGTTTTTCAAAATATATTTCACAATAAGTATGAATATTTAAAAATAATTTTTAAACAAAATTTCAATATAAATAACTGATAGTTTTAAATGTTTTTGTATAAAGGGGTAGTTAGTGTAGTTTTTGAGGGTTGATATTTTGCAAAAATTGAAAAATAATTTGACAACATGTAAGACATTATTAAATCATTATAATATTGATCATAAAACAATTTACAGTTGTTAGACACCCATTTTTTTGAAGATTTTGTCTTAAGGGGTAGTTTTAAGGGTTAAAAAATTGAAATGTTCTTCAAAATATATTCTAGAATATGTATGAGTATTAATTTTATATATTTAAACATAATTAGAATAGAAATAACTCTTACATTCATAGTTTTAAAAGTTTTTGTATAAAGGGGTTGTTTTCACCCCCTTAAAATGAAAAGCACACATCGGCACTATATAACTTTTGAAGAGGAGGGTAAAATACGCCGTCTCACAAATTTTCATCAAAATCGGTTCAGTCCGAAAAGATTCGGAGGTAATACCGTATTTTTACCGTCAAATACTGGACTATATTAAAAATTGGAAATTTTTATATAGAATACAATTTGAGAATTGTAATTGCGCAAAAAGGCGAATGCGCCGGTAGCATAGAGATCAGACGCACTATATATGAAGATTTCTAACGGATTCAATTCGAAACTGAATTCTTGTGGGTACCATAACAGGAGGCTACCTTTTATTTCACAAAATGGTAGATATAAGCGGATAATAAAAATAGTTATTTTTGAATTAAGTGTGCGAAATCAGTGTTTTTTTAATGGCGCATAAGAATGTAAATTTTTTTACGAGATCGTCAGATCGAGGCTTAAAATTCATTCGAATGCGTCATGAAATATTGATTTCGCTCACGAAATATAAACAATATTTTTTTTCTAATTTTGACATATAAAGTGACACTAGTTGCATAAAGTAAAATTTAATGCAATTGGTGACGAAAAATGTATTTCAAAATTAGTGACAAAAAGAATTATTCTATTTATTAAACTGTTATAATACAAGTTAAAAACATATCTCTCCGCAATAGAGGTAGATTTCCAACCTCCATGCCTCTTTAATTTTAAAATATCAGCGCCACTGAAAGTGGCAGAGCTTCTTCTGAAGCAGTGGCCAGTATATAGAACAGGATTTGAAAGACCAAGAAATTGTGCAATAACTTTTGGCAGACTGCTAAATGTGTTAATTCCCACAGGATTTCTGGTACATTTTCCATTCGCATATTTTACAAAAAATCTGTTGTGTTTAAGAACCTGGGGACGCAACTTAATATATTTTCTTAATATTTCAACAAGATTCGTATTTTCAATGTCTCCAGTGGTAATTGCACTATACTGCCGTATAACTTTTGTTTTTGAAGGTGGGATATCAACACGAAAATGGCTTCCTGCGTCTATAACATTTTCAACTGGAAGAAATGTTAATTCTGCTTTTCTGCATGCTCGTGCCATTCCAATTATCATTGCAACCTTAGCCATTAAGTATTCTTTGTCATCAGCTTCCACTAAAAATTTGGCAAAATCTTCTTTAATAAAAACTTTTGACTTTTTAGCACTGTACCCGTCCGCTTGCCTTTTAATATATGCTACCAAATTTGTATATTTTTTAATATCAATATTCCTTTTCAGACTTAGTTCAGACCTTAACATTGAGTAAAGTGTCCATAATATGGAAACTTTTAGATCTTTCTTACCCTCAAAATATGCAAGTAAAACTTTCTCATTAACATGTTTAATTTTCTTCTCATCACACCACGTAACAAATTTTTCGTATGCCAAATCATAAACTGCCTTTGACTTTTTGGGAATTACTGATAATAGAGCATTACCTGCTGCCTCTTCAATATCGCTTGGTAGCTCTTCAGAACTTGAATCACTCCTTTTTTAAAAAAAAACTAAAAATATATCAATCTCGCTAAAAACCTTCCGTCTAGACTTTTTTACAAAATGTCAAACTGACAACTAATATGAAGTAACAGCAACAAACTAAATTTATGTTTTCCAAATTTTTATCAATTATATTGAATTTTATTTCTTTATTACTTTCTTCAAAATTAGAAAAAATCTTGTATGCAATACGTTACGAAATGAAATTTTGTGTAACTTGTGAGTTTTTGCGAAACTCACTTCGTTCGTTCCGCGAAAATCTCACGCGTTACACAAAATTAGGCATTTCGTAACTGATGGCATAAATAGCTATTGTACAACTGGAAAAAAAGTATTAAAATTATAAATATTTATTAAAAGTCATTTTTTTAAATTAAAATCCATGCAGTCAAGTATTTTCATCAATATATTCTATGATCTTATGTCAGAGTAAGTTTAACCAAGGAAACATGTAATTTATTTAACAAGCGTTAAATTAAATATTTTGTAAATTATTTTGCGTGTTTCACAAATTCTACGATAGATTATAATAATATTGCCAGTGATAGTGATACACCATAAGACCATCCACTTCCAACGAAGACATATCTACTAATAATCCCTGCATTTCTGATGAGAACAAGACAGTTTCTAGCAACCAACTATCAGCATCGTCATCCTCGGGAATAAATATTGGAAATAATTGTTCAAATATTACTATTAATTATTATTGCAATAAATCATTTTGTTATTCTTATTAATTTTCATTAACTGCATTATTTATATATTCTATTGTCTTTTTTTCACGGTGAAAAAATATCTTTTTTTCACTAGTTAAAAAATGGAAAACTTTGCGTATCCATAGTGAATGTAGTCTTTTTTTTGACAGTTGTACAAAAAATCAATTTTTGCACGACCGGTCATAAAATGCTGTTTTTTTTGCCCTACGAATAGAGCGTAAAGAAGGCTTTTTTTGCCCAAGGGCTGAAAAACTTTATTTGCCCTGGGGCTGAAAAACTTTTTTTGCCCTAGGGCTGAAAAACTTTTTTTGCCCGGTAGTGAAATTTTGTAGAACAGAGTAGTTATTTATGTACCAAGTGCGTTATATAGATCATTATGCCCTGAGGGAAACATTCGGCCCGAGGGCCTCTGGCCCGAGGGATGAATGTTGCCCGATGGGCATAAGGATCTAGTAACGCACGCGGTGCATACAAGATTTTATTTTTCACGAAAAAATTATTATATTATGATGAAAAAGCGATTTTAAATTCGTTTCATTGCTCCTATCCATTTTCCTTTTCATAGTAGGCATGTCATTTGTTGATATTTTGACGTTTGTGAATATTTTTGTCATCATATTCAGTGAATGTCATGCTGCTTTCTTTGTGTAGTCTTATAGGAATAATGAAAATGAAAATGAATTTACCCAAGAATATCATAGAAAATGCAGCCAAAGCTGCGAATAATTAATTGCCGGAGAAATCCAGAGTCGGATACGATAAGGATTATGAAGTATTTAATCAATGAAATTTGCTTCATTTCTCCTAGTACAATAAGCGGGCGTTTTAAATCCATTATGCCCGCAAATGCGGGCGTAATGTCCTAGGGCATAATGAGTGTGTTTATAACAACCGTATCCAAGGTGAAATAAGCATATAATATACAAGTGAAAAATAAAAACATATAACTAATATTTTATTAAATAAATATTACAATACTATTTTTTTCCAAGGATACCTTATAATTATTTCAAACCACAGCTGAGATGATTTTAAGAATATCTCTATGAACATTATTGTTATCAAAATCATCGTAAAATATACTTCTTAATTTATTACTTTTGAGGTCGTGTAAAAAATGTTGTATGCATCACGGGTGTAAATGCGTGTTTTGCCCTCAGTCGCTTGTTTACGCCCTTGATACTTAAATAACTATTTGCTCGAGATAGGGCTCTGATATGAAATAAAATCTTCTTGGGTTGAACCAGTTTGTTCTTATTGTTTGTGGATTTCACAATGTTGAAAGTGTCTTATTTGATGATTTTCAAATGTTAATTAACATTTTTGAATACAAATTTAATCATGTTATTCTCACGTATGTCCGTAATTTTGAAATACTGGTCGTCACTTGAATAAATATAGAAATTGTTTTTTTTTTGTTACAGCTGGAACTTGCTGGGCGACAATGTCATCCAACGGTCGATGTAAGGAAGTCTTATACGAAAAGAGCGACAAGGAAAATTGTTGCGCAGACCACTCATTATACACATCTTATTCTGCGGAAAATCTCGACTCCAGTAGCTTATTTTTTTGGCGAGTTCTAGGTGGTGGAGTTCCTTGTGTATCGTGCAAAGGTAAGATAAATTAGAAAACAATCTTAGTATAAAATGAAATAAATAATTTTATAACGAAACTTTTATTATTTACGTACATTCGATAAAATTGATTAACTTCAGAAATCGTGAAAACTTCTGACAATAATAATAATAATAATAATAATAATAATAAATACTTTTGTCCACAACTGTACTATAAAATATTCATCACACATCTGCTTCCTAGAGCATAACAATACCCATTATTCACTGCATTACGTCACACTCAGTACTGACGAAATGAACGCTATGAAACTTAGTGACTTACAAAAGTTTGGAACAGCTTTCTTGGTGTGCATGCCAAATACCAAGACAAGAATGAATCGCAAATTTAGGGTAATCAATAATTATAACTTTATAAAGAAATAAAAAACGAACTTTTCACAGGTTGAAATAAAAGTCTATTGAGTAAACGCGTTTTGTCATAACATTGACTTCATCTCGTACTAAATTAATATAGCTACCTTGGTTCTAATTGTACATCTTATAAAAAAATTTTCACAATCGGTACAGTCGAGTCTATAAACATCAGTACGGTCATCTCTATGAATTTTTGATTTGTTGTTTTTATTCAATTTCCCAATGCTATTGTTGGTTCTATATGCAACTTTGAAATTTTGTGTACGAAAAAACAATTTCAGGTTTTCGGAAGGTTTGCCTAAATATGTTAAACTGTTAAATACATTTCTCGGATATAAGTGGGTAAACTTTTGAAATTGCCATTTTATATTTTTTCCTCTGAATGAGGACAGTTAGAAAATAGTCTCCACAAAATCAACTGTTAAGAAATTCCGGAAACCTAGTTAACTACCAGATTGAAGTAAACCCTTCTCCTCTCCTTAATTTGTTTAATGTACCTACCAATGACTGAATGAATTGCTTATTGCTATTTAGTTTCTCTAGGAGCCCCTCTGTTATTTTCAATTTTTCGTATAAATAGATTGTTTTGTAATACAATAATTTAGTACGAGATGAAGTCAATGTTATGACGCAACGCGTTTACTCAGCAGATTTTTATTTCAACCTGTGAAAAGTTAGTTTTTTATTTATTTATAAAGTTATGAGTATGAACTTTAACCGAGTAAAATGCTAATTCAATTCAATCGATAATTTTTTTTCAAAATCCATATTTCTAACGTAAATCTACATAGCTGTGTAAATCAGGGGCGGCTAGTCAAAGGAGGCTGAGGAGGCTAAGCCTCCTCAATAATATTCCGTGTATCACTAATATATTATTTTGAATAGTCAGCATTCAGCATATTCATATTAATCAAAATCATATTATTTTATGCACCTACCTTCCTTTCAACCTACATTATATAATATAATTTATTAATTACGATAGGTATTCACATTTACTGCATTTCATCATTTCAAGATTTGTGGCAACGCTGCGGAGGCATGGAAAGGTATATTCTCAACGTTCATTATGCCTGCCACAGAAAAGCAAACAACGGTGCAGATACTCCGAATGAATACTTCATTGCAATAGAAAAGCAAAACACATGCAAATGGCAACACCGATAGAGCCCAGTCTCATACAATGTCGACCAATCACAACTATAGAATTTCACGTGACATCGAGTGAATTCGTTGGAAAGCATTAATTGAATCGTAGTGTGATCGTAGTGTCTAATGGCCGACAACAGCTTGTTTACTTATATTGCTCGCGTATTGTTTTAAAATGAGTTTGGTTACTGAAGTTAATTTCAAAAATTTCAATGGTGACTTAGTGGAATATTTGTTATCCCATAACTTTAGTGCACTAAGTTATGAGGATAAAGTTTTGATAAAAACATTGCGACCTACCCCTGAATTAAACAATTTGGTGCAGCGTAACAGACAACAAAACCGCGGTTTTAATACAAGGAATTATGAGAGACATCCTTGCCTAACCGGATCACAGGTAAAAAATAAATTATTTTGTTGGCAGTGTTTATTTTTTACTAGTGAAAACGTCTCTGTTTGGGGCCGCTTAGGATTTGAGGATTTTATTCTATACCTAGTTGAAAGTGAGGAATTTTTTACCGATAAAGTAACTTTAAATACAGCACGCGGATCAATATCTTACTTACAAGATAAGGAATTTATATATTTTTTAAACATCTTTAAATTAATTTTTGAACAAACAGAAATAGTTTTTCAAATCTTACAGCATAAGTTTTCAGATGTAATTTACTCACGAAATCGGCTCAAGTTTCTTTTGGAAAGAATTTCAGAATTTCGTGCAGAAGTTTATTTTAAAAAACTATTTTCTGTATTTCAAACTACTGATGATACGACAATTTAGCCCAAAATGAAAGAAATTCAGTTACGCAGATATGGAGCTTCACTATAAGCAAATATTTTATGAAATTTTGGATACTATTAGGGGTCAAATAGAAATAAGGTTCTCTGATTTGAAAGAACTGCATTTCTTCGACTTACTCAATAAAAATTTCTTTACCGGATTTTCGGCTAATTTTCCAGATAACCTTTTGGAAAATTTATGTCAAAAATACACTTTTTTTGATAAGGTGGCCATAAAAAGTGAACTGTGTGTTGTTTATAATGACCTTTTTGATAATGATTTGAATCAAGATTTACCCCAAGTTTATAAACTCTTATGTCTAATTGTTTCTATCCCGGTGACATCGGCTTCCGTAGAGCGCTCGTTTTCCACTCTTAAGAGAATTTTAAAACTTATTTACGAAATTCAATGAGTCAGGATCGTTTGAAAAATATTAGTTTGTTGTCTATTGAAAAGGAATTGGTAAAACTTTTGGCGAAAGACAAAAAATTTTAAGAGGATATTGTAGATCATTATGCTAACGTTAAAGATCGCAGAATCCCGCTAATCTTCAAAAATATATAATAACTTTTTATTTGCTCTCAGCAGTTGTTAACAAATTCGTTAAGTAGGTAGGTAGGTGCCTATTTTGTGAAAGAAAAAAAAATTTGATGAATAGATGAATTGATTAATTGGCTGAGAAGAGTTTTTGTGAATATTGTAAATATGAGTTGTAGGTCTCAAGGTAGACACTCGAAAGTGAAAACAAATTAATAGCTTAGGGTGCTTGTTTTACCTCAGGAGCCGCCACTGGTGTAAATCCTAATTTTACAAATAATATTAATGAATAATAATACTTATATACAAGCTTACGGAACGGTCTGCCAAACGATTGTTTCCGGTTTGATACAACTTGCAATAGTTTAAAAATAAACGTGAAATTATTTTGTTGAATACACATATCAGGATGCAGTGGTGCGATTTCCTTTCTACGTGACTGCAACTGGCCAATTCCGATTGGATTCATTAAATTATAAAAGCTTGATCATCCATCCAGTTCTCGAAATATCAATTATCGTCGTACCTGACGCATCTGGTATTTCGATGAAGTTGCATGCAAATTAACAGCATCAGATTCAGATAAGACATTCAGATATTCATCTGGGCTACATCCTTTCACGACTAAAAGTCCGATTAACGTAACGTGGTTTCCTGTCGCTGAAAATTCGTTCATTCTTAATCTTGGCTACGTATCATTACGAATTTTAAATCGGTGATGTCTCTTGGTTAAAACCGATAACAATATTATTATTATTCATTCTAATAAAATTTTTAACGCTGCTTTTCACCAAACGGTGGCTTCGTTAGTTATAGAACTTAATACTGAAGTCTTGGTATTTCAGTCTACATGAATTTTAGTACCTGAAAAAGACTATGTGTGTTACAGTGAAAAATTTAATATTGAGTGGATGGGTAGGTAGGTTATCTTTCGAGAAATCTTACACAAATTATTTATTTATTTATTTATTTAGAACTACACCACTCATCAGCTTCTGCCAATTATAGAGTGGGAAAATACAATAAAATTAATGCAAATTATATGAGAATAAACACAAGCAAATATTAAAAACAATATTTCAGAAACATAGTAAATGATGCAACTCTGTAAAATAAAAAATAATAGTATATTACATACCGAGCGGGGAAGTAATCTATTACAGCCGAACGGCAAGGTAGCATACCGAGGTGCGCAGCACCGAGGTGTGCTGCAGACGTGAGGCTGGAATGATTTTCCCCGAGGTTTGTATACTATTTTACTCACAATCTATCACATTAATAATCAAGTTCTGATAATAATTATTACTTGTATTAATTAGGCAACATGAAAGTTAGTTGATTTAACCATAGATTCGATCTGACAGTTGGGTCATAATTCACAATTTAATTTTTGACAATATTAACGAAAAATGTCCGACTGCGAATTTGAATCCATACTACTAGAAATTCGAGTAGCTGCAGAACTAGCATCCGAAGGCCTTATTCCTGTGAAAAGCAGCGGAAGGTATGTGAATTCGGAGACTGTGCTCCTTGCCTATTTCGGTGAATTGAGTAATCAAAATGAAGCCAGTACATTATGGTCAAGGTACTCGATGCTACGAACACTATTAAACATAGGCAATCAGTAATTATGCAAATTACGGGCATACTTGAAAAGGCAAAATGTGGGATACAAAGCTAAAAAGTCAAGTGTTCTTTCCAAAGTAAACATCGATAAATTTCTGAATGATGCTCCGATAGACTATCACCCTCAAAAGGTAACATTTTAATGTATTTAGTGCATATTAAAAATGTTAAAGTACAAATTTCTTTCAGGTTGCTTTGCCTATTGGCATTTCCGGAGCTTGCAGGTGTGATGAACTTCTAAAAGAGAATCCTAGAACGTCGGCATCATCATCGAATTCAGAAACTCATAACTTTAAGCAACAAGGTCTTGCTTTAACGGTCAATAGTAATCATAATTCGACTGTAACTATTAATATTTATAATTCCAAATAGTTTTTTTCTTTTTATATTAAATGAATATCGAGTTGATTCTGATTTATTTCCATACTAGTAGGTAAAATGACACAAGCTAGCCGGTAAAGTGACATCTGCTAGCCGGGAAAGTGAGATTTGTTAGCCGGGAAAGTATGAAGTATGTAATGAAGCGCTTCCCGACTGTTTTGAAGGTTAGAAAACCATCGATTGCCGATCGATTGTGAGTAAAAAACTCTTACTGGAGAAAAAAGAAGGCTCACTCACAGAGTCACACCAAAAGCTTACATCTAAAGAAACAGTCAAAGGAGATCCCAATTAGTTATCAAAATTTTTATATTCGTTCATTTCTAGGACTTAGTTCTCTCCAAAAGTCCAATTTCAGTCCACCAAATGAGCTTTAATTTGGTATCTGGGATTGTTTTTAATGCAGAATGAAACTATCAAAAGTTGGGTAAACTCAAACTACGCCATTTTTACGTAGATATATATATATATATATATATATATATATATATATATATATATATATATATATATATATATATATATAGGAAAAGGTATATCGGAATTCTCGGTCCAGGAATCAGTGATACACTTTTATATCATCCAAGCTTTCGGTAAGTTTTTATTACCTTTCTCAAGGATCTATAATGTAAAAATATTACAATTAATAAAACAGAAGACCAAAGAAACAAACACAACTCACATACAACGTGGTTTTTTCCTTTTCGGAGGTCTGATAACAATTTACTTATGATATTCAGCAAAAACATATAGACCACAAATACAAAAGGATTCTCATACCGAGGCCGAGAATTCCAATTAGAAATTTGTTAATTCTCTCTGAGTCAAATAAGCTGCACTGATGAAATTCTAATAAGATCGAAACAGCTGTATGCAGATTTTGAGGTGGAGTGACTTGACGGTTTCTATAATTCAGTGTTGGATTGTGAATGTAGAATTCTCTCGCGGAATACATATAACCAGCTCTCTTGGAAAAATATTTATATATATATATATATATATATATATATATACATATATATATACATATATATTTATATATGTATATACATATATATACATATATATATATATATATATATATATAATATATATATATATATATATATATATATATATAAATATACATATACATATATATATATATATATATATATATATATTTATATATATATATATATATATATATATATATATATATATATATATATATATATATATATATATATATATATATATATATATATATATATATATACAGGCTGACCCAGAGCTACGTAATCGGTTCATAACTTTTTTGTCATTGAAGATATCGATATGAAATTTTCAGAGCAAATATGGTCTGACTAAGTCTATCAACTTTTTTATTTCAAATGGAATACCCTGTATATTTTTTGATTTTCGAATTTCTTATGTAATTTATAATAAAATTGTATTTACATTCTTTATACCTAAAATGAACAGTTTTCGAGTTATTAATTTTTTTCGTAAAATTTTGACAGTTGCGTCTTCAACAAAAATAGGCTATAACTTCTTTGTTAGTAGGTCTATTGGTATACGGTTTGGATTATTGTGACCTTGAAACAGTGTTTTATTCATTCCTTGTCAAAATCTTCTATATTTCTAACTTATTACTTGATAAAATCTAGGGTGAAGTTGGCAAATTTCAAACATTGATAACTTTCTTATTCCAAATGGAATGCTATTTATATTTTTGCATTTTTTAAATTCGCTATTCAATTACCTTTCGACTTGTATGACTATTCCCTATACCTAAAGTTAATAATAACAAAGATATTTCACAATTTTGTAATAATTTATATATCAATACACCTGAGAAATCGTCTAGCGTGTTATTTTGACGTATCCATGGATACCAATAATAAAAATTATTTAAAATCTAATTGTGTCACCTTTTCTAGTATTTTTTCAGTTCATAAAATGGATTTTACGCCACAAGAAATGATAAATATGGTTTACTGTTTAGGAGATGCGGATCGAAATGTTCTGCTAGCTACTAGAATTTATCATCAAAAATATTCTGATAGTGATTCAACTTTTTTGTGATTCTTTTATTAATAAGCATCGATTTCTTTCTGTATAACATTGAAATGTATAATTTGGAGTAACTGTTGGATCATGCGAATGTACTCCTCCTGACCAAAATGATAATGTCAAACTTGACATTGCAATTTGACATCAGTCTACTACAAACATATGTTGTTAATAAACAACAATAATTATTGAATATTAACGTCTTAGAATTACTATTTTTTCAATATCTTTTCGGATATCAGAATCAGGTGCTACAAACCTAATGAACAGAAAAGGTGACACAATTAAATTTTAAACAATTTTCATAATTGGTATCCATGGATACGTCAAAAATAACTCGCTAGTCGATTTCTCAAGTGTATTGATATATAAATTATTACAAAATTGTGGAATATCTTTGTTATTATCAACTTTAGGTATAGGGAATGGTTATACAAATCGAAAGGTAATCAAATAACAAATTTAATAATGCAAAAATATACATAGCATTCCATTAGAAATAAGAAAGTTATTAACGTTTGAAATTTGCCAACTTCACCCTAGATTTTATCAAGTAATAAGTTAGAAATATAGAAAATTGTGACAAGGAATGAATAAAACACTGTTTCAAGGTTACAATAATCCAAACCGTATACCAATAGACCTACTAACAAAGAAGTTATAGCCTATTTTTGTTGAAGACGCAACTGTCAAAATTTTACGAAAAAAATTAATAACTCGAAAACTGTTCATTTTAGGTATAAAGAATGTAAATACAATTTTATTATAAATTACATAAGAAATTCGAAAATCAAAAAATATACAGGGTATTCCATTTGAAATAACAAAGTTAATATCATTTCCGGCAAAACCCGAAGTGAAATTTTCTTCAAAATAATTTTGAAAAATAGACTCATTTCAGATCATATTTGCTCTGAAAATTTCACATCGATATCTTCAATGACAAAAAAGTTATGGACCGATTACGTAGCTCTGGGTCACCCCTATATATATATATATATATATATATATATATCTATATTTTTATAAATATATTTATATATATATTTATATATATATATATATATTCCCGGTACATATTTAGCATCTACAGCGGTTCCATTTTTACGAAGATATTTCTTTTTTTTTCGTGGTTTCCGAAAATCAACTTAACTCATTCAGGTTAGATCAAAAAAAGACTATTCTATATTTCACATACGTGAAAAATAGTTGTTTTCAACGACTTGGCAGAATACACTTACATTTAGGAGCTATTTGATGAAGGGAGAAAACAAAGAACAGGTAGTGCATCAAGAAAAGAATACTTGTTACCTAACCTAGTTATCTAGACGAATTTTCTTAAATATATGCATGTCGATTGAAGTAATTTTATATATGAAGTAGGTATTCATATATAAAATTATATATATATATATATATATATATATATATAATATATATATATATATATATATATATATATATATATATATATGTATATGCACCAAGTGCGTTATATAGATCCTAACGCCCATAGGGCGTTAGGATCTAGTAACATCTAGTAAAGAGTAGGATCTAGTAACGCACGTGGTGAATACAAGATTTCATTTTTCACGAGAAAATTATTATATTATAATGAAAAATCGATTTTAAAATCGGTTCATTGCTCCTATACTTTCCATTTTCCTTCTCATAGTAGGCATGTCATTTGTTGATATTTTGACGTTTGTGAATATTTTTGTCATCATATTTATTGAGTATCATTGCTGCTTTCTTTGTGTAATCTTATAGAAATAATGAATATGAATTAACCCAAGAATATCATCGAAAATGCAGCCAAAGCTGCGAATAATTCATTGCCGGAGAAATCCAGAGTCGTATACGACAAGGATTATGAAGTATTTAATCAACGGAAGTTGCTTCATTTCTCCTCGTACAATGAGCGGGCGTTATGATCCATATTGCCCGCTCATTCCTCCCTAGGGCATAATGAGTGTATTTATAGCAACCGTATCTAAGGTAAAATCAACAAATAATATACAAGTATAAAATTGAAATAATTATGTCGCAAAGTTTCCTTGGTAATGCGGCTCACGATTAACGATAAAAAGATATCAATCAAAAACATCGTAGATATGAATAAGATTTTCCATTCGTTATTCAAGAGAAAGTGTTATATACACTCAATTTAATATTTACAGCTATTGAAAACTGGATGTCAATTGTGATCAAATAAAACATCAATTGGTACACTATGGTAATAATATTATTAACATTTTTAAAATGAACTTTAAACGTTGTGAAATTAGCAGAAACTCAAATCAACGTAAAATATTCTGAGAACAAATGAAGCCTAGCACCTTTGATTTCTTCCTAAACCCTTCTTTCACACACCTTCAGAAAATGAACATAACCCAATGAACTCAATATCAAAACGTGCAGTATAAATTGTTTTCCATAATAAAAAAACACATAGAGTAGACAAAATAAACTTTTCCATTAACGTGTCCATCAAAGCGTGTTGTATATTTTGCAATTATTCAATTATACTACTCAATAATCTTATGTAAATACTAATTGCGCACTTTTGATATAATAGAACGCAGAACATGCATGATATTTTTGTTGAAAATTCAATAAGAAAATTAATTTATTTCGAAATTTTCCTTATTCAAATTCTTAGAATATAATTATGCAGAAGTAGTCACGGTTTCCATTGAATATTGAATACTGGAAAATTTGTCAGGAATAGTTAGAGTAATTACATCAGACATTCCTTAAGTGTTTCCTTCCAATTTTGATTTATCGACGAACCATTGCGAATCATTAAAAGATGACAGGATGACAGATGACAGATAACATACTTGGTGATATTCTCGTATGTTTTCTATTTCATTCTTTTCTATCAACCACCATTTCATTTGTTAACATGGGTCATGCAGTTTGAAGTTGTAAGCAGAAGACGTTTTCGGATTATGTAATAATTTTTTTTTTATCTCAAGAGACCTGCAGTTTAACGCCGGTTCCGATCGGCTAATGGGCTTCTAAACGATGTACATTACCCAAGAATTTATCTTATACATAGAACCACTAAGTTCCGGACATACACAACACCCAAGAACAAGGTGGGACTCGAACCCACAACCTCGGTTTACAAGCGGTACACATTACCGCTGGTCTAGCGAGGCCTCGCGAGGTAATTATTATTCATATAAGAAGGAAACAACTTTATTGAATAAGATTCAAAGCGCTATCAACCTAAGTTTTCCTGCCCTGATGCACATGTTTTTTTTTTTAAAAAAGAAAATAATATATTCTAGTTTGTGTAACAGCAAATAATAATGCTTGGGATATTAGAGTAAACTACATAAAGTGAACAAGGAAAACTCTTAATAATTTAAAAAATTATAAAATAATTTTTCAAGGGACATGGTTATATGTTTTCCACGACGAGAATTCAGCATTCACAATACAACGGTGAATTATCGAAATCTTCACACACACACACACACACACACACACAGACACACACACACACATATATATATATATATATATATATATATATATATATATATATATATATATATATATATATATATATATATATATACAAGACACGGGGACCCGAGGGTGTCTTCCTGGTTAAGCGCCGCTGGCGAACTTTTTTAAATTTATTTTTAGTGCTAGTTTTAATCAGTTTTTTGTATAATATGTTTAATAATTAAATTATAATTATAACAGAATTTGAAATATATATATATATATATATATATATATATATATATATATATATATAAATGTATATATATATATATATATATATATATATATATATATATATATATATATATATATATATATATATAGTTCGGTCAAATTAGACCAGAAAACAAGAGTAAAAATACTTAAATTCACAACAAGCTGATAATTGGTACAATTGTTCAAAATATAATTATAAATAAAATGTTAAAATTCCCCATCATTCCTGTGTATGAAAAATTTTTATTCAAGGTCAAAGGTCAAAATTTTTTTCGCGATTTTCAGCAGAACTGTAAGTTTTACCATAAAAATACCTCAGACAAAAATTGTAGATCATACAATTATCTACAAAAAATGTATGAATACTTTTTTCCTACGAGCCACCGTTTCTGACATATTACGATTCAAAAAGTTGTAAAAGTTGTAAACGTCATAATATGAATGAGTACGCCACGTATACATATCTCTAGAGTTTTAATATATGTTAAAATATTTAAAAATGTTTGAAAAACAAGATTTAGTTCAATGTGCACAGGTTTTCAAAAACAGTAATTCATTTCAACAAGAAGTCATCACCAATTCACGCAATTTACTTGCTCCCAAAATGAAAATGAAGAAGAAGAAAAACAAGAACCGGAAGATCAAGAAGAAGAACAAGAAGAATTTGCAAGGGACGAATAAGCTGCATTACTTTTTTTAAATTGATAACGCTTTCATTTTTTCCAATCTTTGCTAATTTCCATCATTTTGCAATAGTTACAAATTAAACAGAATCATAACTGACTTTTGGAATAGGCCTACTGGGTAAACGACGTTAAAAAAACGCGTGTAAAGTACACTACCTCATAGGTGACATAGCAAAGTATGCATATTATGACCTTTACAACTTTTTGCATCGAAATATCTCAGAAACGGTGGCTCGTAGGAAAAAAAGTATTGATATATTTTTTGTGGATAATTTTATGATCTACAATTTTTATCAGAGGTATTTTTATGATAAAACTTACTGTTTTGCTGAAAACCGCGAAGAACTCATTTTTGTAACCTTTGTCCTTGAATAAAAAAATATCCATACACAGGAATGATGAGTAATTTTAACATTGTATATATATATATATATATATATATATATATATATATATATATATATATATATATATATATATATAGGAAGAGTAGATTATTAGGGAGAGTTGACTCTATCTAGAAAGAATAAAATATCCTAGGAATAGTTAACTATACGTCCTTTTAGTGAAAGTTGATCACAGTTCTGATTCTTGCGTACTTTGGACTGAAAAAACCGAATGATTTCTCAGATTTTGTCACTCGATTACCTCTTTTTCAATTGATTCAACTTATCCTTACCTAACCTCCGACTTCTAGAAAAAATCGAGTTAATGAAATAGATTAATTACATTCTCAAATAGATCGATTCTGTGCAAATCAAATATCTCATTAATTCGATGGTTTCTTGAAATAGGTTAGGTTAGTAATATCGGATAAAAAGTAGTGGAGCGACAAAATCTGAGATCATATACATCCAAAATGAACAAGAATCAGAGATTTTATCACAATCGTATTTCCTTAATTACCATCGCTATATAACCTGTCATATACTAAGAACGCAAAATGTCTACCCTTACTAACTCAAGGCAGTAAAAGTAAACTTTTCCTAGGTAAAGTCTACTGAGTCAACTCTGACTAGTGAATGTCAAATAAAATTCATTACTTTTCGCTTTCAAACTTTTACTGAAAAGATCAGGAAGACTAGACAGATTCAACTTTTACTGGATAACCTACTTTTCTTATATTTATATATATATATATATATATATATATATATATATATATACACATATATATATATATATATATATATATATATATATATATATATATATATATATATATATAGGTTCTTATGAATAACGTATCAATACTTGTTCCTGGCAAATGATTGGTGAGATTGGTTGTCAATCAACTGTGTTATGTCATTAAGTTTGACATACAACACGTCTATTTTGACAGCGAAAGAACCTCACCCATCTTTTAAAAAGGTCTATTTCTTGTATCATGTATTTCTCGCATAATACCTAGTGACCCCAACACGACAAATCGTAAATTTATAAGTGATAATCGAGTACCTATATTTCTAGATAAGTAACTATCTACCAAAATGATTCAATCATTCATGAAATAAATGAAAATACATTAAAAATTGTCACTATTGGATTATTTTGGAATCTTATTGAACGTTGTATTGAAATCGTAAACTTGAATCGGCATAAAATATTGAAAAACGTTACTCCAATGTCAATAACAGGAAGTCAGAGAAATTGAAAGCAGTTCGAATTATTATATAATTATAAATATTCTGAAAAAAAGCAAAAGAGGACGCCGAAAAGTTTGGGTTTGAGTAGGTGATGCCGCTCAGCATCAAAACAGATTAATCGAGAAAATCATCCATCAATGTCATTGGGCGAGTACTATCGAAGAGGAATTTTCATTCCATATCCATAAGCTCTATTTCAGTATCTAGAGGATCGATTCTCAAAAAAAAAATTCGAAAGGGTACTTATATGAACTTCATCCAAAAACCATGCGGAGCATAACTTTGCAAACATTTTTAGAGGTAGCAGCCGCTATTCAAGACTTCTACGGAGATCTTTTGGATAACTTTCTGTCAGAGACACTAACCTTGTATGAGATGTGGAAGTTGTCTGAACATACTCCTCCAGAAATCGAAAAATGAAAATATATCGACTTGATTATGGATTCATTGGGTAATAATATGACCTCTGTAACGGAATCAATCAAAATTGAATTAACTCTTCCAGCCACAACCTGTATCGTTGAAAGGTCCTTTAGCACATCAAGAAGAGTCAAGACATGGCTAAGATCGACTATGAAGCATGATAGACATTCCGGACTTTGTATGATGAGTATTCATAGTAAAATAGTCAGGCAAAATACAGTATTTATATATATATATATATATATATATATATATATATATATATATATATATATATATATATATATATAGGTTCTTATGAATAACGTATCAATACTTGTTCCTGGCAAATGATTGGTGAGATTGGTTGTCAATCAACTGTGTTATGTCATTAAGTTTGACATACAACACGTCTATTTTGACAGCCAAAGAACCTAACCCAACTTTTAAAATGGTCTAATTCTAGTATCTTGTAGGTCTAGCAGAATTCCTAGTGACCCCAACACGACAAATCGTAAATTTATAAGTGATAATCGAGTACCTATATTTCTCGATAAGTAACTATCTACCAAAATGATTCAATCATTCATGAAATAAATGAAAATACATTAAAAATTGTCACTATTGGATTATTTTGGAATCTTATTGAACGTTGTATTGAAATCGTAAACTTGAATCGGCATAAAATATTGAAAAACGTTACTCCAATGTCAATAACAGGAAGTCAGAGAAATTGAAAGCAGTTCGAATTATTATATAATTATAAATATTCTAAAAAAAAGCAAAAGAGGACGCCGAAAAGTTTGGGTTTGAGTAGGTGATGCCGCTCAGCATCAAAACAGATTAATCGAGAAAATCATCCATCAATGTCATTGGGCGAGTACTATCGAAGAGGAATTTTCATTCCATATCCATAAGCTCTATTTCAGTATCTAGAGGATCGATTCTCAAAAAAAAAATTCGAAAGGGTACTTATATGAACTTCATCCAAAAACCATGCGGAGCATAACTTTGCAAACATTTTTAGAGGTAGCAGCCGCTATTCAAGACTTCTACGGAGATCTTTTGGATAACTTTCTGTCAGAGACACTAACCTTGTATGAGATGTGGAAGTTGTCTGAACATACTCCTCCAGAAATCGAAAAATGAAAATATATCGACTTGATTATGGATTCATTGGGTAATAATATGACCTCTGTAACGGAATCAATCAAAATTGAATTAACTCTTCCAGCCACAACCTGTATCGTTGAAAGGTCCTTTAGCACATCAAGAAGAGTCAAGACATGGCTAAGATCGACTATGAAGCATGATAGACATTCCGGACTTTGTATGATGAGTATTCATAGTAAAATAGTCAGGCAAAATACAGTATTTATTGATGAAGTAATGAATACGGGCCTCGCCCCAGAAGAATGCAGTTATTGTTCAAAGAATAAGTAACTTGACAAAATATGTTTATATTTTGAGTTTTTTCTCTGGTTGTGTATTTGTATTGTTAACATGCTTTAATATTTTATATTTTTTGAAAAATGAATGTATGATTTTGATGTAATTGAACTTGTTTTCCAACTCCAGGGGGGGGATGCCCCCCCCCTTGCCAGCGCCCATATATATATATATATATATATATATATATATATATATATATATATATATATATATATATATATATATATATATATATATATATATATATATATATATATATATATATATATATATATATATATATATATATATATATATATGCCCCCCCCCCCTTGCCGGCGCCCATACTCCCAAGAATGATATGACACCTTCAAGCAAATGTAGAAATATCTGTATAGAGTAGATCTCAAACAAAATAGTTTCAATGTGGTTATTTTAATATTTTGTATTTCCAGAATTTAATTGAAAAAACTATCACAACAATCGAAATGCCGATTCATAAAAGTTGAAAGATATCAATTAATTTTGCATCAGCAGAATATGAAGTTTTTCAAATTTATAACTGAACACAGTGTATATATTCGTTTACAATTTCTAAACGAATATCTTTCTTTCAGATTCCTGTGAAAACGTCAAATGTGAACGAGATAAATCCTGCGTCATGAGAAAGGGTATTCCAAAGTGCGTATGTTCCTCCAGATGTAAGGATAACAAAGTCAGGAACAAAGGTCCAGTTTGCGGCACAGACGGCAGGAGTTACCGAAACGTTTGTAGACTGAAGAAAAGGGCGTGTCGTAAAAGGTCTTCTACATTGACGGTTGCCTATAACGGTATTTGTCAAAGTGAGTTTGCAAAATCTTCTTTCAAAATGAAAATAAACCGTGATCAGCAAAGCTCCGTCACTGGATTATCTTCATATTATCCTTTTCTCAATTATCCACAGATTCCTGTGATAGAATAACCTGTCCATCGGGAAAACACTGCATACTAGACCAGAATTTGAACCCGCACTGTCTGTACTGCAGCATTAAGTGTCCAGCAAGTCCGAAACGTCGGCAAGTGTGCGGGTCAGATGGCCACACTTATCCCAGCCCTTGCCATCTGAAGGAGAATACGTGCAGGAAAGGCAAGGCCATTCCGCTTGCTTACAAGGGCCCTTGCAAATGTAAGTACGTGATTTCTTTCATATCTTAATTCTGTTATCGAACGAAATGGAGACTTAAGCAATTGCTGTTTTGAAGGAATAGAAAATTAAAATTGTTCGTTTCGTTTAGCTGGAGCCAATTGCGACAATGTCCGTTGTCGCAACCAGCAAGCGTGTCTGACTGATAGCTCAGGATCTCCCCGATGCACCACGTGTACCCTCAACTGCAGGCCGAGGCATATGCATGGTCCCATCTGTGGCACCAACAACGTGACATACCACTCTTGGTGTCACATGATGCAAGATTCCTGCACCAAAGGCCTAGTCGTCGAGACGAAATACAGCGGAAAATGTGTAAGTGAACGTTGTTTTTCATCTTTATAACAAATAATTTCATATTTACATTAATTACATTCGTCTAAAGATATGAATTGGTATTGGTAACTGAAATTAAGATCATAGCGCCAGAACGGCTAATATCTATACTACTCTCTGGGCCATTAGAGGTTTGTTTACATTGATTAGGAATGGTATTTACGTTCATTTCATTTTGAGTTTTCGAACGTTTAACTTCGTAGTTTGTGTTTTTTTGGACTTTATATTTTCCAGTGGTTTATTGTGTTTCGATTGAGAACAATATTATCTCTGTTCAACAGTAGATAACCTACCTTTAAGTTGAAATTTACACTGAGTTTTTATCATTGAACATGAAAATCAATAATAAAATGAAGGAGAGGACGAATAAATCAATTGGTTATAGGAACTATGTATATATCATGAAAAGGATGCATGATAGATCACCTATTTATTTAGAAAGTAAGAAAACTTTCAAAAGTTTCAAGAAAACATCGCTGACATGGCTACTTTAATTACGAACTGAAATGTTTTGAGTTTAATAGACAAAACTAAGTACTTACCAGCAAAACTGAAAGAAACAACATGAAAAGAAGAATTAACATGAATACCCTGCTTGAATGGTTTGAACGTAATGAGTTATTATATTTTTTAAATTTTCCTGACGTGACTGCTCTCCTAAAAGTACGGTGGACTTATGAGAGTAACTGATATTTTTTGAAAGAATCTCTGTTTTCCTGGTTATATATTTGAATATTTTTGTTTTTACGAAGCTATAGAGTCAAGTTTGATGTTATGATAAACTGTTATTTTGGTTGTGCAAATAAACATCATTTATTATTATTATTTCAATAGTATCTCTGGTTGTTACATGAAAGAAAATACAATCATCTAGAATCTCTGGATTATGGCCCAGGTTCAGATTCGGATAAAAGTGAAAGTTTCTTCGTGGGAACAACATTGGACTTCAAAAACCCTATGTTTTCGGTTAGCTGAAAATTGCACGTCATCAGTTGGAATAATTCTATATGGAAACCCCACAAACATACTACAGGGACAAAAATTATTTTCAGTAAACTGTAAAGAACAAACTCTCATATGGTCAGACACTTTTTCTCGATTTTCAAGTGATGAAACCACACCTTTCTTCTGTCCATCATTTCCTTGTTTCCCAACTTTGTTTGAAATAGAACTTTGAATTGTTCAGCTTTCGGAAAATTATGTAAACTATATTCGGAATTTTTTTTGCCCAAGATGAACAATAAAATACACAATAATTGTGATTCATCTTTTCTAAACGTTTATAAAAGATCCCAAACAAAATTAAATCCAAGCACATCTCATACAAAACACACGTAACTAATGTAAACAAAGCAATCTATGGCCCATACGTTAGTAATATTCGACAACTGTAGGGGGCGTATTGCTTATCTACGTTCGCCAATAATCCATCGAAAATTTTAGCCTTCCCTTAGCAGACCGACAGGTGCAAGTTTTTTCTACAGTGACTCTATACAACTTGTAGAGTCACTGTAGTTTTTTCTAGTCATTTGCGCCATTTTCTAGTTACGGATTCTCGAAGAAACTACTTTAGGAAGCCTGTCATAATAGATACATCCACTCATTCAGAGATGGCGCTTGTAATAAAATATCTTATAAAGTCATTATAATGTTCGTATTATTAGTTGTTCGTTCATAGCGAATTACTGCAATATAAAACAGTTCTTTGTATCACATAAGGTAATCATTCGCATTTATTTTTGTTGTACCATAATTGTTTAATTACTCTCGTCATTTCATTGATAAATATTCTTGGGTATAGAACTTGACAGATAATTTATTTTAGTAAGTTGAATAAAAGATTGTTAATTATTAACAATAGTTACAAGTTTCGGTTTTGTTACGCATTATTAGAAAGAAAATGAATTAATAATTCATTGCGTGTACTTCAGTTATGCTTTCCAGTTGCATTTTATTTGTTATTCTCTAGTTTTTTACGTGATTAAGAAGTCTATTTTTATAATGAGACTACATGGAAAGTTTTTTCCTTGTTCTATACTCAGAGTTTTTTCTTTTACAGGGTGGCACGTTGAGCACTTGATCACGACTTTATCTTCCCATAGTTATAAGTGGAATTTGAAACCAAAGACTATAAGAGGAACTGACAGAAACTTACTAACGGTACGGAGAAGAAGAACACCAATATAGATGTCGACGAGATGAGACTATATCTCCTGAATATTTTTAGCCAATTTTCGCAAATTAAAAATACGTTGTAAAGTTGATAGCAATGAAGTATTAACCGCCAGCTTTTAGAACCGCGATAAGAAAATGTATTAACAGAATTATTTCACGACTGATAGTTTTTACTGAATTTTGTATGGCAATATCGCAATAGATACTTGAATTGTAGCGTAAATGAATTAGAAATTGTAATTGATATATTATGTAGAACATATATATATATATATATATATATATATATATATATATATATATATATATATATATATATATATATATATATATATATATATATATATATATATATATATAGGGTGTCCCAGAATTTTTTAGACAGGCTATAACTCTAAAACGGCTGAAGATATCTTCATAAAATTTGGTATGTAGCAATTGGACAGATTTTACAATATTGCGAATCCCTCATGACGTCAGCGAAATCATCACCGTAGTTATGACGTCATGTCATTATAAATATCAAATGTAAAGGTGGTCGCGTGACTTCTCATATTAAAGGCCTTTTTATTCTGAATTCAACCATGTAATACACTTAGTATTTTGAAATTTATTAGTTGTGTATTTTCGATCAAAAGGAGTTTAACAAAATAAATAAAAAAGTTCAATAAACAAATTTAATCACATGAAAATCAAGGCAATAATACCTTTATTCTACAATTAATTTCAACACAAGCCTCAAACCTGATTTTCATGTGATTAAATTTATTTATTAAACTTTTTTATTTATTTTGTTAAACTCCTTTTGATCGAAAATACACAACTAATAAATTTTAACATACTAAGTGTGTTACATGGTTGAATTCAGAATAAAAAGACCTTCAATATGAGCAGTCACACGATCACCTTTACATTTGATATTTTTCAATGACATGACGTCATAGCTACGGTGATGATTTCGCTGACGTCATGAGGGATTCGCAATATTGTAAAATCCGTCCAATTGCTGCATACGAAATTTTATGAAGTTATCTTCAGGCGTTTTACAGTTATAGCCTGTCTAAAAAATTCTGGGAAACCCTGTATATATATATATATATATATATATATATATATATATATATATATATATATATATATATATAAATATATATAAATATATATATATATAGATATATATATATATATATATATATATATATATATATATATATATATATATATATATATATATATATATATATATATATATATATATATATATATATATCAGCGGCGGCTATTCGAAGGGGGCTAAGCCGCCTCCTCAATAATATTCCGTGTATCACTAATATATTATATTGAATAGTCAGCATTCAGCATATTCATATTAATCAAAATCATATTATTTTATGCACCTACCTTCCTTTCAACCTACATTATATAATATAATTTATGAATTACGATAGAAGGTATTAACATTTACTGCTTACTGCATTTCATTCATTTCAAGATTTTATATAAACAGTGGCAATGCTGCAGAGGCTTAATAAGGTATAGACGCTTTTATTATTCCATATGTCATGCCAGAAAGAAAAGGAAACGCTGAGAATAAAATATACCTTATTCACTTTATTTTTTATAGAAAAGACGGGTAAAAGCAACACCGATTGAAGCTAGCTGCTCGGTCAACAACACCGATATATTCTTGGTGTTGTTGGCTAGGTTCAAAAAGGATGCATTAATTCTCACACAATGTCAACCAACACAACTATAGGCTTTCGGGTAAAATCGAGTGAATTCGTTGGAAAGCATTAATTGTAGTCACTAGCGGAGTGGAGTTTGTTTTGGTTTTATTTAATTTATTTTGTTCGCGTATTGTTTTTAAATGAGGTCGGTTACTGAAGTTAATTTTAAAAATTTCAATGGTGACTAACTGGAATATTTGTTATCACATAAATTTAGTGCACTAAGTTATGACGATAAAGTTTTGATAAAAACATTGCGACCTACCCCGGAATTAAATAATTTGGAGCAGCGTAACAAACAATATAATCGCGCTTTTAATATCAGAAATTATGAGAGACATCCTTGGCTAACCGGCAAGTGTTTACTTTTTACTAAGGAAAATGTCTCTGTCTGTTTTATTCTAATCTATTTTTGGGAGGGTCCGATTTTATTTTTGGCAAAAAAAAACTCTGGTTTTAATTATAAGGCGGTTGACCTTGAAATCCTAAAAATTTTCGCCTATGGTTAATTTTTTAACACCTCTTGTAGCCTCCTTAAACCAACACCTCACGAGCCGCCACTGATATATATATATATATATATATATATATATATATATATATATATATATATATATATATATATATATATATATATATATATATATATATATATATATATATATATATATATATACCTATATATATATATATATATATATATATAAAACAGAGTTATTCATTTTTCTGACTGTTCAATTTTTCTCAAAACTCACAAAGTTGATGCTGTTGTTGCCTGTTATTGCTAACAAAAAAAGTAGTCATAATTTGATACAAGCAAAAACATTTCATATATATATATATATATATATATATATATATATATATATATATATATATATATATATATATATATATATATATATATATATATATATATATATATATATATATATATATTTTTATATATATATATATATATATATATATATTTATATTTATTTATTTATTTATTTATATTTATCTATATATTTATTTATATATATATGTATATGTATATATATATATATATATATATATATATATATATATATATATATATATATATATATATATATATATATATATATATATATATATATATATATATATATATATATATATATATATATATATATATATATATATATATATATAGGGTGGCCCACCACATTCGCCTCTGTGTTTCTATGAGAAATGAAAAGAGTGGGGAAAAAAATTTAGCACAGTCATATGTGGGTCCATGAGGAGCATATTTCAAAATTATTTTGAAATATACAGGGTGACCCAAAGATACATATCAAAGTTATATTTTTCCTTATGGAACAACTTATATTTTTTTATATATTTAGATACTATATATACTTCAGTATATATATATATATATATATATATATATATATATATATATAAAAATATATATATATATATATACCACTTTTAAGATAAAGAAATTACTCATAAGTAGAATATAAAACGTCTTTTGCGTAAAAAACATGAGAAATAGGTATAGGGAACTCTGATATAAAGGAAATCTAATTCTGCTTCAAAATATGCCATTAAATACAGAATGTTCCATTTAGCTTTGAGAAGTTATTCAATAAAAAATGTGCACAAACTTTGATGCAATTTTTTTCACCACTGTACAATATTGAAATAAACTTTTTATGTGGTAGTTAACTTTAACCTTTCAGCAAGGCAGTAAATTCAGCTACAAACAGCCGGTTATATGTTACAGGTACAGGGTGCAAATAATTCTTAAATTATGGTCCGTATTTTTTAATGTTTCAAAATTTCTCAGCAACGGTTAGTTTTAGGTATAGGAAATATAACAGTAACTTACCTTTATTTGGTCTATAGTGTCTAAAAATATTTAACAATATATATAGGGTGTTCCATAAGAAATATATAACTTTGATATGTATCTTTTTTTTGGTCACCCTGTATATTTCGAAATAATTTTGGAATATGCTCCTCATTGACCTCATTGATATATAACTATGCTAAATTGTTTTCCCACTCTCTTCATTTCTCATAGAAACGCCGAGGCGAAGGTGATGGGCCTCCCTGGATATATATATATATATATATATATATATATATATATATATATATATATATATATATATATATATATATATATATATATATATATATATATATATAAAAATATAAAAATATATATATATATATATATATATATATATATATATATATATATATATATATATATATATATATATATATATATATGTATATATGTATCTATGTATATATAAACATATTGAAAATTAGAATCTATTTGAGCTAAACAGTCGTAGCGTATATTTTAAAGATAATAACTCGTTGGGAAAAGTTGAGGATTGATCAGATCATTCCCTCAAAGGAGCTTGTTTCATGAGACTCGACGACATAGAATTTTCATTCATCCTGCAAGGGAAAATGTTGGAAAAATCGACATCGTTGCCACACAAAATAATAATATCCATTTATCAGCTCATCAGTAGTGTCCTCTCCATCAACTGAGTTGGCAACGACATCGAATCTACATTACCATCTCATAGTTTCTAAAAAGGTCACTAATGTGTCCGAAAATTGGTTTCCGATGGATTCGCTATGATTTTCTCTTGTTATAAAATATGCGGTGGCTATGTAGATTCGATATTGTTGCCCACTGAGTTAATGGACGGGATACTACTGATGATCTCGCTGAAGAGCGAAACAGAGTTTTTAGTAATACCATCGTATGTTGTGTCGATATACTCCTTGAAGGATGAATGGGAACTCCATATCGTCGAGTCTCATGAACTGTTAGCTCCATTGGGCGACTGATTTGATAAATCATCAAGTTTCCAAATGAATTTCCCAACGTATCTTAGTATATATATATATATATATATATATATATATATATATATATATATATATATATATATATATATATATATATATATATATATATATATATATATATATACAGGGTGATTCATTAATATGTGTAAATATTTTAACAGGAAAATTTTGAGCTCAAAATATGAAGATCTAACCCAATTTTCTTATACAAAATATTTCTCCTTACGGATTTACAGGGTGTTTTATTTAGATTATTAAAAATAAAATTTGTTCATTAGTCGAATGCTGATCGATATTTCTTTATGATATTTGGCAGTAAGTTGAAGTAGTTTGGGACACATCAACTTATAGTAAAGAAGACTTTTTCGCTATCACCAGTGGCGTACGGCAGGGGCACGGGAAGAGTTCTTATTTCCTAAATTCTACGCCACTGGCAGAATTGTCATTTTAGTATAATTTTTCGATTCTCCAATTTTTTCTCTGTAAATAAGGCACTCTTGTTCCGTAACGCTAGAGCCACTATTTTTCGAGATATTTAACGTTGAACATATGGCTGCACAGTTCTTTTGATTTTTATGTAAGAGTCATGTCGGTGTTTTTTGTCATACGATTGGAGGTATTACTTGAAATAATCATCATTAGGCATTTTGTTTCAATTTATAATAATATTAACAAACAATTTAAAATAGAACAACTACAAAAATATCCAGCGCTACATAAGAAAGTCAAAATAAATACTTAATTATTAAGATATTCATTACAATTTTTGGAAGAATATCAAATTTATGAACAAAACTTAAAAACAATTAACAACAAATGTTCAATGTGATCTCCGTTAACCTCAATGAGATTATCCATTCTTTCGCTAAACGATCTTCTAACTTTAAAAAATATGTTTGGCTGATTCGCAATAAAATTTGCGGAATTTATAATTTGCTGCCATAGTTCCTGGCAAGTATTTGATATATTTTTGTTTTTTTTTGTTTGGGATATTTTTGTAGTTGTTCTGTTTTAAATTGTTTGTTAATATTATAATAAATTGAAAAAAAATACCTAGTAATATTTATTTTACGTAATACATGCAATCGTATGACAAAAAACACCGACACACTCGTACATAAAAATTAAAAGAATTGTGCAGCCATATGTTTAACGTTGAATATCTCGAAAAATAGTGGCTCTAGCGTTACGCAACAAGTGTGCTTTATTTACAGAGAAAATATTGGAGAATCGAAAAATTATACTAAAATGACAATTCTGCCAGTGGCGTAGAATTTAGGAAACAAGAACTCTTCCCGTGCCCCTGCCGTACGCCACTGGTGATAGCGAGAAAGTCTTCTTTACTAATATTTGATGTGTCCCAGAATACTTTAACTTACTGCCAAATATCATACAGAAATATAGAGCAGCATTCAAGTAATGAACAAAATTCATTTTTAATAATCTAAATGAAACACCCTGTAAATCAGTAAGGAGAAATATTTTGTATGAGCAAATTGGGTTAGATCTTCATAATTTGAGCTCAAAATTTTCCTGTTAAAATATTTACACTTATTAATGAATCACCCTGTATATATATATATATATATATATATATATATATATATATATATATATTTATATAAATATGAATATTTATTGAAAATCCGATAGAAATCAATTGTAGATGTACCATTATAATTTGTAGCGGCTAATTTACTTTGCACCAAATGTAAATAATGAAGTTATGTTATTTATTCTGCTAGTTAAAAAAATTCTCATTAATTGAAGGAGAGTTTAGTTGACCTATTGCCGCTAGTTGTCAGTGAAATATTGTAGCTCGCGCCATCTACTGAGATGGAATGCGTTTACACAACATATTCACATATTAGTCGTATCCAGAGGAGCAATTATGGAACATCAAAAATTTTAACATGTGCATAACGTTTTGTAACTCCTGTATTTGAATTATTGATGATCTATAGTAACAGTTACTTAGAGCGTCGTCAATCAATGGGTCAAGGGGGGCAAGATGTTAGATAAAAGATATGCATTGTAGGTAATATATATAAAAATTGTAAAGTAGGAATTGTATCTACAAGAGATGAAATTGAATCAAAACATAATCTTCCAGGGTTTCTTGTGAAATTTTCGACTGATTCGATTCTATTTGAGCCTCTAGGGGGTAGTTGTTTCCTTGTGCCCCCCTTCCTTGACGACTATTTGACTCAATAATCCCGAAAACTAAGCAACCTACAACAATGAACTGAATATTTTCCTTCATAATAAAGTAATTGAAATGGTACGCAATCGCCATTTGTTGAAATTTTCCTGAATATTTGGAAAATTACCGGAAAAACATTAACTTGTCAAACTGAAATCAAATTAGTTATTAATAATGAATGGATTTATTCATGTGGAATTTTAATCGGATTTTTTGATCGAACACTCTTTATATGACTAATGCGATAGATTAGGAATTTAATAACAATAATAACAAGTTAAATTAGCGTTTCAAGCTGACCAAAATTTTTCGAAATTAATTAGACTGGTGTTTATGATGAAACTCAAATATATATTCTAATGAATTCAAATGTGAACTTAGATAGCACTGGTAGATGATAGATAAGCATGAATATCAAATAACAACGAATTCTGATAGCAGCAAATAAATTACATTAAAACAGAAAAAAAAAACTCCCTATTTCAACACACTTTTTTCTACAGAAAACATTATACCAGACAGAGATATCTCATTAATCAATTCGAATGATAATTAAGAACTAGGATAATGGACTAGAGATAATAAAGAGAAATTCACTTACCTGAGATTTCAAATTCATTTTTCAGGTTTTGAAAGGAATAGCTATTTGCTTACTAGGGAGGAAAGTGCCACTTTTCCTCTCGTAGGATATAGAGGGCAGTGAACATCCAAAAGAGGAAAATGCACTTTCCTCCCATGTAATGCATATGATTTTTCCTTCTACCTTAAATTTAACCTGTTTTGAAACTTTACTCACAGCACAAATGACGATTTTATGTTTAATGTCACTGTCAGTCAGCCACGGCATCCTACATATACAAATGAGAGGGAGGAAAAGTACTTTTCCTCCCTAGGGAGGGAAATACGACTTTCGTTCCTGCTGTGAGGGAGGAAAGAAAATCATATTTCCCTCCCTAGGGAGGAAACAAAAAAGTGTGAGGGGGGCAAGTGAGTACTTCCTGTAGGGGTAGAAGGAAAAAAGTATTAATCATTCAGCATGTTATTAGCGAAAAAATAATTCATGAAAATTAATGTTATTCACCTTTATTGATAAGTCAGATTAGGATTTTTTTTTAAATTTGGAATATGAATAATAAATTACATACGCAGAAGCAATATATTCACCGAAAGTTTAGAGGAAATAGGTAATCATGAAGAATATTTATCGAATAATTGATTTAGTAAAGGATAAGTGTTTTATAACTAGGTGCTTTAGAAGTACTCATGTGCAATACTTAGCTACATATAGAAAATCCAATCCATTTAACATATAACAGGGTAGTTCTAAGAATAGTACTTTAGGTATAAGATTCATTCGTGAAATTGCCCCATACATTTTTTTATTACGAACAAGTTGTTTCAATATTTAAAATTTTATTCTTATTTATCCTATCTTTTTATTATTTTATATTAATTTGAAATCAATTCATAACATTATTTCATCTTATATTATAATTGTAGATGAATTATTGCAAATCAGATTATCTAGAGATTTCTCACGCTTTTTCATTCAAAACCTATGAGTTGAATACTTGAACTCAAGGCCGTACTGTTTCATTAAATATATATATATATATATATATATATATATATATATATATATATATATATATATATATATATATATATATATATATATATATATATATATATATATATATATATATATATATATATATATATATATATATATATATATGTATATATATATATATATACATATATATATATATATATATATATATATATATATATATGTATATATATATATATATATATATATATATATATATATATATATATATATATATATATATATATATATATATATATATATTTATTATTTATAGATATATATATATATATATATATATGTATATATATTATATATATATATATTAATATATATATATATATATATAATGTTTGTGGTAGGTTCTTGAACCTTCTAATTATATTTTTGTAGTGTTTGATCTTGAGTTTTGTTATTGAAGGTAATTATAATAGAAACTTTCAAACACAGTAAACAAAGTGTAAGTTGAAGTCAAGATGATAGGTTAAAAGAATTTACGAAGCCCAAGTGCAAACACTTATAAAAAAAAATAAAATATCACAAAATTGTTTCTGTTTGAATGAACACCTAAAACAAAGATAAATTTTTATTGTGTATTCATATAAAGTTGCGGACATTTGAATTTTGACATTGCTGTGTGTTTTCATTCTAACTGAAGGTGTTTCTGTTATGTGTTTACATAAAACAATTTACACCCGAAATATTTGTATGATAATACTCTACAAGGTTAGAATATTCAGTTTGTAGATAGCTCTAAAAAGGCGTGCAGCATCTGGAGGATTATTTGATTACTTTCGATTTTTAAATAACTCACCTCGTTTGCTTCGGAAGTTCAATTAATTCATAAATAACAGCATATATGTGGCATTTAATCAAATTCTGATTTCAATTAAATTCCAAAAAAAATTGTGAATTAATAATGATATTTAACTATTTACAGGAAAAGCTTGATTTTATAGTTGAAAATATCACTACAAAATATCAACAGAAATTATACATACAGATATATATATATATATATATATATATATATATATAATTATTCATAACAGTACCGGTTTTCATGGAGAATTAGTTGGATTAAACTCTGTGTTCTATATTTGACATCGTATTTATATATTTAAGGGATTTATATATTCATTGTCAGTTATAGATACAGTATGTCCTAATATAATTTCCAATATAAAATTTCTCGATGCATAACCTTTTCCGCGTTCTCACTATTTCAGGTATATATTTTTATCAATCAGTATGTAATTCTAAATAATGTAAAAAACATTATTTCTTCGTTCTGAATGTTTTGTAACTTGTTTTCTGTTTGTTGACATTTCTTATTTATTTGTTGTCTTTTTTGTACAGTATTGATTATATTCTGCTATTTTTGTATTTGTTAATTTTAAGAAGTTTTCATATTATTATCAAACTCGATTAGACTGGCTAAATTATTGAACATATTTATTATAAAGTATTTAGATTAATAGAAATGGCAATAACTAATCTTTTTTATTAACCCTTCTATTTATCCTACAACATCCCTCAACATAATGTAATTTAACTAATTGATTGGGCCATTACTTGATGGGAATCCATTATAATATCTTAAATAAAACTTCACAGTTTTCGATTTTCACTATATTTTGTTAACATGACAATTTTTTCGCCAAACATAGTGCCTTCTTCAAATGTATATTAAATACTAACTTTTACAACAAGAATATTGAAAGATGAAGGAAGGGAATATACGGGCGTAGGTAAATTGGTCAAGAAGTTTCCCAAATTTGGGAAGGGTTCGTCAGGTAGTTGCAGCCAGGGGATTAAGTCTCTGTATAGGTAAATTGCGCACAGCGGTCAAATTGTCCGGTATAGGTACCTCAAAACTTTTTCTTTCTGATATAATCAACGAATAAAAGTTGATGAAAAGAACACTTATTGTAAACTTCTTGATATTTCATTATGTACAAACAGACTATCATTATCATTCTATCAAATACCTACATTATACAGAAAAAAAAAATTATTCTCAGAAATATATAAACACAAATTATTTGTGCAAATTGTGTTAACATATTGATTTTACATAAGTGCTTAAATCTATCAATTTATTTTTATAAAAACTTATTTGTTGGTCCAAGAACTCGACTTTCTTTTGAGTTCTTGTACGCGATACTTTATTTGTACAGGTATTTGCACTTTTTATTTTTATATAGGACATTGTTTGAAATGTAATTAATAATTGTATAAAATTAAAAATATTTCGATGGGAAGTATAGAAACTTGCATTAAAATGTGAATGGGTATATTTTTGCCCATAACTTTGGAGGAAATCTTGAATTTTCATCTATATACGTAGTTAATTAAATAATCAGCAAATTTCGTGATAGCATCACCTTCGGGTTTTTCAGCCATCATTTCAAAGCAAAACATGTCACTTACTTGCTCTGGTTGCAAATGAGGTAAACCAAACAAATGTTTCAGCCATTTTCCTACTTCCGATTTTTGATTACGATATTCTACGGACAGCCATAATTAGAGAATTTTCCGGTACCAGGCCTGTTTTAAATGAAAAATGCATCCTTCTATTTCAGATACAGGGAAAAGCGTATACAGCGCTGAATGTGTTCCATCTTCAAAATCTACAACTATTTTCTTTGGATTTAACGTTAATTCAAATTTTGAACATTCCATCTGAATTGTTGGAAACAGTTTAACATAAGTAGAAGTGGCTTTAGGTGGAAGTAATGCAAAAACCGCTGGTACGTACTGTCCATTTTTAAATCCGTGTAAAGTGAACTTCCTTTTTAGGCTGTTACTGATTTTTTCACGACACAGTTTTGCGGAATCTATATCATGATTATGGATGAGATCCCTGTCGATGATATCCTTCTCATTAATGGTATAGAATTTGGCTTTGCAATTTTTATTTGTGCAACGCCAATGAGTTTTGCCAGAAACAAGGATTCCTCCTTTGCGAAATTTAGCTCCTTCTATTATTATTAGCGTCTTGTTCTTTTCGCTCAGCATTTGTTCCATTTTAGAAATCGGACGAACTTATAACTTATAATATAAGAATATTTTTCAATACCTACCTTAAAAATTGAAATAGATGCATTAGACAAGCGCTTGTAAAACTTCTAAACTTCTAGCTATGCAAATAGATCAGTAAGTTTTGATTAGAGAAATATTTGAATCGAAAGATATTATGAGCACGAAATAAAATTTTCTCAGTATAAATTTTTTTCTCTTCTGGATATGCTGTCATCGTTATTGGCAACGATTTCATAGATACCCACGACGCTTTCGTCCAATTTACACACCCCTTGACATAATTGCACACTTCTTGGTGTAGTTGCATGCTTCTTGATATTCCTGATGAAGTGTTGCATCCCTCGTACCGCTGTCAACCACAACCTATCCTACTCTCTCGAAAATTGGTTTAAATATTGAAGAAATCGGACCAATATGACCACGTTTCAACAGTAAAGACTTTAGGTGGTCGTAACTAAAAGAGGGATTGTGCGGAAAATATGAGAAACCTATACGTCCTAGTAATAAATCTTTGATGAAACGCATAGCTTTTTCCCGAAAATTTTGAACCAAAGGGTCGACCCAAATAATTTTTTGACCAAGCACAAAAGTATTGATCAATCTAGAAGCCATTTTTGATCTGACAATAGTGACAATACCAAAAACTTCATGATGAAGTGTCATTATACTAGTGCTCCATTCGAGAGGTCTTGCCAAACCTATTAAATGGTGTAAATTAGGATTGACGCCTAGAATCTGGAAGATACTAACGATTTATCAACAGTTTTCTAATAAATCTCGGTGCAAAATACCAAGCTCTGTAAAAGCCATAACGCTCCTTATATGCAATCGCAAATAGTTATTAACGTAACAAGGCCGATATGTAGCAAATAACGGATGAGGTTGGATATTTGCGTATCGGCCGTGTGTCGTTAAAAATTTTTCGTAATCCCGTTGAAAGATTACATTTTGATTCCGAAGAAAGAAAAAACCCCGTACCTCGCAATTCTAAAGAAAAATCCCAACGTCGTGCACTCTGTTGTCATGGAACAATTTGACAGTTTTATAAACAACGTCAGTTTTTTGTGTTCTCAAGTTCGCTTTAAGGACGACCATGGATGAAATTGATGAAATTGAGTAACAAAATCAAATTCCTTTAGAAATATTGGGAGAATCATGTGCAGTGCTGCGAGTGTTGATTAACTGCCGAAAATAACTCAAGAGCGATATCAAAAAGAATATGAAAATTTTGTGGCGTAAAAGCAAGAATGTAAAGGTGGTTAATCAAGATGTATTATTAACCTATGCGAAATGAAAAGCAGAGGTTTATTCTCCCAACTCGCTGTGGACCAAGATTTAAATGTTGTTATTGTAAGCAGAATGATGTTTTGAAATAAATATTTGAACAAGTGATTTCATAACGACCGGCGGCCGTTAACAATGACTTTTCAATTGTCATCTGAATACCGTTAAATCAAAATAACAGTATGGGATTACGAAATTTTTTTTCCTGATGCCTAATGGAGTTCTCGTTATGGAATGAATCTGACGTTTGTGTATAACATACTAAAATTTTAGAGTGCTATCGTTTTTCGTTTGGAAATGAATAAAGTGTCGGCTTATCGGCTGCCGGCCGTTATGAAATTATAACGGCCGGCGGCCGTTAACACTGACTTTTCAATTGTCATCTGAATACCGTTAAATCAAAATAACAGTATGGGATTACGAAAAATTAACAACTGCCTTATGAATCGAAAAGTCAATTGAGTAACAGGATAGGTAGAGAAATCTAGTTTTTCGTTAAATATGTCGAAACCGATAACCATGTGACCGTTGAAATGGAAAAAAAAATAAAAAATCATACGTTTGCTGAGGATGTTTTTCACAAGTGAACGTAAAGTTCCAACACATTGAATACAATAAGTTGGTATTTAATTTGGAACTTGTGTGAAGTTTGACGGATGTTTCAATCGTGTGTGGCATAGGTGTCTCATATTCTAATATTCTCCTTGAAGGATGAATATGAGCTACATGTCGTTTAGTCTCATGAAACTAGATCCGTTGGATGGTTGATTCGAGGAATCAACAAGTTTTTAAATGAATTTTTTAACGGATAATGTATATATATATATATTTAATATTAACATCAGAAAATTTCATACGCATTTTTTTATAAATAAAGCACTAATTACGAGTATATGAAGAATTTATATTTTAACAAAATCATTTGTTTATCAACATACATGATCATGGGCTACGACTAAGAGGCAACATCTTTGTAGGTTATCCAATGCAACGTCAAAAATCACTAGCCTTTGCTCCTTGTTGATTTCTTATCCATAATATTTTGAGGTGTGTTCCAAAGGCTGAAAAAATTGTTGTTTCAGTTGAATGAATTGAATTATTAACAGATGTTTTATTAGTAAAAAAATTAATATCCGGCCGTAAGACTAAACAATTTATCAATTGTATAATTTGTTTAGTAAATACAGACAACACTGCCACAACTACGAGACAATATGTCGAATTTATTTTATAACTTGATATGTTTGGTTATGAGTGCTGAAACAGAATATCATATAAAATAGTTAGTGAGAAAAACTCTAGGCTTCATCAGATACCATCGGTCAAATGGTTTTGAAGTTTAGCTTTCTCCTATTATATGAATATATATATATATATATATATATATATATATATATATATATATTTATTCGAATAGTTGTTGCCTGTGATCTATTTTTAAACTCTTGATAATTATTAGCAATAACAGGCTGGTTGAATCTTGAAAAACTCGATTTTAATAAAAAATTTGACGTTCCACTATGATATTCGTAATTGAAATTTCTTTGACATTTATTGATTTAAAAAATTGAAAAAAACAGGGCTGCTTAGTATATGCTATTCAGTTCAATATTAACATTCAAAATTGTTATCACCAGATGGTAAGGGAAACCAAAGAAACCCTCACCTACGCAATGTTTGAAAATAATAATAAAGGGTACTATTTATCTAACAACAAAGAAATGAGTCATGGGAAAACATTAAAGAAGTGGAGTAGAATTATCGGTATAGACGCTTATATGGAAGCAGCCGTTGACACGTGTTTCGGACTCTTTGGTCCTCATCAGAACGGCGTAGCCAAGTATTGGATTGAAAATTTGAAGATGAAAAAAGTACAACAAACAAAATCCTTAGATACGGAAGATAATCACACAATTGTGGTTTATTGTCTGAACTCTCCGGTATGGGAGATTTGGTCAAACTTTGCCACGGAGGCGATTAATGCTATCCGCGAGATCTAAGAACGAGTAAATAAACAATAACAATGAAATTAGTTGCTGGAAAATATTAAATAGGTAGAGCAAAAATTATCGGAATAGTTCGTTTATATGAAAGTAGCCGTTTTCAATGAAATTTTTTATTTATTTAGAATTTCAAATCTTTTAAAAAGGGGTACTTACAGTTATAACAAAGTTTAAAACCCTCAGCTTAAAAGTTTAGGATCATTGCCATATTTTCAGCTTGCAATATTTAATTATTTATTCGAATAGTTGTTGCCTGTGATCTATTTTTTAAACTCTTGATAATTATTAGCAATAACAGGCTGGTTGAATCTTGAAAAACTCGATTTTAATAAAAAAATTTGACGTTCCACTATGATATTCGTAATTGAAATTTCTTGACATTTATTGATTTAAGAAATTGAAAAAAACAGGGCTGCTTAGTATATGCTATTCAGTTCAATATTAACATTCAAAATTGTTATCACCAGATGGTAAGGGAAACCAAAGAAACCCTCACCTACGCAATGTTTGAAAATAATAATAAAAGGGTACTATTTATCTAACAACAAAGAAATGAGTCATGGGAAAACATTAAAGAAGTGGAGTAGAATTATCGGTATAGACGCTTATATGGAAGCAGCCGTTGACACGTGTTTCGGACTCTTTGGTCCTCATCAGAACGGCGTAGCCAAGTATTGGATTGAAAATTTGAAGATGAAAAAAGTACAACAAACAAAATCCTTAGATACGGAAGATAATCACACAATTGTGGTTTATTGTCTGAACTCTCCGGATTATATCTAAGGATTTTGTTTGTTGTACTTTTTTCATCTTCAAATTTTCAATCCAATACTTGGCTACGCCGTTCTGATGAGGACCAAAGAGTCCGAAACACGTGTCAACGGCTGCTTCCATATAAGCGTCTATACCGATAATTCTACTCCACTTCTTTAATGTTTTCCCATGACTCATTTCTTTGTTGTTAGATAAATAGTACCCTTTTATTATTATTTTCAAACATTGCGTAGGTGAGGGTTTCTTTGGTTTCCCTTACCATCTGGTGATAACAATTTTGAATGTTAATATTGAACTGAATAGCATATACTAAACAACCCTGTTTTTTTCAATTTTTTTATAAATATAAATGTTAAAGAAATTAAAATTGTATATATCATAGAGGAATGACTATATTTTATAAAAATCGAGATTTTCAAGAAATAACCAGCCTGTTTGTGCTAATATTTATCTAGAGTTTATATATATATATATATATATATATATATATATATATATATATATATATATATATATATATATATATATCTATATATAAATATATATATATATATATATATATATATATCTGACAATTTCAAGATAGTTAATACGCTAAATTTCTTTTGGACAAGCTACTACATTGTATTCGAGAAAATGCACTGATGGTAATATTAAAATACTAAATACTGAAACAAATTGATGAAACCATATACATATTTTATCCATGCAAACAATAAAAATGAATATAAATAAGCACATGCTTGAATAAAAAGCAAATCATTTCAATTGCTATCGTTATACAAGTAAAGCATAAAAAAACGAGCTACATTTTGATAATATATCTATATCTATATATGCCTGTTTCTCTCATGGTCAATTGTAGGGTAATATTCACGTGTTGGCAAGCAATCCTATTTATCTGTTTTAGCACCTGACAATTAAACGAAAAATGTCGTATATCACAAAGTGTTTTCGCTGAAGAGAAATGTTTTCACTGAAGAGAATCAACTCAAGTATAACCCATGCAGCAGCATAATATAACTTCAAGATAATGTCTTGTTGACTCGCCACTGAAACCGGTGCTCAATTTTTGTACTTTTATTGATTTTTTCTTATATAATATATATATATATATATATATATATATATATATATATATTATCCTAATGAGCTATGTATTGTAATTAATGAATTTCTTGTGTTCATTTATACGTACATAACTAAAATCATAAAATTCGAAAAAGGTATCACTATGTTCACTAACTCTTAGGCGATATGAAGTTCCCGGTGAGCTAGTATTTATATATAAAAATATATATATATATATATATTATATATATATATATATATATATATATATATATATATATATACATATATATATATATATATATATATATATATATATATATATAATATATATATAATATATATATATATATATATATATATATATATATGTTTTTTGTGTAGAAATTTGTTTGTTTTATACACCCAGCCTTCATTTAAAATCTTTCAACCCAACTTATCAGAGTGAGAGACAGATTAATAAAAATCGAGTCAACAAATTTATTGAGGGGTAATACTTTTTTCGTAGAACTGGACTTCCGCTTCAACGCCCTAACCCTCAGAGCTACCACCCCAAAATTTGTAAATGAGATAGTGGGTCGAGTGATACATAATTTTAAAGGGCTGTTTAATCTCTGACAGACAGTGACAGTGAGACTGAGGAACCGGTAACCGGTAACTAGTGTCAATTAGTACCCTATAAAGTGACAATCAAATTAGTTCTGGAATGTCATGTCAAGTTATAAAAATGCATTTGAATTATATTGAGATGGGTGATATTCTGCAACAGTGAGGTCAAATTCAAAAAATAGGACGGCAAATTGTAGAGATTAAACAGCCCTTTGAAATGAAGTATCACACGACCCCTCATTTGAAAATTTTGGGGTGGTAGCTCTAGGGGTTGAGGGGTTGAAGGGATAGAGTCCAGTTTTACGTAAAAATCTTGTTTCGGCAATTTTCAGAAATCTGTCTCTTCACGCAGATAACGTGGGTGGCAAGTTTTTGAATGAAAGCCCGGTATATATATATATATATATATATATATATATATATATATATATATATATATATATATATATATATATAATATATATATATATAATTATTTATTCGAATTGTTGTTGCCTGTGAACTATTTTTAACTTTTGATAATTATTAGCAATAACAGATTCACTCAAGCCTGGTATTGCTAATAATTATCAAAAAGTTATATATATATATATATATATATATATATATATATATATATATATATATATATATATGTCTATATTTATATATATATATATATATATATATATATATATATATATATATATAATATATATATATATATCTGTGTGACATGTTACCAAATGTAATGAGAATTTTTGAGTATAAAAAAAGATTAACAAATGCAATTACAAACACATGATATGCTTGAAATTGCTCAATCAAAAACACTGTTGAAGTTGAATTGAAAAGTCCGACCCAGTGTAAAAAAAATCATCGAATCATTCAGAGGACCATTGTGAAATTCAATTATGAAATACCTTGAATTAACATAAACGTGATAGGCGCCATTGCTTTATTGTGATTCACTAAACAATAAACTCTATAAATGAATGAATGATCTTTACGGATATAAAATAATTGAAGTGAAAGATTTACAAGGATAACTAAAAATCAGGAAATGGAAGCTAAAGTTTATATAACTGTTTTCATTGTTAATCATAGAAGACGAGGACTCTGTTTTAATTACAATCACATGCCTTAATATTTGAGTAATAAATTGAGCCTTTAAGATTTTCAACACCGTTCATGTTTCAAACACTTTTGAAACATGAACTATACTGCCAGGTGAATTTTTGAAGGTCATGATTTCTGAATTACCGAAGGTTATTATGTATGTAATTTGAATCCATCAGTAGTCATTCCTTCTCAACACAATTGTTGATTTCAAGTGGAAATTGGAGACTGAACTAAGGTGAAAAGAAATTATCTGTTGATATTCTAGAATGAAAAATAATAATCGAGAAAAATTCTTGTTAATGAATATGACGACAACATTTTCTTCCTAGCTTACTTTTGATTCTTTTAATATTCACATTTCTGAAAAATTGAGAATGTATTAGATAATGATTTGTTTTTATGGAATGTTTTCGTATTAAATCGCATGTGGTAATCTTTTATTCATATGGAATTTGTTTCGTACCAGGTGAATCGTATCTCAAGGTTCTTCAATTATAACCACGCTTTTTAATGAACTGTTATTAAATCGTACTATCCTTATCCCAAACAGTAGTCTGTCAATGACAAAATCCTCCCTTTAATTGTGAATTTGAGCTTAGAATATACATGAAATTGAAGAAACTTAAAATTTCTATTGAGCAAGGACACAAGAATTTAAAAAATTTGTTACGCAAAAATCGTATATATAGGTATATACATAGGCTTGCCATACTTTAGGTGAGTGAAACCGGGACACAATGGGAAATTTTTTTTAAATCAGTAGCAAAATGGTGAATATTAACCCTCGTATGTGACTGGAGGGGGGAATCTGGAACCACTAATTGTTCTACACACCTTCTATAAATATATATATATATATATATATATATATATATATATATATATATATATATATATATATATTCATTCGAATTGTTGTTGCCTGTGAACTATTTCTAATCTTTTGATAATTATTAGCAATAACAGGCTTGCTTAATCTCAAAAAACTCGATTTTATTAAAAAGTTGACGTTTCGCCACGACATTCGTGGCTTTATCAAAACTTTTGAAAAAAATTGAAATTTCTTTGACATTTATTGATTTGAAAAAATTTGAATAGAAAAAGACTACTATGTCTCACTAAAATTTTTTTCGGCTGTGGCCGTTCTTTGTTATTTATTACGTGCTATTCAGTCCAATATTAACATTTAAATCTGTTATTATTAGATGGTAAGGGAAACCACAGAAACCTTTACCCACGTAATGTTCGAAATAGGTTCAAATTATTTTGGTTTTGAAAATTCAAAGAATAGGGTACTATTTATCTTGTTTTCAAAAATTTCTCATTGCGGCTGTGGCCGTCTTCAGTTATAAATTACGTGCTATTTAGTCCAATATCAACAGACAGGTCCGTTGATATTAGATGGGAAGGGAACCACAGAAACCTTCACCCACGTAATGTACAAAATAGGTTTAAAATATTTGATTGTTGTCTTTAAAAAGACATTACTTGTAATTTTGGAGATCACATGTTCTAAACTATACTTTCTCTTTAGAAAAATTGAAAATTCTAGATGTTTAGATTTTGTCTAAGAAGATGAGTTGTTATGGTTAGAGTTTGTTTGTTTTGATTTATGTTGTTTCTTCGAAACATTAAAGAATTAAATCTGCGTATATTGAACTCAAATGTTTGATATCTGTTCTACCATTTACGACTTTATTTAAATTTTTTTTAATTTGTAACATTTCTAAAATTTCTCTGCGTTTTTGATATTTTTCTATTTCTAAAATTTTCGTGCTATTAAAGTTGAAAGTATGATTCTCATTGTTTTTATGTTTCATTAGTGCTGTGGTTTGTGCTCTGGTATATTTGTGTGCTTTTAGTCTTTCTTCTGAATTTTGAAAAGTTTGTCCTATATATGATTTATTACAATTATTACAGGGTATACTATAAACAACATGAGATTTTTGCAGAAGAGGTGTTTTACTTTTTAATTTAGAAGAAAGACTAAAAGCACACAAATATACCAGAGCACAAAGCACAGCACTAATAAAACATAAAAATAATTAGAATCATACTTTCAACTTTAATAGCACGAAAATTTTAGAAATAGAAAAAGATCAAAAACGCAGAGAAATTTTAGAAATATTACATATTCAAAAAAAATTTAAATAAAGTCGTAAATGGTAGAACAGATATCAAACATTTGAGTTCAATATACGCAGATTTAATTCTTTAATTTTTCGAAGAAACAACATAAATCAAAACAAACAAACTCTAACCATAACAACTCATCTTCTTAGACAAAATCTAAACATCTAGAATTTTCAATTTTTCTAAAAAGAAAGTATAGTTTAGAACATGTGATCTCCAAAATTACAAGTAATGTCTTTTTAAAGACAACAATCAAATATTTTTAACCTATTTTGTACATTACGTGGGTGAAGGTTTCTGTGGTTCCCTTCCCATCTAATATCAACGGACCTGTCTGTTGATATTGGACTAAATAGCACGTAATTTATAACTGAAGACGACCACAGCCGTTTCAAAAACTTTTTGAAAACAAGATAAATAGTACCCTATTCTTTAAATTTTCAAAATCTAAATAATTTGAACCTATTTCGAACATTACGTGGGTAAAGGTTTCTGTGGTTTCCCTTACCATCTAATAATAACAGATTTGAATGTTAATATTGGACTGAATAGCACGTAATAAATAACAAAGAACGGTCACACCCGAAAAACATTTTAGTGAGACATAGTAGTCTTTTTCTATTCAAATTTTTTCAAATCAATAAATGTCAAAGAAATTTCAATTTTTTTCAAAAGTTTTGATAAAGCCACGAATGTCGTGGCGAAACGTCAACTTTTTAATAAAATCGAGTTTTTTGAGATTCAGCAAGCCTGTTATTGCTAATAATTATCAAAAGATTATATATCCTACTTGGATACAACGCCCATAGACGTTGCTATCATTTCTCATTATTTTATTACTAGTACAATAATGAGCGTTCATTATTTTACTAGTAAAAGAATAAGTTACGATCTGTGTTGTCGAAAATAATATAGATATTATTATACGCTTGAAGAAAAAAGTATTTTCTTTTCGTTTTGGTGCATACTTAACCGGAAAATCATAAAATGAACTTTAGGACAAAGAACGAAATTTTTTTTGTCGACTTGTGATGCAGTGCAATAACCTGCTATCTTCAGAGAAAATTCGAAAAATATTCATAGCGCAAAATGAAGCAAATCGCCGAACAAATCCGCAACGACCTTACGCACAATACCAACGTATCACGAGGACCGCAAGAAATAAAATGCTCGCAAAATGGTAGGAGTACATACGAATTGTGATCGTTCTGGCTCAACTACCTCGAATAATTACACCGATAGAGGTATTCATTTACCGGATGCATATAAACCAGTACGTATAATCAAAACCAAATTACCCCGATCTTTATGCAATGGGACACCGCACGCGAGCCACGAAAAATCCAGAACGTCCTTTTCTATCTTAACCGATATGTTCGACAAGTAGCCGGGTGAATTTTTGACAAGGATGATCGAGATTGATTTTGGTGGGCGGTTTCAAATAACTCGGTTTTAAGCGATGCAGATGTGGTAAAGAGACGAATATCTAATAATGGTCGGTATGTCGGTGATGTTACAGCTTTTCGTGGTTGTTTTTGCAACAGGTGAGTATCTAAATCCTCTTACTCAATATCATATCAATCAATCAGAGAAAAATTGATTACTTTACATTCCAAGTTCGTAATTTCTTTCTTAGTTACATCCAGAATATTCTTTGGAGAACAGAAGTCAAATTCATATAATTCTCAATCGATCCATCAGTTTTGGAGTAATAGTAACTTTTATGATAATTCGCAGCTGAAATATTTGAATAACATCGAATAAATATTTGAAAGAATCAGTTTCAGAAGTTTTCAAACTAGAATTTCAAAACACAAACGTAGCTTTGTTATTCAAAAGTCGGATTCACATTATACAAACCATTTAATCATTTAATCCAAGAAAATCACACATTCAATTTCGATTTTAAAATATTAAATGCTGAAAGTAAGGGAATTAAACTCAATTTTTCAGAATCATTACAGATAAATAAATACAAGCATTCCGGTCTCCTATTGAATAGCCAAATCGATCATATTTCAAGCCCCCTTCTTAATATTTTCAGAATTACCGAACTACCTGACTAGCAGTTCAGAATTGGTTTTTCCTATTGTGTAATTATTTGTGACCATTTTTCTATTTACCCCTTCTACACAATTTGTCACCTCTTTATTTCTTGTTTTCGATATAACAGAGAAACATAGTTTGCCATAAGCATCTGAAGAAGATGAAGTTCCACCGAAACGTGCGTCATGCGTTATTTCTTCAAATAAATGTGTAAATTGTTATTATTAACCATTGTTTTAAAATGTTTATTAATTTACACCATCTATCGGCCCAATCAATCAAAAAAAAAAGAATCAGTTGTTACTACGTGAAATTTTGTTGTAGTGAGAATACACAGCTTTCAGTTAACTATGTTTAATGTCATAGTATATTAAATAATTAATTACTGGCAGTTCAATTTCATCCTCTAGAGACCAACGGTTTCCAATTTATATTGTCCATGGCAAATGTTTTCTTGGCAGTAACCAGAGCGATTATATAGTGATTTTATTTTTAACACCTTACTCGTAATTATTTCAATGGAATTAACGAAATTTTTAACATGATTTCTTGAAATAGCACCTGAATTAGGATTAATTTCTCTAAATCCCGGAAGCCTAGACTACCGCAGAACTCCATACTAGGTTCTAGGGCTTTTTAGAAGATGTATGAACCAATAGATATAGTTTTTGTTGGATTTTTATATCCAGGAGTTTGAAATTTGTAAGTGAAATAGATTGATGGGCACCATTTCACGATATTTACTTTTTCAACCTCCGTCATTTTGTGTAAAGATTTCTTGTTTTACTTAGTTGGAAAATACTATCTCAGTGACGAAAATCTGCTGCTCAGTAATGTTTTTTTAAAGATACGTAGAAGCTTTCGTCGCAAACGTTATGTAATATATAATTCGTAACAATTACTCGTATGGCGGGCTACACACGGACGTCGATGTCTTAATACATCGACGTGCATCCAAAAACGTGCAAACAATAATGTGCAACCTGATTGCGTATATACGTACGTACAAAACCATAGTTTTGTCCAGTCTGCTAAAATGTTTGGCCAAATGTCTGAGCAGGAGGAATATTCAGCTCTGGTGGCAGTGGCGTGTACAAAGAAAAAGGAAAATGAATTTAGCGACAACTGTACTTTTTGTAGCATTTGGTTGAATGATTTGCAGCTTCTCTATCAATATTTTGTATCCTTCATTTTTTTTATTTCGGTCTGAATAGTGCTTTCATTTTGTCTGCCACAAGCAGGGTAGGTCCCTGTGCAACTCCACAAATTCCCGTAGAAATTCCCGGGACCTTGTTCTGCAGTCAGACATAATGATGAAACTATCTGCAAACATTTTTAGTAAATACTAGTGAGAGGCTCCATCGCCCATTAAATAGATCCGTGAAAAATATAGATCGATAAAAATATAGTTTCTCGAACGCCGTGCTGAGCCCTTCCCTGCCTCTGTCGAACGGGCGCACAATCTACTCGCTTTCAATCTCGAGTTCGTGCGGAATCGGGTAGATGCTACGACCTCATTGGGCCTCGCCGTGCCGAAACTTCTCGATAGAATTCAACCCGTCCAACTATCGGCTCCAAAGGCGATCACGTGAATTGGAGACCATGTGACGCGAAAATAGTTCTTAAGGGCTCGTTCAGACACGCGGGAACCGCGCGATTTTAGAATCGTGCGGATTGGAATCGCAAAATTGTGATATGTATTCAGACAGAGCGGTTAGTACGCGATTGGCGCAAGCGGATAGCATTAGTTTGAAAATGGAAGTTGACGAAGAAATACTATGTTTAATGTGGTTGCTCATAGAAAGAAAGAAAAAAAGAAGGCAGTATTGGGTGCATCCAGTATTAAGTGACCGACTCGTACATGGCCAATTCGTGAAATTATATCCAAAATTAAGAATGGTCGAGGAAAAGTTTTTTGACTATTTGAGAATGTCAATAAAATCTTCTGATGAACTGATTGAATTGATCAAAGGAGATATTTCAATGTCGAAACAATCTATAGCGATGTCGCGCGTGTTCTTGTTGTGGCGTACGAATTGTGCGGTTCCAACAACGCAACTGAACGCTGAGGAGAGGCTCCATAGTAACAGAATCGCGCGGGCGCCGCACGATTCTATTTTCTGGCGGTTGAGTCGCGGGTACCGCGCGGGTTGACCAACCGCGCGGTTACGTCTGAACGATTGCAAAAGTACTTATATAAATAAGACCCGCGCGATTCCCACGCGATTCTAAAATCGTGCGGTTCCCGCCGTGTCTGAACGAGCCCTAACAAATTATTTCATAAACTTAACCGCCGCTACTGCTTTAAAAACGCACACTCCTCGGTAATTTGCATCCACACGTAGAGACTTGGATGCATTCTTTGGAAAGCGCATCCAAAAATTCGAGCGATTCCTGAAAACATCAATGCGGCATTCATCCGGGTTGTGCATTCAAAAACGTGAGTTTTCTGCATCCACATTAACGTAATTGATTGCACGTTGTTGGATGCATTAAGACATCGACGCCCGTGTGTAGGGGCTTTATGTATTCCCAATTTTTTGTTTTCGTAAGTTCTGTTGTTTTTCCACTCAACAAAAACTGCATTGAATAAATAGGTAATATTACTCTTTCGAGCGGTTATTACAGTAAAGGGAAGCATATAATTTTACAGCTTAGCGGTGAAGTTTCCGCTTTTTGTGATTATTTTTGCAACAGGTGACTGAGTACCCAATTGAGCACGATTTAGATTAAGAAATATGAACGGAAAATTTGATTCATTACAAATAATTCAAATGGCTTTCCTTTTATTAACATTTTCTATCCTTATAACAACATTTCAATACCGGCTTTTTAATAGGGTATTATTAGCAATAACAGGCTTGTTGAATCTAAAAAAACTCGATTTTATTAAAAAGTTGACGTTTCGCCACGACATTCGTGGCTTTATCAAAACTTTTGAAAAAATTGAAATTTCTTTGACATTTATTGATTTGAAAAAATTTGAATAGAAAAAGACTACTACGTCTCACTAAATTTTTTTTCGGCTGTGGCCGTTCTTTGTTATTTATTACGTGCTATTCAGTCCAATATTAACATTCAAATCTGTTATTAGTAGATGGTAAGGGAAACCACAGAAACCTTTACCACGTAATGTTCGAAATAGGTTCAAATTATTTTGATTTTGAATAGTCAAAGAATAGGGTACTATTTATCTTGTTTTCAAAAATTTCTCATTGCGGCTGTGGCCGTCTTCAGCTATTAATTACGTGCTATTTAGTCCAATATCAACAGACAGGTCCGTTGATATTAGATGGGAAGGGAACCACAGAAACCTTCACCCACGTAATGTACAAAATAGGTTTAAAATATTTGATTGTTGTCTTTAAAAAGACATTACTTGTAATTTTGGAGATCACATGTTCTAAACTATACTTTCTTTTTAGAAAAATTGAAAATTCTAGATGTTTAGATTTTGTTTAGATGAGTTGTTATGGTTAGAGTTTGTTTGTTTTGATTTATGTTGTTTCTTCGAAAAATTAGAGAATTAAGTCTGCGTATATTGAACTCAAATGTTTGATATCTGTTCTATCATTTACGACTTTATTTAAATTTTTTTGAATATGTAACATTCCTAAAATTTATCTGCGTTTTTGATCTTTTTCTATTTCTAAAATTTTCGTGCTATTAAAGTTGAAAGTAT